>JAVYIG010000505.1:195000-372500 GCA_035222895.1 Strongylocentrotus droebachiensis
ATTATTATTATTACCAAAGCTGAAGTAAAAAAAAAAAAAAAAAAGGAATGTCATTACTTTCCTACTCCATTCTTACGACAGGTTACTTTGTGATTTTCTTTAATAGAATCTACATTAAATGTTAAATGTTAACACTAAAGATACTCTTTATTATTTGTTTAAAGTTTCATCTTCTATCTAATCGTCCAAGAGGCGGTCGGTACTGAGGTTTGTTATATTAATTATAATAATAATAATATTCAGTTCTCGTATAGCGCATAATACATTATGAAATAATGTCTCTGTATGCGCTTCCAAAGAGCTGTGGATATTTTAACCCTATCATAACAAAATTACTCTGGACATCTTGGTATGAAAGAAGATTGTTATCATATAATTATGTACAAGACAAATAGATTGCTTTAATAATAAATGAACACTTTACTTCTTACATATAAATGCGGTGTATCAGTTTCTCCTAGTGCATTTTTCTTGTGTTTCCACTTCTCTATATCCATGGCTCTGGTCCATGCTACAACATTGTTTCAAAGAATTAGTACCTTCCGTCTAGATAAAAACTCTGGATTGCATTTTCTTATTAAGTACCAAAGTGGGGGAGAGAATCTTCGCCCTTGCCGGGCCTTCGCAGTGGAATGCTCTCCCTCGATATAATAGATATATGTTAAACCTAGCAGATCAGTTTGAAGTGTTAAACAAATTATGAAAACGTACTGTTTGAATTTGCATTAATTTGTTTTCTTTCTTGATATGTTATACCTAACTCATGATGTACTTATGTCTAATTACTTCTATATATGTGATTTCAGCTTGTTAACCAGTCCGCCTAGCTAGATCATTTGATTTCTAGTGGATGGCGCTTTACAATTCTTATATACAGAGTGAGTCAGAAAAAAGTGTATTGTTTGAAGTATGAATATTTAATCATGGGTTTCATGATATGTCTTGATAGAGTTATCCTCCCAGTACATTTAGGTACCATTTTCATTTGAATCTATGCATGCATGACTGAACATCAGACAATCTTTACAAGACTGCCAGATCTCACTTGTGCCAAGTTGCTGGGTGAGGAATAAAATAGTGTTTTGAAGAAAGACAGCCAGACAGACACACACACAAAAAAAACACACACAAGCCCAAGTGATATCTAGTAAAGATTGTCTGATGTTCAGTCATGCATGCAGAGATTCAAATGAAAATGGTACCTAAATGTACTGGGGGATAACTCTATCAAGACATATCATGACACCTTTGATTAAATATTCATACTTCAACAATTACAACTTATACAAAATAGGACATTTTTTCTGACTCACT
The DNA here is from genome assembly GCA_035222895.1 of Strongylocentrotus droebachiensis. Classification (NCBI taxonomy): domain Eukaryota; kingdom Metazoa; phylum Echinodermata; class Echinoidea; order Camarodonta; family Strongylocentrotidae; genus Strongylocentrotus; species Strongylocentrotus droebachiensis. Next base: position 196,315 of record JAVYIG010000505.1, read on the forward strand.
CTGTATTATTCAATATTATCAATATAATTAGGTCACTGATGATGAACGCGGGTCATCAACTTCTCAACTTCTCACACGAGTCTTCACTCGCTATTATTGTAAGAAAGTGTTTGTTTCAGTCCCATCTTATTTGGTTTTCTGGCTGGCTTTCTGAGCAGCGACGTCCTTCCTTGCTTTATCCTTTTGAGCAGCGATTTGTTGAGATTTGATTTGAGCTTCGTGTGTAGCCACTGCGTGCCGAGCCTTTTTCTGTGCGTGCTCTTCGATCTTGCCCACCCTTATAAACTGTAGCAAAATGCAAAAAATAGATTAAATTAGTCAAGTAATAATAATAATAATATATTACATTTATATAGCGCTTAATACAAAGTTTCTAAGCGCTTAATACAAATAAAATACAAAGTAATGTTAACCTACAAATTACAATAATATAATACATGATACATAATTATAATAACAAATTCCTAAAAACAATCATACAATAATAATAGTTAATATTTACATACCGCGTTATATTTTAACAAACAAAATATGATTTATTACATTATTGAACAGATAAGTCTTAAGTTTATAATAATAAGGGTTTGGAATAGTAAGAAATATATTTAGTTGAGATTGAAAGAGATATCAAAGAAAAGAGTGCGCATAACCGCAATCTTCATCTGTCCGCGAGTGGCGCATCGGGGAGATGGAAGTGGGTGGGGGGGGGGGGGGATTAAATTAGGCTTGCCTTTACAGAAGTGGAAACAAGTGAAGTCTTCATGAACTTTTAACACTGGGCTATTGTGGATAGTGTAGCCTCGTTGATTATTTATATTTGTCTGTCGCTCCAATTTCTTATTTCATTTTTGTTTTCATCAATCGTACAATCTATGTAATAAAAATGTTTTGAATTCATGTCAAGATGAAAAACAAATGTATTTTATTTCTAAGATTGATTTGTATTGTTCGGAGTCAATAAAAAAGTATTGAAGAAAAAAAGAGTATATACCCTCTCTCTCTCTTTGATATATGCCTTCAGTACACAAGTCCGACACTGTACCTTACCCTTCCCCTACCTACATGTATGACTATAAAGGGACCTGGGGGGTGTTTCACAAAGATCCTAAGTAGAACTTAACTCTAAGTTGGACTTAACAATTATGGACAGCCATTGGAGTCTTAAAATGAAATATATTCAAAAGCAGAAATTCAAGTAATTTAGACTTTTTATGAATTCCACATCAAGAACATGAAATCCCTGTTGGTAGAAGAAAATATCAATGATTTGAATTGACATTGTATGCCTTTTAAAATAACTTTTACAAAATATTCTCATAGATGCCAACGGCTTTCCATAATTTTTAAGTCTAACTTAGAGATAAGTTCAACTTAGAATCTTTGTGAAACACCCCCCTGGAATATCCTCTTGGTAATCATTCGTTTCCCTTTTTTTTCCTTTTCATTTTATTCCAAAATTCATTTCCTTTATTCATCTATTATTTTGCTTATCTTAACATTGTAGGAATGCTGTGTCCCCTCTTATACAATAATATTATTAATAATAATAATGATAATAGTGAAGTCTTGTACAGCGCTCATGTCTGGCACATAGCCACTCCTGGCAATTAATCCATTGAATCAGGAATTAATTCCTGCTGCCCGGGTACCCATGATGCACCTCACCTGGGTAGACTGTGACAATTGTATTTCAATATCTTGCCAAAGGACATTAGTGCTGCGACAGGGATTCGAAACCGGTACCATGTGGTTCACAGTGCGGAGACTTATCCACTGAACCACAAACAGTTGGATCCAGCACTTTTTTCTTTGTGGGCGGGCATACTTCTAGGAGATTTGTTAGGGGAAGCTTTTGGGTGATGTGGGCACTTGGTGTTCCGTGCATTAAAGGGAAATCCATCCCTTGTAATAAGTTAATTGGTATTAAATCAGAAAAAAGAATATCGGAACAGTAATGAATATTTAGAAAAATTAGATCACTTTAATGTGAATCTTAAATTGGCAGTTTTGGTCAATGGATTGTGACATAGTCGCGGATATCTCTTCTTTCAAACTTTCACAAAGTCTACCTCTGTGATATGTCGTCTTTCCTCGAGGGTAGTTTGCTATACCATTGTTTGTTTTTCCTTTAATTTTCTATATGTGCCTCACAATTTTTCAGGGTTGCCTCGAAGATCTAGGGGCACACAACCCCTTTAAAACCACTCAGTGTGTGTCGGTTAATCCATTTTCCATTTATTCGTTCATTTTCATTATATTTCATTATATTGCAAATTTTAATAATGTACAACCTTCCTAAAAAATCACGTGGGACAATATTAAACATTAAATTGACTTACGTGTTGTAATTGACAATAGAGCAATAATGCTACAAAGAGTATGGCTCCTGCCACACCCCCAACCACGCTGTAAGAAATCGTATCGGCATCAGTCCATATACCATCAGCAGACGGACCTAAAAGAAGATAAACAAACATTGTTTTACTTTTATTTATTTATTTATATATTTATTTCTGATATTTATACAGGCTGGCACATATCACCTATTTGGTGGTCTTCCATGAGGCCCTGTTTGGTAAGAATAAAACAAATAACAGCATCAGAAAACAAAATAGATTAATACACAAGCATATAAACAGGTAAAATACAAATTAATTGGTATCCCCATGAAATAACTGATCATTCAAGAATCATCCTTGGTCATTAACAAGAAATAGGTGAATGTTTGTTTTCAAGAAAACGATGGAAGACATTTCTTATATAATGTCCAACATAGATAGGGGCGACTTCAGGGGTTTGATCATTGGGTCTCATCCACAAAAGAATAGGTTAATAACGAATAGGAAAATAATCAAAACAGCATTGATACTTTTAAAAGGGGGAAGGGATAATTAGTAGAAACAATGCTCTGACTACATGCTAAAATGGGTTCCGAAACCCCCGACGCCCCCTCCATCTCCAATTATCTTTATCCATTTTTTATGTTGCTCGTCAGGTAATTCGGGTAATCGAACCCCCTCCCCTACCCCTTCAATTAATATCTTCTTCCCTTTTTTATATTGCTCGTCAGGTAATTTGGGTAATCGGAACCCCCCCATCCCCCATCCCCCGCCCTCAATGCTCTCTATTTTAGAAAAAAATCTGCAATGCTTTGATTGTCTTTTCCTCGGTGAGTTCATAAAGGAATACCAACAAGGGTGTGAGAAACATGAACTTTAAACCAACTACAATCTTGAAGGTCTGTTAATAACCACACCAGTCATCTGCAGTTAATTAAAGTCCAATAATATGAGATAAGATGTATGCTACGATCTACACAGTAACCTTTCGTATCGACTGTTTACATAAGTGATATAAAACGTTGCTAAGACAGACACTATTAACTAGTTATTACAGTGGAACCTATATCTTAAGAAAGACCGCTCAATGTGGTCTTTATATACAGGTTACCTTCATGATTTAACGATATGAGGAAGCATCAAGTTTTAGATGTCCGACCCCCCCCCTCTCTCTCTCTCTATCTCTGTCTCTCTCTCTCTCTGTTTCTCTCTCTGTTTCTCTGTTTCTCTCTCTCCCACCCTCTCCCTCTTCCTCCCTCTCTCTCTCTCTTCCTCACTCTCTATATCTCTCTTCCTCCCTCTATTGTTATCTTTCCATATATATTTATCTAGGAGAGGTGTAGTAGACGAGTGGGTTTAGCACTTGACTTGAAATACAAAGGTCGTGGCTTCGATCCCCGACACTGCACTAATGTCCTTTGACAAGGCATTCATTTACATTTGCCACTCCATACCCAGGAGAGAAATGAGGCCCTGGTAGGATGACGAAAGCCTTTGTGTTATTAATTACCATATGCCCTCACGGTGACCAGAAAATTATTTTTAATAGGAATGATCCCCATAATAACTGCAAAGCACTTTATAGAGACGGTATTTTTTTTTAATAAGCGCTATGTAAATCCATATTATTATTATTAGCATTATTTTGATCAACTCTAGGTTGCAGTTTAAAGGGATCCGGTAACTTTGTCTCAGATCCTTTAAACAAATCCTTGATTTAGCTCATGGTGCAATGATAATTATAAACCTTTAGGTCAGTTAGGAACCCCATGACTTTTACAAGCCGATCGCCTATCTGATTATCAAGATATTTATGATTGAAAATCGAAATCCAATTATGCGTTTGCCAAACGGTTTTCATAACACTACAGTCTATTGGGGAAAACGAGTATGGTAAAACCGGTCACTCCAAGGTTTTCACTTTTTTGAGGCACTTGATCATTATGAAGTGAATTTTGTTTAGGGCTTCAATATAACACCATATCACAGACAGTGATAACACATAGGACCGTGCATCTCAGATTTAACATTGTTAAACGATCCCTTTAATCAGAAATGACCAAACTTAGTCTTCCAGTTTAATACAAAAACTCTCAGTCCTGAAGGTCAATGTTTGTGTGTACATGACTGATATTTATAAAACAAGATTAACCATTTGGGCTAGGGTAGATATATGTGTATCTAGTTAATAACATTTAAATTCTAATGGCATGTTATTGAGAATTTACAGACTGATCGAAGACACTATTTGAAATAGCTTGCTGTCCTCAACATCACAGAACGGCATTTAATAGTCTAAGTGAGGGGTCCAGATTTCAAGGTCATCTTATTCACTTTCAGTTCACTCAAATTCTTTTCTTAATTCCAAGTCCAAAGTTTCATTTAATCTATTCAAAAGCAAATATGTTCATAAAATGTACATATTCTAATTACACTTAGTTGAGATCAACTCGTCACCACATACGTTTTTACACTTACACACTGAATACTGCTTTATGTGGAGGCAATTTTGTGTAGCGAAGAAAGCAGTCTCAACTCTTGTACGAGAGGTCCTATGTTTAATCCAGTGGATTTAGCGCCTTACAAATCTGATATAATATTTTTATTACCCTGGATAAAATAACACCTTTTCATTATCATAATAATTCGAAATTATGTTATAATAATAATAATAATAATATTTAATTTTGATATAGCGCTTAATACAAGTATCTCTATAAAGGGCTTTACAAATATACTATTACCCCGGTCATTGGATTCAGTGCTTGCCCGCACACACTGTGTACCGCATTTTATTTTAATTGATACAACCAATATATAAAAACATACGTACCAAAGCCTGCACTTGTAACGGCAACAATAGAAGCCAAAATCACAGCTACCAGTTGAGAACTCATACTCATAGATGACGCCATTGTGTAGCTCCCCTGTCTTTTTCGATTATGTTTGTCTGTATGTATGTCTGTCTGTTGAGTAAAACCAACTGAATTTTGACAGTCCGATGAGATGTTCATCAATGGGATTATAAGAATAACAATAGAAGTCTGACTTCTGTGATCCAATTTACAAACCAACGACTCTCGACAAGGCTTAGATATGTTTAATTATCGTATCAACTACTTGATAAACCGAAGAATGCCCCTGCCACCTAATCAGCTATTAACTTATTAACTTTTGCGTCGACCCAATAAACTTAGGCTCATGCAAGTCATACCAGGTTACGCAGATTCGATTGCTATGTAATGATCCGTTTATAATTGCTAATTTATAATTGTTGGTGTGGCCTTTTGAGAATTAACCAGTGTATTTGTAAGGCTTCAAACATGTGTTTTTTGTAACATAGGGTAAACAAAACAAAAAAATATGTGAGAATTTGGTAAAAGCAAAGGCAACTCATTGGGGTAAATTGTTTCACAATGTGAGAAATCATTTGTATTTAAATTGCAGGCGACAAGAGGTCCGCTAAAAAAAAAAGGGAGAACAAATAAATCTATCCAAAGAGGAGGAAGCTCAAATATAGGTAAAGGAAACAATGGACCAATGCAAACAATGAAGGTACGACACATTTATTACTGAAACCGTTTTCACTTTTCAGACAGAAAAAATACCCCAAATTTCTCTGTTCTGGGAAGGGAACACCACAGGTGGCGCTCCTTGCGGAAAGGGAAGAGGGGGCTAGGGGTTCAGTTCCCCCAATTTTATGAATACCCCAAAAGTGCCAATTTTCTTGGACAAAGTTCCACCTAACAATCAGGGGCGTCGCCAAAGGGGTGGTGTGGGGGATGCGACACCCCCCCCCACCTGTCAGGATATTGTCGGTAAAATTGCGCTGCCGTCGGGTAAAAAAGAGAAAAGGGGGAGGGAAGAAAAGAGAGGGAAAGGGAAAGAAAAGGAAAAGAAAAGAAAGAAAGGAAAGAAAGGAAAGAAAGGAAAAGAAAGGAAACAAAAGAGAAGAAAGATAGAGAAAAAAGAAAAAGAGAGGGGAGAGGAAAGAAAGGAAAAGAAAGAAAAAAAAAAAAAAAAAAAAAAGGGGTAAAATGGAAAGAAAAAAACGGGGGATGAAAGAGAGGAGAGAAAGGGAGGTAAGAGTATGAGAGAGGAGGAGTAACATAGAGAAGGGGGTTGTTGGGTGGAGTCGTCTCGTCGAGGGAGCAAGAAAGACACGTGTAAATATGTTGCTGTGTCGGGTCAGCTGTGTCGGTATTCTTGCTCGATCCTCGTGTATTATATCAATGCAGAAGTTTGAAGTCGGTGAGATATATATTGTCGGTCGGCCGACAAGTTTTTTCCTAGTCCAGATTCAGTCCGTTCGTTCTTTTTATCCCCCACACACAGCGCGGTCTCTCCACTCATCGCGCAATCCCCAAATTTCCATCCACACTTTAGAGGAATGGCTAGGTCTACTTTCAACGTTGAGGGTGTGTTATTTTATCAGCTGATTGGGTGCGCTGAACGAAAACGGTACAGAGGCTGGACTAGTTTTTTCCCTACGAACTGTGACTTTTTATCCGCTGTGACAACTTCGAGAGTGACTACAACTACAATACTTGTATTTTCTCGAAGTTTCACTTTCCTATAATATCAGCTAAAGAAATCAGAGGTTTAAAATTTTCGGGGAAACTAAATTCAAACAAGGTTTAAGAGTCAACAACGGTACGACGAATCGTCTTCCTTTCTCTATATTGCGATGAAACGCCAAAAAATTATGCGCTTTGCGCGGAAAGTGGAAAACTTATTTTTGGACGAGTCGAAAACGGTACCTTCGCGCGAGAGGGGGAAACTGAATTCAGATGAAAAGGGCTTAATAAGAGTAAAAAACGGTACGACGAATCGTCTTCTTTCTCTAATAATTTAATGAAACGTCAAAACTTCTGCGCTTCGCGCGGGAGTGGGAAGCTTCATTCAGACAAGGATTAAGAGTCGAACACGGTTCAACGAATCGTCTACTTTCTCTAATAATTTAATGAAACGTCAAAACTTCCGCGCTTCGCGCGGGAGGCGAGAACTGAAGTTAGATAATGATTAAGAGTCGAGAACAGTACACCCAATCGTCTGCTTTTTCTCATAATTTAATGAAACGTCAAAGCTTCCGCACTTTGCGCGGGAGGGGGGAGAACTTCATTCAGACAAGGATTAACAGTCGAGAACGATACAATAAATCGTTTTTTTTCCTAATAATTTAAGGAAACGTCTAAGCTTCCGCGCCTCGCGCGGGAGGCCTATCACCCACAGTGACCTAGCGCTCAAAATACACGGGGGCGATGGGCGATTCGCCCCCGTGAGCTCCATGATCGCCCCCGTCAGGTTGCTCACGGGGGCGATTGCAAAATTAAAAATCGCCCCGTGGAATTATAAAATAAAGATTATCTTTTCTGATATAACTTTAACACAATATTAAGTATCAATTTTCAAACCTTAAACCAATGAAATGGAACTTAGATGGCGCTTTCTCTCCCATTATTACCGATACAAAGAACGGAAGCTCGCAGTGCAGCTAATGCGGCCGTCACTAGTGGCTATACTTTGCCGGTAGTACCGGTGTGCACGCTCAAACGCCCAATAACTGCTGGAGCTGGAGACGATCGGGCAAGGTTTGAACATTTTCGTTGTGAAAAGTGTGAATCCTCTGAAATCTGGTTATTCTAAAAAACCAGCAAATAATGTAACTTGACCAGTAAATCAATAGTGAGAAGAAGATCACCAATACAGGGGCGGATCTAGGCGGTTTAGGGGGTTAACCCCCCCCCTTCCCCCTTGGGCTGCCAAGTGAAAATGTGATGTGCATAGAAAAATGCTATCATGTGTCCACTGTCCAGACCTACACAGTATTAGTAGATGTCAGTAGATGCCAGGAAAACATCACTTACGAGGGTTCAAATAGCAACAACAAAAATCGCCTCGCCGCTACGCGGCTCGTGGACGATGCTCCACATCGTATTTGGGTTACCCCCCCCCCACCCTTTAGCAAAAAGCTAGTTCCGCCCCTGTGTTTTGGAAGGATATGGTAAAGACTAAAAGTAAAGAAAGAATGTAAATAAAGTTGCTCCGAATAATGAGGGGGACATTATGTGCAGAACGGGAAGAAATGGAGAGAATGTCATCACGGGGATAAAAGTCAATATTTCTAAGAGGGAAAATGCCGACTAAAATAAATAATAATGATGAAATACCAAGGAATTTAGGAGTCTCATGGGTACCAATTCAATGGAAATTTGTATTGAAATAAGAGCCCCCGTCAGCACTTAAAGAACCCCGTGAGAAGGCTCACGGGGGCTCTTTTTTATTTTGGAAGAGCCCCCGTGGACAAAAATTAATTTGAGCCCTGACCCACACCCACCCCTGATGAGCGCGCTCCGCGCGCTTTTTAAGTGATTCGCTTGCTCACTACCGCCCCTCCCTAAAATAAGATCCTAGCTCCGCGCCTGCATCAAAATATATAGCTATGATGCTGACTAAGTTGACGAAATAATTCGTATATTTATGTCGTCGAGGAAAATGACCATTTTCGCATACGCAAGTATAGATAGTCCATAGGAAAAAACAAGTTAGCCTTCGGCCCCGGGTTTATAGGGTTAAATTTGTAGATATTGGACATTTAATTTTGTCGGTAATTGATGGCTAGTTTTGTCGGTAATCGTTGGCCTCTACACCCCCCCCCCCCCACTGAAAATAATTGACTCTATTCGAATCTAAGAGGTGCCCCTTTTCCTTTGTAGGAAGTGCCGTTTTACCTTATCATGAGATTCCATTTTCACCTCTGATACGTGTCCCTTTTATTTTGACACGTATCCCTTTGAAAGAAAGGTAATGAACCTATCTTCCTCGGAAAAGCATGCATACCCTCATTTTTTAGTTACAAGCATTTTCCAATACACAAAAAGGCCATGCTGCAAAGTGATTGCGAGAAAGAAAATAATTGTTGTTTAGTAAGCAGATATTAAACGTAGAGTGATTGAAAAGTGGCCTACAAATACTGTCACTATTAGAGAGCAGAGCTAACTCGAGATACTTCGAAATTATACTGAAATATTATATTTAAATGTGTAAGATAAGGGTGCAAACTTTATCGAGTGCCACTACGCTGTCGGGGCCAGCTTAGGATATCCTTTGTAAGAAGTACTTCTTTCCTTTCTAATAAATGCCCCTGGTCCTTCATTTCTCCTTTCCCCTTCTCATATTTGCCCCCTTTTCATCTGTAATTAATGCCCCGATTCAAATCTGGTAGGTGCCCCTTTTACTTCAACAAAGAAACTGTTTTCTTTATAATAAGCGCCTCTTTTACATTTCCATAAGTGCCCCCTTTTCATCTCTCGTGCGTATCCCTTTTTAGAAGGTGCCCTTTCTTGTTGATGCCTCTTCCCCACTTTTAAAGACGCTCCGCCGCCCCTGGTCTGGAATGTGTGACTCGAGAATATCAGAAGAGAACACTGACACCGATTAAGCCAATAAGATTAATCAAACTTATGCCTATATGAAGCAACCTTGGTAATGCTTACCCTATTAGAACGAAAGAAAGAAAAGGAATGAACTTCTTGGTTGAGTAACTATATAAGCTCCATTTATCTAACTTAATAAACAAACAGCCAATCAAATGTCAGGTTCATTACCGCGACCGAAGATGGGTCAGTCATGAGAGACGGGATTAAAGTATATAAGGGAGGATGGGTTGGGCTCGGAAGAACAAGAGCTATTAAGGCGATCAACGAGCATCAATCAACTGTTCTCTCCAAGCCAGCCAATTTCACAAAATCGTAAGTATTGCTGCAACTTACAACAATTTGCTGTCTTTCAAAATTTTGAACAATATAAGGAAATAATTATTACTACTATAAATCGTTTTTTAATAATTTTCCTATACTTTATTTCATTTTTGTGAAGTATGTATTAAGTGCTTTATTGGAACAATTAAAATGATAATATTTTTGAAGAGCTTTTGTCAAGATATACAAATATAACAAACAAACCTACATTATAGATTTAACCGTTTCATAATTGTGTATCCCACTTGTGACATTACGAGGCGTCTGCTCCTCTCCATTTTAAAAGTATGTTTAATAATTTGTGGACATCCATTTGCAAGGTCCCCTTTTTATTCTTGCCTAGTTAAAACGTAATCCCATCCCTGCCCTTGTTTTCTTCAATGATGGCATTACTTCAGTTATAGAAAAAGTGTGCTCTCTGAGAAAATTGACACACCCATCCCAATGTTTTTAAAGGTCGTAAAGTTAATACCCTTTTTAAAAAGAGAGTCTAAAAAGGGGCACTTATGAAAATGTACTACTGCTTTTTTCAGTTTTGTTTTTCCTTTGTTTTTGTTTTTTGTACTAACCAGCATGTCAAAGTTAAACCCCCCTCTTGCAACGATCTCGAGTTTTCTCTATCGGTTGTATTTCAGCTCTCTAAAATTCAACCTCTTTCGAGAATCCATCATGAACTATGTTGTTCTTTTTAAAATTAGACAATGGTTTCCAAGATCCTGATCGCTTTCATGGCCATGCTGGTGGTCGCCATGGCCTTCGAGTTCCAAGAGACCGATGAGGATTTCGATGTCGAGTTCATGAAGAGGGACCCTGTCATGCAAGACTACTATCTAGCTGTCAAGAGAGGGCAGTCCATGAAGAAATACAAGCGTGAGTTATCTTTTAGTTTATTAACAGGGTCGAATCCAATGATCGAAGTCCACCCAATCATTTAGTTGATTTTAATACAAGCGGGAAAATGCGAGAAACTGGTCGGTTATAGATTGCGCAAAATTCAATTACAAACACAAAATAAGCTGTAATCAATCGAATACAAACTAGCAACTCTGTAACGGATCATGTTTATAAAGGTTTAGGCGTATATTCTTTTCCATACATAGCTTGTTAAGACATGTATGTGCAATTATGATATCTAGAGACATGTAAGATTTAGTTAAACGCACCTCTGATAATCTCTGAAGCAAAACAAAATAACAACAAGTTAAACAAAATAAAAAATAAATAAAGGTTACTACATTAATCCGATTATGAGAGGCAAAATAGCAATGACAAGGAAGCAAAACAAAAACGAAACAACACACATACATACTAATACTAGCAAAATTTGAAAAGGGGCACATTTCCATCTTTTCAGCCATTCGTGTATTAGGCAAAAGGGGGCGCAGCATTTTGGAGGGGGCACGTGTCTAAAACGTTTGTACAGAAAAAAGAAAAAGAAAGAAAAAACAAACAAAGTAGCAATCACTCCGGGAAAAAGCAGAAACAAGAACTGAATTTAGAAGAAAAATATATATATATATTCTCCCAATTTTCGGAAACGTTTAGCCTATACATGTAAGTGTTCAAAATCTCTCTCACCCCGCCCGTAGTGGCTCCTTTCTATCCATACATTCCTTATTCGTGGATTCATCCTCAATCTATAATTCACGCATATCAATTTTCATTTCTCTTCTCATTTCTGTTCAGCTTGTGATACTATGGAGAACTGTTGGTGCAGTAGACGAGGAAACAAGGTCGCTTTCTGCGCTGGTAAGTCACTGTCATAGTTAATGGCTCGAATTCACGAAGTAGATTTAAATTTCAACCATTTACAAAAACTCTAAATCAAACCAATTCGCTCCCAGTGGCGGAGCGTGAGGGAGTCCAGCCATTGAAGGGGGCCAACTGTTATCATAGGGGGGGGGGGGGGGGGGCATTGTTATGAGGGCTGTACAATGTTAGACTTCTTAGAAGTAATTTCAATTCACAAATACATTTCTGCTCGCATCCAGTAAACGAAGATCAAGTGCTCGATCTCGTAATTATAGACATGTCAGAAAAAGTCTCGGAACCAGCGGATTTGAACCTGCCATCTACTATATTTGTATCATATTTGATAGATGGATTAATCTGATGTTAGTGGATTGATCCCAAAGAATTACAGCTATGATTCAAATAGCTATCACAAGAAGCGTACATTTTTTAGTCGCAAGATGGGGTCACGTAATTAAAGCTGGTTGCAGCAATGGTCTCTCATCTGTGCATACTTTACACATGCTCTAAACTTAGTAAATCAAATAATTCGAAACCTTGTTCCAACCCTTTCCAAATGACGCTCACAGCATTTAAGTTTGCAGTGGGCATCACTCTTAGTTTCTTCGTTTCTGTGTTGGTGTGTTTGTTTGCTTCTTTCTCACTCTCTCTCTATGTTATATTTTGTGTTTCTCTCTTCATTTCTTCCTTTGTTCCTCCGTTCCTTATCCCCGTTCTCTCTTGCCTGCTTTCTCTTCGTGGTTATTGTTGTTGAGGGGTTTAAAGTTAAAGGTGAGTCGTGTCATCCGATTGCATTGTGAAAGAAACGGTGTGGAATGGATCAGAAAAAGTTGATCATGTAGCATGTAAGTATTGGTGTGTACTGCAAAGTTCTGGAGTCATCAAAATCATAATAAATTGGCCCAGTCTTGGTAAAGTAACAAGCACTGTACACAGAAAATGTATATGGGACTACACAAATAATGTAGGGGCTACTAACCTTGATTTACTAATCTTTCTATGCTCATTTCTCAGCCAGTATACATTTTCTACCAAAGTTGTTTGGCAAATGACATTTATTTGTAATCTTGAACATTCAGTGTAAGTTTAGTTTGATTCTGTGAGAATTTTTTTAATTAAAAAAAAAACCAGAACTCACCTTTATCTTTAACTGGTCATATCTTGTATATCGCTTTGTCATATTGTTGTCTGTTTTTCTATAGGCCAAGGAGGCGGTAATGGAATCTAGATTAACCCACTGAATATCACAGGCAACGAACCCGACCATCGACTATTTAGGGTTGCACAAATACGACCCGAGAGAAGACTAGGAGCTGATTTGACCAATTACTGCGCAGTATTAAGTGTGACGTCACGTCATGTCATCAATGGTTATATATTATGGATCAAAGAATGTTTGGATAGCTTGAAATAAATGGATATATGTAGCATTATGCAATGATTAAATGTGTATTCTGAGTATTGTAGTAAGAAGTATCTGCATGCATCACTATCAGGACGCTACAAGAGAGAGAGTATGAGAGAGAGAGGTAGATAGAGAGAGGGAGAGAGAGAGAGAGAGAGAGAGAAAGAGAGAGAGAGAGAGAGAGTATGAGAGTGAGAGAGATACAAGGTTAAAATAACAAGGGAGAAGGAGAGAAAGAGAGAGGGAAATTGGGATAGAGGAGAGGCAGGGAGAGAGAAGGGGTGAATGGAGAGAGCACGGGGGCGAGAGGGACGGGAGGGTGAATGGAGAGAGCATGGGGGCGAGAGGGACGGGAGGGTGAATGGAGAGAGCATGAGGGCGAGAGGGACGGGAGGGTGAATGGAGAGAGCATGAGGGCGAGAGGGACGGGAGGGTGAATGGAGAGAGCATGAGGGCGAGAGGGACGGGAGGGTGAATGGAGAGAGCATGAGGGCGAGAGGGATGGGAGGGTGAATGGAGAGAGCATGAGGGCGAGAGGGATGGGAGGGTAAATGGAGAGAGCATGGGGGCGAGAGGGATGGGAGGGTGAATGGAGAGAGCATGGGGACGAGAGAGATGGGAGGGTGAATGGAGAGAGCATGAGGGCGAGAGGGACGGGAGGGTGAATGGAGAGAGCATGAGGGCGAGAGGGATGGGAGGGTGAATGGAGAGAGCATGAGGGCGAGAGGGATGGGAGGGTGAATGGAGAGAGCATGAGGGCGAGAGGGATGGGAGGGTGAATGGAGAGAGCATGAGGGCGAGAGGGACGGGAGGGTGAATGGAGAGAGCATGAGGGCGAGAGGGATGGGATGGGTGAATGGAGAGAGCATGAGGGCGAGAGGGATGGGAGGGTGAATGGAGAGAGCATGAGGGCGAGAGGGATGGGAGGGTGAATGGAGAGAGCATGAGGGCGAGAGGGATGGAGGGTGAATGGAGAGAGCATGGGGGCGAGAGGGATGGGAGGGTGAATGGAGAGAGCATGAGGGCGAGAGGGATGGGAGGGTGAATTGAGAGAGCATGAGGGCGAGAGGGACGGGAGGGTGAATGGAGAGAGCATGAGGGCGAGAGGGACGGGAGGGTGAATGGAGAGAGCATGAGGGCGAGAGGGACGGGAGGGTGAATGGAGAGAGCATGAGGGCGAGAGGGATGGGAGGGTGAATGGAGAGAGCATGAGGGCGAGAGGGACGGGAGGGTGAATGGAGAGAGCATGGGGGCGAGAGGGATTGGAGGGTGAATGGAGAGAGCATTAGGGCGAGAGGGATGGGAGGGTGAATGGAGAGAGCATGAGGGCGAGAGGGATGGGAGGGTGATTGGAGAGAGCATGAGGGCGAGAGGGACGGGAGGGTGAATGGAGAGAGCATGAGGGCGAGAGGGACGGGAGGGTGAATGGAGAGAGCATGAGGGCGAGAGGGATGGGAGGGTGAATGGAGAGAGCATGAGGGCGAGAGGGATGGGAGGGTGAATGGAGAGAGCATGAGGGCGAGAGGGATGGGAGGGTGAATGGAGAGAGCATGAGGGCGAGAGGGATGGGAGGGTGAATGGAGAGAGCATGAGGGCGAGAGGGATGGGAGGGTGAATGGAGAGAGCATGGGGGCGAGAGGGATTGGAGGGTGAATGGAGAGAGCATGGGGGCGAGAGGGATGGGAGGGTGAATGGAGAGAGCATGGGGGCGAGAGAGATGGGAGGGAGACAGACAGGTACATAGGTAGAAAGGGATGGGAGAGGGAGAGAAGGAGTTAGAGGAAGGGGGTTACATGCATGAGAGTAAAGCACAGACATGGGGAGAACAAGAAGGAAAACAGAATCGTAGAATTAAAGAAGGTTAAATTATAGAAATGGATGGGAATAGGAACAATAGGCAGGTCAGATATTTGAACAGGAGTTATTTGTATGAGACGATCTCTAAGATGTGTTTGTCTGGATAGTAATTCTTTAAAGCATCGATATATTTGGATGCCCCTATAGATGTTTTATAAGCACTAGACAATTTAGCCAATAAAATCACTTCAGCTTTCGAAAAATTAAATTATAACAATGGACCGATTCTCTCAAAATGACTCGCCTGGGCATGTGTGGGCACTAATTTTAAAATATAACATCATAAAGAACTGCACAAGAACAAATTCGATTTTTATTTTCTTGTGCTGGAAGTAATCGGAAAAGTGTCAAATTGCAGGTTATAGGATTGACAATTTGTTACTATTTGTCACCAATTAAAACTGCTACTATACACTTTAATATAATAATATATAATATAATATAAATAGCCTAATAGTCAACTCCAAATTTTATTAAACCGAAACTGAAATTCTTTTTGCCCAATTGATCGTGAGCCCGGCAGCCACTGAGCAGCATAACATAATTGTATTGTAAAGCGCTTTGATATAAAATGTCTTATGAAAGCGCTTTATAAGTAAGTAAGTAAGTACAAAAAAAGTTATATTATTATTATTATTATTATTAATTAGGCTTTTGTATTCATGTTTTATCGTCTGCTCGATTTTCCCCGTGTTAGTTCAAATAAAAAAGTGAAATATTAACGATACTTCTTAGTGAACACAATCACTACTCAAGCTTTCCAACATCAAAGATAACAACACTCCTGTAGATTCTCATTGTGCAACCTTAGACAACGGCAGCTGTTTGGGACAATTTGGTGCCAGACGGGTCTTTAGCTCTTGGATCCGCCAAAAAAAAATTATAAAAAAAAAAAAACGTTAATGTTACCTTTAACAAAAAGACGCCCCTCCCCCCCCCCCGGCCAAACAAAAAAGGAAAAGTGCCCAATAACCCCCCCCCCCCCGCTTATTCGCTGGCTGATTCACCCCCTGCTTAACCGCTCCATATCTGAACAAGTATTTATGTTATACAGGTAATACAATAAAGATGATTCAATTCAATTCAATTAATTTTAATCCACGTCTATTAAAAAAGATAAAACTAGCAATTCAATGTTAACAGATCATACATTATCTGTGTCTGAATACATGTATCCCTTCCTGTCTCCGGCACGAGGTGGCGCTACACCTCTTACATCTTCCACTTTTAAAACCATGTTTAATAACAAAGTTGAATTAATACACCAAAATGGCGCCCATAACCGTAAACATTTTCAGTTGTTTTATAACATAATATTTTTATTTAAACTTGTGTTTAACAGAAAGTACTAACTCTACAAAATACACTTTACACTTTGGCTCTATAATTTCTACACAGACTGATGAAATGTTCAATTAACAAGTCCATATAAATAAGAAGAAACACATTTCTGAGTTATGGTATTGAACAAATCCTAGTCATCTGAATCTGGTATTAAAGCAATACGTCAAACTCGTTTATACCATTTTGACGATTCCTTCCCATTCTCCTCATTTGTTTGTGTATTTTTTTTAAACAAAGAATATGTAATACCAACGGTTAAATACAGCCCTGCCTATTGAGTTCATGAAATATAAACAGTCATAACACATTAATGAATTCACATCATTTTAATACAAACATGCATGCTCATCAACTACTACTGTTACAGTAATTTCAACACAACCAACAATCATCTACGGCCTTATTTTCAGCATAGTGAAATAAATTATTAGTCAGGTGCAGTACTTTCAGTATAATGGGCTTGTATATAATAAAATAGCTTTGGGCAGTTGGATAAACATTCAGACAAATAGAAAACAAATCATAATGTCCTTTGCTTTATAATTGGACACATAGGCCTAATGGTAAGATATGTCAATAACAAATAACAATAGTAGTAATTACTATTAAGCGCTCTACAAGTTATAATCCTTCAAATCGCGTACAATATTAGTATTACCCCGGTCATTGGATTCAATTACTATTCCGGACATTAATATGCACATTCTCAACTCCCTGGGGAGCAATCCAGCTGATCGCCATTTTAACTTTGTATCCTACCCGCTACCCATTTAACACCTGTGTGGAGATGAGCAATGTATATACAATGTCTTGCTCAAGGGCATAACTGCCATGTCGGACTCCGGGGTCGGACTCTAACCAACGACCTTTCCATTCCCAGTCACGTGATTAAACCACTCGACACCTCTAACAATAACACGTTATATTTACATTAAATTTCAGATAAAGAAAGATTTAATCAATCTACACAAAATTCATGAAAGTCCATTTGTATCGGCAATACGTACCTCTGAAAGTAAAACTGTTAATCTCAATACCAAATCTGTATCCTCGAAATATTCAACTGCCTTCGTCACCAATATGATCCGAATTGATCTTTCTGACGCAATTGGCTGACAAACTACCGTTGGTCAGAATCTAATACAAAATATAATCTCACAAATTTGGCAGAGAATGACTGTATCGTATCCTCAATTATCAATAAACGTTATCATATTGAGTAATTGTAAATCGCATTTGAACATGTGTATAGAAAATGCGCTATATACATACAGTATTATAAGTAATAGTGATAGTAGAAGTAGTATTAGTAGTAGTAGTAGTAGTACTGTGAAGTAGTAGTAGTAGAAGTAGTAGTAGTAGTAGTAGTAGTAGTAGTAATACAGTGTGGTAGTATTAGTAGTAGTAGTAGTAATAGTAGTAGTAGTAGTAGTACTATATACATGAAACACAGATATATATCGCATTCTAAAATTCAAGGTGCCTTTGGAAATATCTGCACACGCTAGTGGCTGTAGACGTCTACCGAAACACCACAAGACAGATGTGTCAATGATCCGTTTATAATTGCTAATTATAATTGCTGGTGTGGCATTTCGGAAATGAATCAGTGTATTTGTATGGCTTCAAACATGTATATTTTGTAACATATAGGGTAAAAAAAACAAAAAAAAATATGTGAGAATGTTCTGCATCGGCAGCTCTCTTGGGGTAAGTTGTTTCACAATGTAAAATATCAATTGTATGAGAAACATAAGAAATCTTGCGTGCACAGCCAAAGAGGGTTCGACTCCCGGTAATAACCATTATAATATGATATACCCATAATAACGTCACTTTGTGTTTTGAAAGAGCCTTGTAAACTGCTAGCGACAAGAGGCTCGCTAAAAAAAGAAAGAAGAAACAAGAAATCTATCCAGAGGAGGAAGCTCAAATATAGGTAAAGGAAACAATAGACCAATGCAAACAACAAAGGTACGACACATTTATTACTGAAACCGTTTTCACTTTTCAGACAGAAAAAATACCAAAAATTTCTCAGTTCTGGGAAGGGGACACCAGAGGTGGCGCTCCTTGCGGAAAGGGGGTGGGGGGGGGGGGGGGGCTAGGGGCTCAGTGCCCCCATTTTTGTGAGTACCCCAAAAGTGCCCATTTTCTTGGGCAAAGTGCCACCTAACAATGTCTGATAATTGACTCTATTCAAATCTAAGAGGTGCCCCTTTTCCTTTGTAGGAAGTGCCGTTTAACCTTCTAATAGTGCCGCTTTTCACCTCTGATAAGTGTCCCTTTTGTTTTGTTACGTTCACCTTTGAACGAAAGGTAATGAACCTATCCTCCTCAGAAAAGCATGCAAGCTGCAAAGTGATTGAGAGAAAGAAAATAATTGTTGTTTAGTGAGCAGATATTAAACGTAGAGTGATTCAAAAGTGGCCTAAAATACTGTCACTATAAGAGAACAAAGCTAATTCGAGACACTTCGATTAACCTTCTAATAGTGCCGCTTTTCACCTCTGATAAGTGTCCCTTTTGTTTTGTTACGTTCACCTTTGAACGAAAGGTAATGAACCTATCCTCCTCAGAAAAGCATGCAAGCTGCAAAGTGATTGAGAGAAAGAAAATAATTGTTGTTTAGTGAGCAGATATTAAACGTAGAGTGATTCAAAAGTGGCCTAAAATACTGTCACTATAAGAGAACAAAGCTAATTCGAGACACTTCGAAATTATACTGAAATATATTTATTTAAATGTGTAAGATAAGGGCGCAAATTTTATCAAGTGCCACTACGCTGTCGGGGCCAGCTTAGGATATCCTTTGTAAGAAGTACTTCTTTCCTTTCTAATAAATGCACCTGGTCCTTTATTTCACCTTTTTTTTCTTCATCAAGAGCCCTTTCCCCTTCTCAGTGGCGGATCCAGGGGGGGGGGCCCGGGGGGCCCGGCCCCCCCCCCCCCCCTTGAGAAAAAAATCATGTAAAATCACGCGATTTTTACCTTTTTGGGGGGTTGGGCCCCTGGCGCTCAAGGGGGGGGGGGGGTGCAAATTTTAAAATTTTCGAGGACCAAAAAAAAAAAAAATGTGCTCACTCACCCCCCCCCCCACCCCCCCCCCACCCCCCCCCCCCCCCACTGAGCGATTTTTCGGCTGGCTGAGTCGTTGCAATTTTTGTTTGGACTCCAAAAAAAAAAAAAAAAAAAAGTGTCCGCTTACCCCCCCCCCCCCCCCCCCCCCCACTGAGCGACTTTTCGGCCGACGCGATTTTCAAATTTTCGGGAGCAAAAAAAAAAAAAAAGGTGGGCCCCCTCCCCTAAGAAATCCTGGATCCGCGCCTGCCCCTTTTCATCTTTAATTAATGCCCCGATTCAAATCTGGTAGGTGCCCCTTTTACTTCAACAAAGAAACCATTTTCTTTATAATAAGCGCCTCTTTTACATTTCCATAAGTGCCCCCTTTTCACCTCTCGTGAGTATCCCTTTTTAGAAGGTGCCCTTTCTTGTTAATGCCTCTTCCCCTCTTTTAAAGACGCTCCGCCGCCCCTGGACTGGAATGTGTGACTCGAGAATATCAGAACAGAACACTGACACCGATTAAGCCAATAAGACAAATCAAACATATGCCTATATGAAGCAACCTTGGTAATGCTTACCCTATTAGAACGAAAGAAAGTAAAGGAATGAACTTCTTGGTTGAGTTATTATACAAGCTCCATTTATCTAACTTAATAAAGGATCAACCAATCAAATGTCAGGTTCATTACCGCAACCGAAGATGGTTCAGTCATGGGAGACGGGATTAAAGTATATAAGGGAGGATGGGTTGGGCTTGGAAGAACAAGAGCTATTTAAGGCGATCAACGAGCATTAATCAACTTTTCTCACCAAGCCAGCCAATTTCACAAAATCGTAAGCATTGCTGCAATCTACAACATTTTGTTTTATTTCAAAATTTTGGACAGTACTGTTTCATAATGTTCCTATAATTTATTTAATTTCTGTGATGTGTATAATCAGTTTATTGCAAGAATTATGATGACAATATTTCAAAGAGCTTTTTTTGAAGATCTAAAAATACAACATACAGACCTGCATTATGGGCTTTATAGTTTTATAATCATGCATCCCATTTGTGACATTACGAGGCGTCTGCTCGTCTTCATTTTATGTTTGATATATTTTTTATTTGATCAATATCATAAGAGGACATCAAACTGTAGAGTACCCTTTTCATTCTTGCCTAGTAAAACGTCATTCCATCCATGCCCTTGTTTTCTTCAATGATAGCATTACTTTAATTGAAAAACTAGTGTGCTCTCTGTGAAAGTTGACACACCCATCCCAAATCTATGTTTTTAAAGGCTGTTAATTTAATACCCTTATTAAAAAGAGAGTCAGATAGAGCTTAAAGTAGATTCCCAGACACTAGAGATATCATGTATTCCTTATCATCTTCTTATTTTGACTTATACTACCCATATCAGGCACTTGTATTTTTTTTAAAGTTGGATTTTTTCATTAAAAAAAAAACCCAACCAACATGTCAAAGTTAACCCTTTCATGCAATGATCTCGAGCTTTATCTATCGGTCGTATTTCAGTTCTCTAAAATTCAACTAGTTGAGAATTCATCAAGAACTATTTTTTCATTCCTTGACAGACAATGGTTTCCAAGATCCTGATCGCTTTTATGGCCATGCTGGTGGTCGCCATGGCCTTCGAGTTCCAAGAGACCGATGAGGATTTCGATGTTGCTGAGTTCATGAAGAGGGACCCCGTCATGCAAGACTATTATCTAGCTGTCAAGAGAGGGCAGTCCATGAAGAAATACAAGCGTGAGTTATCTTTCACTTTTAATTAGCAGGGTTGAATCCAATGATCGAAGTCCACCCTATTATATAGTTGGTACAAACGGGAAACATCAGAAAAAGTAGTCGGTGATAGATGTAGATTGCGCAAAATCCATAAAAGAAGAAGAAGCTTTAATCAATCGCACACAAACTACCAACTCTGTAATAGATCATGCGAGGGAACCCCATTTGCTCTGTAAACAGAAACTCTCATAAACTTCCATTTTCTTTGTTTACAAAGGATAAGGCTATGTGCAATTATAATATTTTAAGACATCTATGATTTAGATAAATGCATCTCTGATAATCTATCAAGCAAAATAAAAGTAAAAAAGTATTACAAAAAGGAGAGAAAAATAAAGGTTCCTACATTATCCGATTATGAGAGGCAAGACAGCAAAGACAAGCAAGCAAAACAAAAACGAAACCAAGAAAAACTAAATTTGAAAGGGGGCACATTTTCATCTATTCAGCCATTCGTGTACGGCAAAAGGGGGCGGGGCATTTTTAAGGGGAACATGTCTTAAAACGTTTGAAAAAAAGAAGAAAGAAAATACACACAAAACATACTAGCAAACACCCCGGGAAAAAGCAAAAACAAGAACTAGCTTTAGAAAATATTAAGAAATTATAGAAATATTCTCCCAATTTTCCGAAACGTTAAGCCTATATGTGTTCAAAATCTCTCTCGCCCGCCCGTAATGGCTCCTTTCTATCCATACATTCCTTATTCGTGCATTCATCCTCAATCTATAATTCACGCATATCAATTTTCATTTCTTCTATCATTTCTGTTTAGCTTGTGATACTATGGAGAACTGTTGGTGCGGTAGACGAAGCAACAAGGTCGCTTTCTGCGCTGGTAAGTCATTGTCACATTTAATAGTTCGAATTCACGAAGTAGGTCTAGATTTAGATTTAATTTGTTTTCTCAAACCAAACCAATTTACTCCCAATGGCGGAGCGTGAGTGAGTCCAGCCATTGAAGGGGCACTGTTATCATAGGGGGGGGGGGGGTATTGTTATGAGGGTTGTACAACACATGCACCGATAGCTTTGAATGTTTGACTTCTTGTAAGTAATTTCAGTTTATGAATACATTTCTGCGCGCATCCAATTAATAAGGCGCCCCCCCCCGGCCAAACAAAAAAGGAAAAGTGCCCAATACCCCCCCCCCCCTGGTATCTCTAAGCTCACCATATTCTGACTAAAAAATTATTTACCAAAACTTATAATAAACACAGAACTTATACATCTGTTCTTTATTCAATAAATCATGCATATATAATAATACAAATAAAAATAAGAGTGAGATCAAACATACATACAAGAGGTCAAACATAGAATCAAACATAAGATCGAACAAACAAGAAATAAGACGGTGTGCACCTCCTTTGACCGACTCACAACTGCAGAATATTATTTATGAATTAAAAAGGTACGTTTTCAGCAAGGACTTGAATTGGTCAAGAGAATGAATATTATGAAAATGCGCTGGTAATTTATTCCAAAGGATAGGGGCATTTACTGAGAAAGCTCGATCGCCATATTTTGTAACGGTACGAGGTCCGAGGGTTAACTGCAAGGTTGATTTTGTATTTTTTCATTATTTCATTTGTAAAGACTGTTATGCACGACTAATTTACATCAAAAAATGACTTCTATACATAGAAATAATAATAATAATAATAATACATAATATTTATCAGGCGCTTAATACGGGTGTCTCTAAGCGCACCATAGTCTGACCAAAAAATTATATACTAAAACTTATAATGAGTGAGATCAAACATACATAAGGTCGAATATAGGATCAAACATAAGATCGAACAAACAAGAAATAAGACGGTCTGCACCTCCTTTGACCGACTCACAACTGCAGAATATCATTCATGAGTTAAAAAGGTGCGTTTTCAGCAAGGACTTAAATTGGTCAAGAGAATGAATATTATGAAAATGTGCTGGTAATTATTCCAAAGGATAGGGGCATTTACTGAGAAAGCTCGATCACCATATTGTGTAACAGTACGATGTCCGAGGGTTAACTGCAAGGTTGATGATGATTGAAGAGGTCTTAAAGAACTAGAAGAACGTAAGGAAATCAAATCTGAAAGATATTTAGGGGCTTGGCCATGGAGAATTGTGTATGTAAGAAGAAGAACTTTAAATGTTATACGATGGTGTATATATAGGAAGCCAATGAAGAGAACGCAATATTGGGGTTATGTGCTCAAATTTTCTCGAGAGAGTAACAAGCCTTGCAGCAGTATTCTGAATTCTTTGAAGTGGAAGTAGGGACGAATGTGGAAGACCAGAAAAAATTGAATTACAATAATCAAGGTGGGAGGATACAAATGCATGGTTTAATTTTGCAGTTGTGGGCCGGTCAAGTAGTTTCCTAATTTTCCCAATTTTAAAGATTCCAAAAGATGCCGATTTACGTACGTTTTTAATGTGCTGCTGAAATGTAAGATTTTTGTCGATTAAAACACCCAGGTCTCGAACGTATTCACTACCCTTCAGATCAAGTGCTCGATCTTGTAATTATAGACAAGTCAGAAAAAGCCTCGGAACCATTGGGATTTGAACCTGCCATTTATTATATGTTTGTGACATATTTGATATATGGATTAATCTGATGTTAGTGGATTGATCCATAAGAAATACAGCATAGATTCATAATAGTTATCACAAGAAGTGTACAATCATGTCAAGAGGGGGTCACATAATAAAAGCATTCTCTCATCTACACATGCTTTACACATGCTCCAAGGTAAATCAAATAATTCGAAACCTTGTTCTAACCCTTTCCAAATGACGTTCATCGAACTTTTTCGTTTTCTCTTTCTCTAATACCCCATTCACAGTGGCCTCAAACACCGCGACAGCAGCGGGACTGTCCCGCTGCTGTCGCGGTGTTGTCTTCAGTGTGAAGGCTCGGACCCGTTATAAACTATAGCGGGATAACACCGCCTAGCGATAACGCCGACACAAACTATCGCTAGGGACGCCTAGCTACAGCAGCGGGACAGTCCCGCTGCTGTCGCGGTGTTTACTCAGTGTGAAGGCTCTCCGCTATAACACCGCGACAAACACGTGTGATTTGTTTACTTACCTATCACTGACCTCTTTTCTACAGCAATGGGGAACATAAAGTGAAATAGAAATAAAGTAACCAGTGGATTCAAATTGATTTTATTATTATGTAGGTATTATAATTATCCAAATAAAAATATTTCACACTTCAAAAAATTAAAATATTCTGACTGGAAGCAATAAAAATGCTAGTTTTTTAAAAAGTAATATGATCGAGGATACAAAAAGCAACTTGACATGTTTACCGCGCAATTTCAAGCAAGTATTTCCGGTCATATCGGGGTCACTCGCGGGTCATGAGCCATGCATACACGTGTTTGTTACGGAGGTAATAAAAATCACCCGCTGCAGCGTGAATGGGTACATGATATTTATCCCGCTGCTGCAGCGGGATAACTTTTCTACTGTGAATGCATTTGTAGCGGTGTTATGGCGGTGTCGCCGCTCCGCTACAACGCCGCTACAAATTTCAAAACCACTGTGAATGGGGTACAAGCCTCTCTTTGTTTTTGTTTTCTTTCCTTCTCCCTCCCTTTCTTTGTTTTTTTGTTTTTCTTTCTTCTACCTCTCTTTGTTTGTTTCTTCCCCCTCTCTTTAGTCCTTCCTTTGTTCCTCCGTTCCTTCCTCCTGTTCTCTCTTGCTTGCATTCTTTTCGTGATTATTGTTGTTGAGGGGTTTAACTGGTCATATCATGTTCAGCTCGTCTTACATGCCACATTGTTGTCTGTTTTTCTAAAGGCCAAGGAGGCGGTAATGGAATCTAGATTAACTCGCTGAATCTCACAGCCAACGAACCCGACCATGGACTCTTTAGGGATGCACAAATACGACCCGAGAGAAGACTAGAAGCTGATTTGACCAATTACTGCGCAGTATTAAGTGTGATGTCACATCATGTCATCAGTGGTTCTATCTGGATCAAATAATATTTGGGTAGCTTGAAATAAATGAATATTATGTAGAATTATGCAATAATTAAATGTGTGTTCTGAGTATTGTTGTAAGAAGAATCTGTATGCATCACTATCGGGACGCTACAAGAGACAGCCTCATAAAGAAAGAGAGAGAGAGAGAGAGAGAGTATGAGAGGGAAAACAAGGTTAAAAGAACAAGGGAGAAGGAGAGAGAGAGAGAGATAGAAGGGGGTGAATGGAGAGAGCACGAGTGAGAGAGGAAGGTGCAGAGGTAGAAACGGAGAGAAGGCGTGAGAGGGAGGGGGAAAGGTGGGGAGTGAGGAGGGAGGGTTACATGCATGAGGGTAAAGCACAGACATGGAGAGAAAAAGAAGTATCGGAGACAAGAAAACAGAATCGTAGAATTAAACAGGGTCCAATTATAGGAAGGGATGGGAATGGCAACAATAGGCGGGGTCAGATATTTGAACAGAATAGAAACAATTATTTTCATGAGACATAGCTAAACTGTGTATTTACCTTAAATGACTCTTGAAAATAATACCTATCTAAATATATAGCTCCGTTTAGTCTCATTTGACAACGCCCCCTATCGTCAGAGTCCAGCAGCCTATAAACATGTAAGTCTATGGACTTTTACCCCCCCCCCATCCCCCCCAAAAAAATCGTTAAAAATTCATTTTTTTTTGTTTAAACGAAAAGCACATCCACCCCGACGTACGTTATCACTAGCTCTTTCATTGGAACCCTCATGTCCCATTGACTTTTGAAAGTTCACCCACCGTAATTTGGTGAAAATAGGTCGCCAGCTCGCCATTGCCTATATAACACATGTCCGACAAGTCGAACTTTGGACGCAATTTACCACTCGATTGTAAGGTTATAAGTCAAGCACACGAAGGATAAGAAGCATGAATTATCGTAGATCAGTTCATTATGTCCATTTCAGCCAACCCCCCACCGTAATATTTCCATTTAGTATAGGCAAGCATTTTGCCGAGGTAAGCAAAAACATGAATATTCATGAACACCACGGACTATTCGATTATTAACAGAGGGGTGCAATTGTGCACCACATCAAACTCCCCTACTTTCAGTCAAGTATTTCATTGTATTATGTAGTTTGGTAAGTTTATTTTACTAACTGTTTATTTATCAGATATCAATGATAGTTTAAAGATATGGAAAAGATTCTTGTATTCTATATTTAGCAAAGCAATCTCACATACAAAATCACTATCAAGTGTCGTCTGAGCCGCCGATTGCCGTCTGCTGTATACGCGAACTAGCTACGTTTGTGCAGGCGAAAATGAGACAACCGGAGCAATATGACGAAATGGCAATGAGCATGAATTGTTACCAGCTAGTTAGTACCCCAAGTTGTTGTGCGACATCTACAACCACATTGGACGGTGATCCATGCGATTGATTTTCAAGGCTTTGAAATCGAGAAATAAAAGCCTATCGCACGCTTAAAATCACTAATCCCTAAATAATGATAATAATATTCATTTTAATAATAATAATAATAATGATGATATTCATTTGTAAAGCGCAATAACTATGTGAAAAATTCTACTGCGCTGCAAGAGCTCGTAAATGCTGTGCTATACATACCATAAGAACAAGTGGGTTTTCAGTCTTGATTTAAAATTATCTAGTGATGGGGCTTTTCTTATTTTTCTAGTGATAATTAGAAATAAGGAATATAATAATAATAAAAATGAACGTTATTTGTATAGCGCATATCACTAACATAAGTCCCTATGCACTTAGAACAGAAGGAAATAGAGATAAGGCGGAATGAAAATGAAAATTAATGCTTAAAGGTAAAGACCAGTATTGGAAACGCCCCAATTTCAAAAAATTGAAATGGAAGCTCTTAATATTACCAATCATGTGAAAGAGTATGTTTGGACAAATATGATGATAAAAATGTTGCCGGGAAACCGCCTACTAATTGATATATTTGGTAAATTAGTTTATCTATTGGTGTGTGAGGGATAAACGCACGTGTCGCGCACGTGTGCGTAGTCCCATATACATCTTTCTGTGTACAGTGCTTGTAACTTTACGAAGACTGGGCCGAATTTCTTATCATGTTGATGATTCCAGAACCTTGCAGTACACACCAATACTTATGTGCTAGATGATCAACCTTTTCCGATCGATTCCACAACGTTTCTTTCACAATGCAATCGCATGACCATAACTGGTCTTTATCTTTAATACATGAAAAATAATTAATTACAAACAACAACATTGATAGTGTATACGAAGAGAGAGAGAGAGAGAGGAAGAGAAGGGGGGGGGGATATTACATGTTATTAATCTAAGTTTTAACATATTTATTTAAGGCTGGTCGAATATCGCGTAAACATTATCAGATACTTATTAATTACAAAATTGACAAGGATCGAAATTTCGCATGAGCGTCAAGCCGTGACATAAAAATTAAAGGAGACGCCCCCGGCCCCCAACAAAGAAGGAGAAGTACTCACTACCCCCCCCCTCCACTAATTCGCCTGCTGATTCGCCACTAAATATTTTCTCACGAATAATTCGCCCCTGCTTCACCACGCCATACCGAACAAGCCATTATGGTTTACAGGTAATACGATAAATAAGATTCAATTCAATTCAATTTAGTTTAATCCTCATCTACTTAAACAAATAAAAATATCAATGGAACTTGAACACATCATACATTATCTGTGTCTAAACAAGCCATTATGGTATACAGGTAAAACAAGAAAGATGACTTAATTCAATTAAATTTAGTTTAATCCACATCTATAAAAAAAAGATAAAAATAGCAATTCAGTAAATTTGAACAAATCATACATTATCTTTGCCTATTACGGATGGACATTCATCGTTTTCTTAACGAATTCATTGTGATTGTCTCCGTCAATGTCGTCTCAATAACATTCCGTACATATTTCTTCACTTTGATCTCATGATGGTCACCGCCAAAAAGCCGGGACATAATCAAGATAGTGATTTTACACATGTTAATCTACATGCGCAGAAGATAATAACTCGCCTAAATCATGGAAAATAGATGTGCAGTTCTGGCTTATAATCGGAAATTGTTGTTCCGTGTACTGTACATATATTTTATTTTGAAAAAAACATATTAATATTACCAGATAGAGGTTATTTTTGGATATGTTGGTTGCGATTTAAAATCCCGTTTCTCCCTATGTCCTCATAATATTCCAGAGTTACAACGCACAGGGTTGATACAGAGCATGGCCTTTTAATTGTTTTATAAGGTCATAGGTGTGTGCGAAAGTTTGCGAATCAGTTATAATACATTTTATATCACCAAAATCGTCTGCTTTTCAACTTTGCTGCTCCCCATTGGAGATGTTTTATTAATGACACACTTTTACAGACCACACCATCCAAACAAACCCAAGAGAGGGAAACTGCTCCTTTGTCAATGACCGAAAATGCTTACGCAGTCGTTATTGTTAAAACAGCTGAATGTTCTCATTATGATGCACATAATAAGAAGGCGGCGACAATCATTGGATCAAAGAAAGAATCACGTTGAATGTCCATCCGTAATAGGTCCATGGTCTGAGCAAGCCTTTATGTAATATACGGGTAATACTATAAAGATGACTCAATTTAAATGAATTTAGTTGTAATCCACATCTATTAAAAAAGATAAAAATAGCAATTAAATTTGAACACATTATACATTATCAGTGTCTGAACAAGCCTTTATGTTATACAGGTAAAACAATAAAGATGGCCTAACTCAATTCAATTTATTTTAATCCACATCTATTAAAAAAAAAAAAATAGCAATTAAATTTGAACACATCATACATTATCTGTGTCTGAAACAAGCCTCTATGTTATACAGGTAATACCATAAAGATGATTCAATTCAATTAAATTTAGTTTAATTCACATCTATCAAAAAAGATTTAAAAAAGCAATTAAATTTGAACACATCATACATTATCTGTGTCTGAACAAGCCTTATGTTATACAGGTAATACAATAAAGATGATTCAATTCAATTAAATTTAGTTTAATTCACATCTATCAAAAAAAGATAAAAAAAGCAATTCAATTTGAACACATCATACATTATCTGTGTCTGAACAAGCCTTTATGTTTATACAGATAATACAATAAAGATGACTTAAAGGGACAGCTGAGTTCTGTTTTCAGAACGCAAATGCCTTCAAAGTGCATGGTTATTGCTCTTATTCTTATTCTTATCTATGACATTTATAGTGCCATTTTAGAACCTAAATTTGGTATAAACGTAATTTTAGACCCCAAAATGTGTGAAATTTAGCCAATACGATCATACCATTTTCAGCTCCACTTTCAAAACAACACGGTGACCGTTAATTAATTATTTAATTAAAAATAACAATACATGAGCCGACTAATTCCGGGTAATATAAGCAACACAAAAATGCCGCCAACAAAAAAGCCAACATCGGCATTGGCTGAAATATGACGTAAAAGGCGTCATTTCGTTTTTTTCAACGGTTTTTTCAAAGCTTTCAAAATATCTAATATTTGTGGTGGTACAAAAGTATTGGAAATCGTTATATTAAAATGTTATACAGGTAATACAATAAAGATGATTCAATTCAATTAAATTTAGTTTAATCCACATTTATTAAAAAAGATAAAAAATAGTAATTAAATTTGAACACATCATACATTATATGTGTCTGAACAAGCCGTTTTGTCATACAGGTAATATAATAAAGACGATTCAATTCAATTAAATTTAGTTTAGTTCACATCTATCAAAAAAGATTTAAAAAAGGCAATTAAATTTGAACACATCATACATTATCTGTGTCTGAACAAGCCTCTATGTTATACAGGTAATACAATAAAGATGATTCAATTCAATTCAATTTAGTTTAATCCACATCTAGTAAAAAAGATAAAAAAGCAATTAAATTTGAACAAATCATACATTATCTGTGTCTGAATACATGTATCCCTTCCTGTCTCCGGCACAAGGTGGCGCTACACCTCTTACGTCTTCCACTTTTGTAAAACTGTGTCTAATAACAAAGTTGAATTAATACACCAGTTTACGGTTACAACAGTGCGCATGCGCAGACATGGGCGCCATTTTAATAAATGGGTAAACAAACCACATGACCTCTAGAGGTCAGTGGTTTGTTTACCCGTCTATTAAAATGGCGCCCATAACCGTAAACATGTTCAGTTGTTTTATAACATAGTAATTTTATTTAAACTTGTGTTTAACAGAAAGTGCTTACTCTACAAATACACTTTACACTTTGGCTTTATAATTTCTACACAGACTGATGAAATGTTCAATTTACAAGTCCATAAAAATAACAAGAAACACATCTCTGAGTTATGGTATTGAACAAAACCTAGTCATGTGAATCTGGTATTAAAGCATGACGTCATTGTCATTGTGTCAAACTCGTTTCTACCATTTTGTCGATTCCTTCCCTGCTCCTCGTGTTTTGTGTAATATACCAACAATTCAATACAGTCATAAAACATTGATGAATTCACAGCATTTAAATACATACATGCTTGCTAATTACATCAACTACTACTGTTACAGTTCTTTCAACACAACCGTCAATCATCTACTGCCTTATTGTCAGCATAGTGAAATTCATTATTAGTCAGGTGCAGTACTTTCAGTATAATGGGCTTGTATACAATAAAATGGCTTTGGGCAGTTGGATAAACATTCAGATGAATTGAAAACAAATCGAAATGTCCTTTGCTTTATAATTGCACACATAGGCCTAATGGTATATGTCAATAACAAATAACAATAGTAGTAATTACTATTAAGCGCTCTACCAGTTATAATCCTTAAAATCGCGTACAATATTAGTATTACCCCGGTCATTGGATTCAATTACTATTCCACACATTAATATGCACATTCTATACTCCCTGGGGAGCAATCCAGCTGATGATCATGTTACCTTTGTATCCTACCGGTCACCCATTTAATACCTGGGTAGAGAGGAGCAATTTATATACAATGTCTTGCTCACGGACATAACTGCCGTGCCGGAGTTTGAACCAACGACCTTTGTATTCCAAGTCAAGTGATTAAGCCACCCGACCTCGACACCTCTACAAACCATACGTTATATTTACATTATTTTTCAAGTGAATAAAGATTTAATCAATCTACAAAAACAATCCAAAGTTCATTATGACTGATTTTAGAGTTCTTTTATCAAATCCAAAAGGAAAATTTACCTGTAACAGATCACGCCGTCTGAGAAAATCACGTTCTAGTCTGGGAAGGCACGCGCCTTAGAGAGAACTAAGATAGGGCCAGTAGGATCCAGGAAGCTATCTGGATGAAACGCTCGACTGAGAACATGAACCATGACCGACGGGGGCGCATATCAGCTGTCTGACATATACGACGCAGTAATCGCCAACACGACAACCACTGGCGATCGGAAAATTGGCGGTTTATCTCAGTCTGCCGATTCGCGTCCATAGAAGATGTCTCAACTCTAGACACCGAAACTGTGACAGGTAAATTCTCAATTTTTATATGATAAAAGAACTCTAAAATAATCATTAAAGTCTACGTACATTGTCAATACGTACCTGTATAAGTAAAACTTTTAATCTGAATACAAAATGTTTACCTCCGAAATATTCAACTGTGTTCGTCACCAATGTGACCCGAATTGACCTTTCTGACGTAATTGACAAAATAAACAACTGTTGGTCAGAATCTAATACAAAATATAATCTCAAACATTTGGCAGAAATGATTGTATCGTATCCTCTAATGATCAATACAAATTATCATATTGATTTATAGTAAATCGCATTCGAACATGCATACATGTATATTCTATTGTTACTTATACCGCGCTTTTCGCGTAAGGCCAAAAGCGCTTACAGTGAATGAAAATAAACAATTACATAAATACATATAATTAGAAAAATATAGTCTTACAACTACAACCTGCAAAAAGATGTGTTTTAAAGGCCTTTTTGAAGGTTATAACTGATGGAGACTTCCTGATTCTATGTGGTAGATCATTCCAACATTTTGAAGCAGATATTTTAAGAATATTACAATTATAGAAAAAGCATATTTGTATGGGCAAGAAAACCAACATTATTTATTATTCTGTCGTCCCCAGTACCCGTAGCATTTCAACATCTTTGGTGGTGACTTTAACGTCCCTTTAGATGCATGCACCTCTAGGTTTCTCTGCATGAACCAGCTCTCCTTCGTGGCATCAGGGATCCCAGAATTCTGATTGGAGGGTTGTAGCATCCGTGTGCAGTGCGTCTTAATTCGCGTACATCAGACTTGGTACTTGATACTTTGTTGAGTAATCCCTTTGGCAGCTTACTCAGGAAGCTATACTGGGATGGTAGGTGAGGTGAAATTACTAGTTATCGTGTGCAAGAGTCTCGATATCGCAAGCAGCGAAACTTGATGTCCCATCGGGAAGTTGCTCGAGCTCGACTTCGTTTCTCGGAGAGCGTTCGGGTGAGGGTGATTTGTGATAATAAGCTTTCCATACGAGTAGGGTTTATTAAAGTTCGCCGTATATGTTGTCCATCATTTCAGGCTTTTTTGTTGCTCCATCGTAAATGTGAAGTCTACTCTCGGTTATCAAATACAGCTATTATCGGATAAACACCCGATTAAACACCCGATTAAACACCGGATTGAACACCTGATTCAAACATGGGTTGAAAAACTCCGTGAAAAAGCGAAAGTAGACTATTTGTCTTTAAAGATCTTGCTGTCACCTGTAATCGTGTAATCGTGAATACCTGTAATCGTATTACACCAAAACTATGGCGCTATACTCTAATCATTTAGAATTTTGATCTACTCACAATTTAATTTAGACGCTATAGCACAATAGATATTTCAATAAATAAACTAAATATGAATAAATTAAAGGGAGTGTAGCATGGCGAGACTGTGTGTCTTTCCCGTGGCCCTACTCGGGGCCAATCAGGTATAATACGACTACGGACGACGCGACCGCAGCATTCACGTGCGTGCAACATACACGAAACCGAAGCGTGAGGAGAACTTCAGATTAAGTCGCTGACTACTAAGTCCATTCGTTTACGTGCAGTAATCCGAAAGAAGGCGTAGATGGCGTTAACAATTATTTGCCATTCTACACTCCTTTTAAAATATAAATAGATAAATAAGTATAAAAACGGATACAAAAATGATTAAATAAAACAATAAATCAATTTAATGATAACTCGATATTGTTCAGGTATTAATACCAAGTACTTCGAATCTCAAAGACGTATCACGAAATGATGTTAGAGGATGAAACCTGACGTACCGTGCTGTTACTGGCACTGGAAACGGTGTGGTCACATGTGTGACAGCATCAAAGTTTCCTGCATATGTCTGGAAAATAACGAAAGCAATGGATAATGTATATTTCTAAAAATAATCATAATAATTTTAATAACAATAATGAAAATAGTATATAATAATAATATTAATAATAAATAACGAGATGAATTCTTCACTGTCTTGAAGACGATTGAGATGGTCTGCCATGATTACCAAAGTAGCATAGCGCCCCCTTCACGTATTCGATAGAGGATTGTTATATGATATACAAATATACCAAGCTGTGAGAAAGAATAGTGGAAATTATTTATCTGAAGAGGGACTGGCATAGCACTTATTTTTCCGAAGGGCGAAGCCCCGAGGAAAAAATAGAAACTATTGCCAGTCCCTCCGAATATAATTTCCAGCATTCTTATGAATGCTTGGTATATTTTTTGTATATCCCTTCTTTACGATCCGAACCGAACAATAAGTCGAACAAGACTGGAATGTAGAAAGAAGATCTCAGAAAAATTCACCTCCCTTGGAGAATACACGCACAATTGGGAAAATTGCTTTGCCTCCTTTAATCGAACGAATAGGCCATGATGCCATTGTTAAAATGTAAAACATTTGTCTTAGCTACAACATTATCATATTGGGAGAAAAGCGATCAATATTTACAGAGATACACTCAAAATATATATGGCGAAGTCATAATATACCAATTCGTATTTTGAGTTCCAATTCCATTATGATGACGTCGGATGTACTTAATGGCCAAATGAGACATGAAATAATACACTGTTGGTCATCATAGTGGAATAATTTTTTTTACCCCAATTTATGGATTGATTATGAGAATGATTCATTCCGAATAGATCTAGATAATAGAATAGATTATTAGAGTTTATTGAATAATAATTTGTGAGTGTTTGTTTTGCGTGACTGCTAGAGCATGTGTATGCTACCATGCTAATAACTAGGGGACATACGTCCTTAAGTCCTAACTGACAGTAATAACGATTAATGCCTCATAAAAGGGCACTACTATAGCACATCGACATGGTTTTGATCATGGGGGCTTACAGTAACGAAACCTTTGCTTAGCCACTGAATCATGACTGTACAGAGCGGGGTTAGGGTACGTCGCCGCCCCAACAAATACAGAAAACGAAGGCAATGCAATAAATTACCAATAGCTCATAGGATTTTACCCTGACCCCTAAAATAAACAAATCCTCTATGGGAGTATGCCTTGGACTATAATACATCGCCCTACAGAGGAATTGTTCCTGTTGGGGACCGGGGAAAAATGCAATGAATTATTGAAAATGTATTGCATTTTCTTTGTTTTTTATGTTTGTGGAGGGCGGCGACGTACCCTAGCCCCCGCTGCGTACAGTCACGATTCAGTGGCTAAGCAATGGCCTCGTAACTGTGAGGCCCAGAAGAAAAAACCTTGTCGATCAGCTATATTAGTGCCCTTTTGTGAGGCATTAATCCTCATTACTGTCAGTTATGACATAATGACGTAGGTCCCCTAGTTGATTAGCATAGTAACACACACATGACTAAGCAGTCACGCAAAACAAACACTCGAAAATTATTATTCAATACAATCTGAGAATGTATACTATTATTTAGATCTATTAGGAATAAATCATTGTCAAAACCATTCCATTAATTGGGGTAAAAATAATTCTTGCACCTTTATAGTGTATATCCGAATCACACTCTATCCAATCATTACAACAACAAAAAAAAAAAAAAAAAGGGGGGGGGGGTCCCAGAGCATCACAAAGAGCTATAATGGATTTGTGATAAGCATGTTTTTGCCCATATAAAATATGTACTACCGGTACAAGAGCTCGCGCGCACGGACATTTATCCTGAACAGACGCTCGTTCCGTTTTTAATAGTCATTACGAGATAAACATGGTATCAAATTGTTCAGAAAATATGAGAAATATCATCCTAGGAAAAAAAAGGTTTAAAATGACAATGAAGTTGTTAAAATTGATGATTTCATAGCAATAGCAAATTGAAAGAAAAATTGCATTGACTTTTTAGGTGTAACCATCCGAGAAAATTTAGATTGGAAAAACATATTGATCATGTTCGTAATAAATTGCTCAAATGTATTGGTGTATTGTATAGACTAAGGATTTTTTACCCCATAGAATATTATATTCTTTATTATTTCCTCATCTGAACCGTTGACTAACTGTCATTATATGACTCCAAGGGCGCCACTATTTGTTAAATATAAAAATGATGCCTTAATTTCAACTGATTAGATTGAATACCTGGACATGTTTCAAACAAACTCAGAAGTTCACACATTCAACTAGAAAAATTCACAAAATGGCGCCTGGATGGCGTCATGAGTACCTGATGACCTGGGAAATGTTACAGTCTCGTCTTTTGACAATGACCTATGAACTTCTTAAAATTGAAAGTAATTGACTGAAACCCTCTTGAGTAATCGCTGTTGATGACAGACCACCTTAAAAGAGAAAAAGAAGCAAGAAAATCTGTCGAATACGACAGACCACCTATTAGGTATATAAGTAATAAAAAGAGCTTGGATAAAAAAGGAAGATGACAGATTTGACAACCAAAAGAAAAAAGGCATTTTCTGGAAGCCCCAAAATGGCACTCACTTTTCGTACCCCGCACTGCTCATCCAGAGCAAAGGTCCAATTTGTATTGTCCCTTGAGTAGGAGATTTGGAATGACGTAACCCATTGGGCCCAAACGTTCCGTCCCTGTGTGATAACACCAGTGACTAAAGTATCCTCGCCAAGATCAACCTTTGGGTGATTTTAAGGATGAAAAGAAGAACAAATATTAATATATTCAAAGGCAGATTATCTTGCATTTGATGATAATGCTATTAAGGATGATGTAAAAGAACGTCAACTAGTTGGCTTCACTAGGAACTTTTAGATTCGCACGACGAGAACGTGGACTGCTACGTGTGACATCCTTTTAAGGCAATGTGACCTCTTTTTAAGGCACCTAGCAGTCCACGTTCTCGTCGTGCAAATCTTAAAGCCCCTAATATGAGCACACTAAAACGGCTTGTCAGCCTTCATTGATACGCCTTCAGAAAATCTCTTGGGATAGAGGTTATGGCAGCTGTTTTCAATAGTGTTTGTGTAGGCTTTGTTGGTGTTAGCCTTTGTGGGGTGTGGAAGGTCATCTGCCAAAGCATTAGTCATGACGCTGAAGACATGCCATTTAGCCTTGCAAAAGTTCCATTGTGGTAATGGGGAAGGTGCACTTATGAGTAAGCAAAGGGGGCGTTTAAAGGGAAAGTCCACCCCAGGATTTTTTTTAGCTGACGATATAGACCTAATAATACCATGAAGAATGATACAAGTCTCATTAAAATCCATGATCACATAACGAAGATATATCGACTTTTTTATCGAAAATCAGCCGCCCCCCAAATGCAAATGCGTTACATGGGCAAAAAACGATCGCCAAAAAATAACCGATAGTATCGAAATTGTGACGTATGTTGCGAGCTGCCTTCTTATTATGCAGACATTCACTTTCGCTCGCGGTACACTGTTATCGCACTGACACGACGAATCATGAATGAAAGTGAAAGCGAAAGTGAATGTCTCCGAAATAAGAAGGCAGCTCG
Source organism: Strongylocentrotus droebachiensis (assembly GCA_035222895.1). Classification (NCBI taxonomy): domain Eukaryota; kingdom Metazoa; phylum Echinodermata; class Echinoidea; order Camarodonta; family Strongylocentrotidae; genus Strongylocentrotus; species Strongylocentrotus droebachiensis. The sequence continues at coordinate 233,627 of JAVYIG010000505.1, forward strand.
CAACATACGTCACAATCGTTTCATGCCCATGTAACGCATTTGCATTTGGGGGGCGGCTGATTTTCGATAAAAAAGTCGATATATCTTCGTTATGTGATCATGGATTTTAATGAGACTTGTATCATTCTTCATGGTATTATTAGGTCTATATCGTCAGCTAAAGAAAATCCTGGGGTGGACTATCCCTTTAACCTACGTAGAAAGGAGTAGTTCTTCTACATAAAATAGGGCACTTTTTCTGCGTAAAAAGGGGCCATTTGGGGGTAATTAAAACGACAAGGAAGGGGACACTATGCCCCCCCCCCGATGGTCATTATTTCGTTGAGAAACTGAGGGGGGGGGGTGTGAAAGAGAACCTCTATAATAATGATGAGATATTTTGTATGTAATGAAAATGAGAGGGATATTCTGTAAGAAAGAGTGATAGTAAGTAAAAGAGACATATAAATAGAGAAAGAGAGAGAAAGAATTCGGGATAATGTGTGAAAAACATTTTCCAAAATGTATTTTAAACAGTTGGAGCATGGGGGCGGGGGGGGGGGGGGCAAATATTACCATCATAACCCTTGTTTTATGTAAATTGCCCCTGTCCCATCTAGCTGAGTGGGTTTGAAAGGGGGAACGGCCCTTAAAATGACACTTGTGTTGGGTTTTTAAAAGAAAAGGAATGGGTTCTTTAAAGGATGGGGATATAATTTAATTTAAAGTTAATCGAATATTCCCTCTGAAAAAAAGGGGAAATTTGTTTAAATTGATAATGTTCCCAATTGTTTTCAACAATTGGTGGAATTGAATCGTTTAATTCCAAACCCTGGTGTTAAATAACATCAGCTGATGTTTTCCGATATAGATACCGGGAAAGTGTTAAAATTAACACCCATGGTGTTGAATTTAACACCCTTGTTTTTGCAGTGTAGAAAGCCAGGTATCCCCTTTGTTTAGGTTCTTCTTCTGGTAATCTTCAAAGGGCTATGCAGCCTATCACGAAGATGATGTTGATTATTATACATTCTAGCTGTACACAATTTTTTTCTTGATATGGTTACATTCTCATTCATATCATCTCAACGTGCATTAAGACATGCTAGAGCAAATTACCTTAACCCACTTATTGTTGTCTGAATGGGCGGCGACCCATGCACCGGCGGATACCCCTGCAACCCCGCCAACTTCGTTGAGCCTTCCTCTGTAAGCTTCATGGGTACGACCATAGAACGATGACGAGGTCAGACTAGAGTCTGGTATCCGACCATCTTCCACGCCAAGCCCCTTGCCGAGGACAGGAGGAGTGCAACCAAGTTTCACATCGAGGTTCAGCGACGCTGCAAGAAAGAAAGAACAAATCACAAAATTAAAACACCTAACTGACCTTCTAACTACTTTTCTTACATTTCCTATTTATTTGCAAGGATAGGTTGCCCTTTCAATATATTTTTCCTTAAATGTAATCCGGAAATCTACCCTGTCAAAAAGCTAAATTATGTATTAATACAAAAAAGCGAACAGTAAATACAAAACAAAACAAACCAACAACAACACATGGAGAAAAAAAAATGGAAAGAATTTGTAATTGGGAATTGTACGAATTTTATAATCAATAATTATCATGATTATGAAAAAACAGGTTTGTTGATATTTCACGGGCTAATACAATAACTGTTATAGGTACACATGAGTTACTTTTAGCAATATTTTCGTGTATTCCTTGAGCATGAGTGTGAGAGGTCCAGGGTGAGATTTAATCACTTATACTATTCATGTTAAAACAGATGGGGGCCGGCCTGTCCGGGAGTTAAACCCGCGACATCTCGTTACCACAACGAGAATTCCAAAATGAGGGAAAAGATAATAATTAATTCTTAAGGGTTACCTTTTGGCAATTGCCGATGAAATATAATTAATCTTTGGATACGCGCTTGACGGAATGTGATCAAATTATCACCGTATTCGTTGAAATCTTAAAGAAATGAAACCCTACCACAACACGTGGGGCCCACTATTGGATAGCGTCGGGAAATGTTTATATGCTCTTAACTTAGTAGTATTTGCTTACACCGGACAAGGTGCCACCATCAAGGGTAATTCGCTGGCCCACCTGGATATTCCTTGAGCTTGCCTTCGCGCTTGGAGAGCATTCGGGTTAGGGAGATTTATGATGGATGAGTTAAACCCATCGCACCCTATACGATCTGACCAAAACCCTATTTTGGAGGTATGTGTAACAACTTTTGATAGACAAATTCTAACATGTGCTGAATCTTGATGATCGAGGATCCGAAAAGTCATAAGAATGATCAAATTTAAGTTTCGAGGGATTTGAAATTTTCTTGAGGACAAGCTAAATCGGCTTAGACTCGTAGTGACGTCAGGAAAGTAGTGCTATTTGAAGCCGATTGTGATTTTATTCTGACTATACAATTTAAATACACTGCAATTGCCGTTTATACTATTCTTATCATTATTCAGAACCTAAATGGGGAAGATGATGTTTAGTTAGATTTCCATATCAAATATAATTGCCATTTCTTCGAAAATCGGATAGTAGGATAATGGTGTAGTGTGCGGTGGGGCGGTTCTCCTGACAATGATAGAGGATTGGTCTTAATAGAACACTATTATTTGTGTGCTTGAAAAACTCGTTACCGACTAACACCAAAATGGTTTCACATTCCCCTATGATAACCCACTGCATTGTTTCTTGGAAATATATGACCAGGACTGGCCATAACATCACATTATGACATCAACTTTACAGAAGAATTGCGAAAGGTTGGCCTTGTAGAACATAACAAAATAATGATATATACTCTGGGGATGATCAAAATTTTAAACAAAAAGGATATTAAACCACGTGGAACATAAATGGGTGAAAGGGACTACACACAAGTTTTTTCGTCCAGAGTTTTCAAGTTTTGAACATTTCTTGCAGAATGATGAGAGCATTTTAAGAGCAATGCAGTTCAGAGGACAATTCTACTATTCTACTGATTCTTGTTTTTTGTTTAGTATCGATTGTAAAAGTAAATTCATTATTTTTTATTTTGTTACTTTCTCTAAACTGATTTGTACCAAAAATACTTTGTTTAACTGTTTAAGGGGTTAGGCTCGACTAGCACATGTGTTATTATCTGGCCCCTTTTACCAACCAATAGTTTCTCTTCCTGTATATGTAAATTATTGTATGAAATGTATAAATTGTATTGCTGTTGGTAAATAAATCAAATCAGAAATCAGACTATAATATTCTTTCCCACTGACATACAAAGAGAGGGAAAGCTCACGATTTTATTGTCATGTTTTTCAGCACCTGCCATTTTATATTTAAACCTTCCCCTTCAGTATCAGTCCTACTCTGCACTTACCTATAGCATCAGTTAGAGGTCCATACCCATATAGTTCCATCCTCAAAGAAATTCGAAAGAAATTGGTCTTTGGATGGATCCGGAAAGAGCGTCCAACTATCGGCCTAGCAAGCGTGTGAGTCACATAGCTATCCGGGTCGTAATTTCCCGGAAAAATCTGTAAAAAGTAAATTAAATGAGAATGACATTAAGTAATATTGGAAAGAAAACTCATTCTCAATGAAGCTCATCGTTAGTTCATAACCCTATATGGCCTGTAAATTAATAAAACGCTGAATACACGAATTGTTGTCAAGAAGAGCGAATTACGTATATCAGGGCCATCTTTTTCCTTCTTCTCCCCCCCCCCCCCCATTTTTTTTTTATCAAGTCCATATCTAGGTATCCAGATCAATATTGTGTAAAATGGAGAAGAGCTACCCGAGATCTTGCGCAGAATGGCTCGGGGTGGTCGAAACCTCCCTATCAACATGGCTAGCTTAACCAAGGCGTCATTTTTGAGAGTTTTGTTTCTTGTTTCTTTTACATCTTTGTAAAAAAACCTTGTAATTAGTTGCATGTGTTGTAAGAATAATCCTCTGTAGTTTAGTAACTCCTTGGACATACATAGGCCTATACATATGTATGTATATTGCTATTTTGCCCTTTTTCTGCCCATTATACTTTTTTTGTCACCCATTATTACATAAAACGAGAAATGGGAGATCCTTTGTCCCATGGAACTCTTACGAGGTCACACTTATATCTCTGATCACGAAGACCACTAATTAATAGCTTTTTTAATTTAATTGAGGAACCGCAGTTTTGGAATTACCTTAACTGCTCCAGAGTATACGTTCAAATAATCAGTCCAAGCCGTGTTGTTAAAACTAGACGAAAAAGTGTATGACGTCAGCCACTCTTCGTAGTTTCTTTTTCCCTGAGTCGTTATGGCCGTTACGATATAACTGGATTCAAATTGGACCTGCATCCAAGGGGATGGGTCGGACGAGTCTGGGAGCCAGGCTGTCCCAGAGTTCAGGCGGCCAAAACTGCTGCAGTGGGACGCAGTGAGGCAGGAGGATTCAGAAAAAGCCGAATCGGGAAGAGCACCACTTTCAAGACCGAGTGGTCGACCAGATATATTACACGACTTTACTGTTGAAAAAAAGGTCAATAAATAATTTTAAAAAACATATTACGGAGTAGAAAGACAGAGGCCTAGAAGTGCAAATAAAACACGAAAGTGAAAATAATATTTCACACCATATCAAGTCATAAAACCGTCATTATACGCGCGGTTACAAAAATGCAACAATATTATAACATCTTAAAAAGCATTTTACCGTCCTGTAGGTGAGGAATTACATTTTATAAGGATATAAAATCGAAGTCAATACTACAGAGATAACATTTCTTTTCTTCAAAATGTACATTTGTCTAAATGTTTACAAATATATCACATTAAATAGCATCAGTGCCCATATAAGTCAAGCGTACACATTTCGCTTTTGTATTTCGCGACAAATATTTCCACTAAGACAATGTCATGAACCTGTATTTAAAACATCTTTTAATAATAAGATGCAAAATAAATTATTTCGAGGAGGTTTTGAAGTAAATTAGTTCCGTACTCTTTCTATTCATATATATTTCAATCATTATGACAAACAATATACTGTGGAAACACAAGGCATTGTTTTAAAGAAAAAATTAACTGTATTTCGTATTCAACTTTATATCTAATTTAGGTTATGCAACAAACATTGAAGATATGAAATTAAATTGATGTGTGTAAATGATATCATTTTAATTCTTAACCCCTTTTGTACCAATAATTGATGTTAATTTGAGAGCTTGCGACAAAACGGTCAGGCGCCAAGTGTACGCCAATTGTGCAATGATGCAATTCAATGCACTTTTCTCGTAACAATGACTTATAACAATACAATCACTATAAAATATTGTACTCATGAGCTTACATTAATTTATTGAAAAATGTTTAATGATTTGATTGTTGCACATGGTTATTCATATATTTATGTATCAGATTATACAGTTTCTTTGAATTTGCGTACATTATTTCTAAAAGTGTTTTCTAAATGTTTGTACTTTTATTTGTATTTGAAATCAAACATCAAGTTTCGGTTGCAATTAAGAAATAATAATAATAAGAGTTGGAAAATGCTGCGTTTGATTAAAAGAGCGATCGTAAGTTAGTATTTTTAGCTTGAATTATTTTGAAATTCACAGGACCACTAGGGGGTACTATTGCAGGTTATCAATACATTTTCATCGAGGATGGTCGAGCATTTCTAAGGATGTCGCCAATCAAAATATCTCTCCATTTGTTTAGAATCCCTGTACATAAAGAAAACGTTTTCATTTTGATGAAGTTTTACTGATTGAGTTACTGTCTGTCGCGCTGTTTAGACTTTTAGACAAGGCATATTTATTACTATCATCATTATTATTTTTATTATCATCATTATTATCATTGATATTACTATTATTTTTATTATTACAATTAATAGTATAATATTATCATTATTAGAATTATATTTTATCATGATTACTTTTTATCATTATCATTATTATTATTACTCACCGTGGCAACACACTATGGAAATAATTTCACTCTCGTTTATCAGACCCACTTTAATCTCACTGTACCAGCAGTCAGTGATGTTTGTGGCATTAGCAGGGCATATCACTGATTCGGCTTCAGCAGGAGCATCGATGGACGAGGACTCGTACAGTGGACCGCTCACCGTCGCAAATACTCCTTGTTCAATAAAGTTGAAGTAAAACGCAGGATACCAGAGAAGTCACAATGGTATTTTGAAGAAAATAAATGTAAACCACAACAAAATATCAACTTCATCGAGTTCCCCAAGAACTGATTTGTGATGACATACAACATTTACAATTTGGGTAGGCTGCCGAAACAAGAGTCTTACAAAGTGGAAAGGATAAGAGAGGGATTCGGGTTAAAATAGGAGAAAATCAACTATAAAATGAAATTTAAATCTGCAACTCGATCAGAATATATATACTCCTGATCATAACACCAGTGTTTGATAATTTTTAAAAAATAGAGTAAATACACCACTATACAACTTAAAATTAATAAACAATAATTATATTTTAAACAAGAAAACAGAGTGTATGATAATATTTTGTACAAAGAATCAAACACCTCCACGGAATCTCAAAATGGGAAACAATGAAGCAAGTCCATACTTTCAAATACCTTGGGTAAACTATAGCATCAGATCGGAAAAGTATTCATGAGATAAATGAAAGAAATGAAAAAAAATCCGTAATAAAAGAATTAGAACGTTACCATGAAAACCAAAATCCGTAGCTTTAAGTCATTATGTCCGATTAGTTTTTCTCTATAGGTGTGTGTATTGGACAATAAAGAAAGAGATTGAGAGAAACTTAAAGGCCACAAAGAGAAGCAGGGGAAGGCAACGCCTCACATATTTGTAAAGCCTGACCAAACTTGCCAAAATAATGATATCAGCTACTCAAGAATAGCTGATAATAGACAGAAATGGAGGGCCATTAAAGTGACTCGGTAACATTGTCTCAGATTCTGAACAAAATCCTGGATTTAGCTCATGCTGCAATCATAATTATAAACCTTTAGGTCAGTCAGGAATCCCATGACTTTAACAAGCCGATCGCCTGTCTGATTATCAAGATATTTATGATTGGAAATCTAAGTTCATTTTCCGTTTTCCTAACGGTTGTTATAACACCACAGTCTATCGGGAAAAATGAGTATGGTAAAACTTGTCACTCAAAGATTTTTAATTTGTTGAGGCACTTCATGATCATCTTGAAGCGCAATTTGCTTAGAGCTTCAATATTACACTATATCACAGGCACTGATTTAACGTAGGGCCATTCATCTCAGATGTAACACTGTTAAACGATGCCTTTAAGATGATAATGATAATGTCTTACCTTCAAACCCTAGATACTGACATGCCAATTGGGATAAGTTCCTTTTCCAATGATCTTGATGTACCCGCAAATACGTGTTAGGACTGGAGCTGGACGTTAAAGCAAGTGTTCCTTCATTTATCTGTTCACCAAGAAGCTTTAACGAATGGATGCATGTTACATCTATACAGTTTACAATCAACATAAGACAGATATATGGAGGGTAAAAAGAGAGAACATGGAACTCATTTAGTCACCCGGGAAAAAACATGTTTAAAACAAGACTTTACGGCGATGTAAAGTGTCTTAAATACGTAATTTTATCAGCTCTCCCATCAAACCTAAATAAACAAATTGGTTTTGCGCAAGGCACTAAATAATTATTGTCCAACTCATATTCACATCATAGTCACTAAGTACTCAAACCTTAGTCATATTAAAACACGTTCTGTCTTGGTGTGAATGCAATTAGTAAATAGTTGATGGACGATTTGTGATCAACCACTCCTATATTTACAGGGCCATCTGCTAAAATGAATAGTGGGATGTTAATATGTCGTTAATTATATTGAAACATGCGTTCCCGTTGGACAAAGCGCAGGGAAATGCCCACAATCAACGAAAGAGGTGCCGTTATTACGATACACTGGAGTTACTTCACTGCAATTAAATTTCATTTAGCACTTCATCAAATCGTATTTCTGGAGCCCCTGTGAAATCCCCCCGGAAACTGTTGAAGAAACACAGTCGATCACAATAGCCAAGAAATGGAGATCTACAGGGTCACATGACCGCATTTGTTGATGATATTTAAATGATTGTGTTCATCATACCACCCACAAAAAGTAGATTATTTTAAATACAATCGAACCTGTCAACTAAGGGCACCCAAGGGAATACTCGCTACTTTAAACAGGTGGCCTTTCCAGGCACTTTCTATAACACACTTATTTTCTTCAAAGGAGACAAAATACATGGCGACTATAGACAGGTGACGTGTATAATAATAACAATAATCCGTTTTTTGATATAGCGCTCAATACTACTTTTCCTCGATGTATATCATGATGGTCTTCAAACCAGAGGCAGGTAAATCCTGTATCGCTCTTTTCACGAGTACATGTATCGCCATGTACATGTAGACAAGGGTTCAACAAGGGTTTGTCCCTCCCCCTTAAACAAAACTTCCGCATATGCCTCTTTCTCACTTAACCTCCTCACACCTTCCATCAAGAGAGCCATCTATCCAATTTCGCTCCCCTCGCCGAGTTCATCCATGTAGAAAACGATTTTGACCAGGGTTTGCCCCCTCCCCTTCCCCTCCGTATATAAGAACAAACCCTGGTCCGTTTCTTCATCTGTCTTACCATCCTCACAGCTACCATGATAGTTATCGAAGCAGAGAAAGTAATAATAGATGTCTTGCTCTCCTAACAAGTGCCTCCATGTACACAATGGTTTGTCCCCCCCCCCTCCTCGCTTACAAATACCTGAATCTGCCTTTGCAGTGCATGTCGCACTTACAATACTTGCACCTTATTTTTGTTTAACTATGATAGCCCTCATATCTCGCCATGCTCGCTCTCCTCCTAAGTACATGCATCTCCATGGTGGACAAGGGTTTGCCCCCAGCCCCCTCCCGTACACATATTATTTACCTGTCTCCATCTCTGTCTCACTTACTTTCATCACACCTTTCACTACGGTAGCAATCTAAACACAGACAAGTAAATCCTGTCTCCGTCTCCTCGCAAGTGCCTCCATGAAGACAAGGGTTTGAGAGACATGCTGGTGACAGAAATAACACTGGGAGAAAAACGTGGGTAAGAAAAGTGAATACCCCAAGGTTTAATACATTCATACAAAAAAATGGTGTAAAACAGGGGGACACGGGGGTTTATGTCCTATCCAATTGCTATAAAAATAAATAAGAAAGTGAAAAAAAGAAAGAAAGTGAAAGAGGGGGGGGGTGGAGGGTGGGGGGGGGGGGGGTGACACAAAAATTAACAAATACGCCTGGACCACTAGATCCCCCCTAAACAGTAGCCTTGTTAATTCTTATTTCGTTTTTCGAGTTAGACTGATCCCCCCCCCCCCAACCAACAAAAGTGACGGAGATGTGCCCTAAGTTTAATTCAAATTGATAAATGACGCACCATCTGGGTTTCCGACACAGCCACTTCAGAATGTCTGTAATCAATCGTGCCTCATTTATCGATCATGTTTTTTGGTTAAATGTCATATGAAAGAATTAAAAAAAGAAATATAGACATTAGTATCATTAGTAGCAATGGGTGATAACTTTTGCGGTTTACATATGATGACATTTGTGATAAAAATGGAAAGTTTTACATTAATGTTGTAAACAAAATGTTTTTTTTGTTTTTTTGTATTTTACGTTTGTGGTTGACAAGTTATACAATTTGATTTAATTTGTTTACATTTGTCATTTATGATTAATTGTTATAAATTTGGTGGTGGATTTTTACATGTGTGGGCTCTACAACCCCCCCCCCCCCACACACCCCTTACCCAAAGTTTTTTTTTGTCTAGAACAGAGCCTGAGTGGAGTACCTACAAGGTGGCACAGGGGGCACATGCCCCTCAGTAAAAAGGCAGAAGAACAAGGAAGGACTAAAAGGAAGGGGAGAAAGAAAACAAGGGAAAGGAGGGAGGAAACGATTAAAGAGTAAATATAACAACCAATCAGACACTCATCATTATGATTAAAGACCTCGAATTGCTTTTCATCCACCGAGTAAGGTTTGCCCCCCCCCCCCCCACCGCCAGAGGCTAGTGCCCCTGTTATACCACTGGATGCCTAATCATGTTTATGATGGATATGCCCTGTACCACACATCATAACGCTCCGTTCCCGCTTATTCAGCAGCAGCCCTGATATATTATGCTGTTTAATCAGGGAGGTGAAAGAAAGGAGGCGAAACTCTTGTAATTTATTCAAACGCATTCGTGATTTCTAAAGCGTAACAATGGAATGTGTAAAGCAGGGCTTCCACTTAGCCGAGTTGGAGCCTCGAGTTGTGGCGAGCTGGTGCGAGCTTATGGGTAGCCGTTTTATCATTAAAACGTATTTCTTGATATCAAGAATTCAATTCTTGATATCACGAAATCGAATTCTTGATATCACGAAATCGAATACTCGTGAGAATTGGAAAGCATTCCGAAAAAGCAAGAATCACGTTATTTATAGAATTAGAACAAACAAAAGAAAAACATTTCAAAAGAATATTAAAGACTCGCAAGGTAATGTTAAGAAAACATGGACAAATCTTAACATGCTGATACCACGCAAGAATAAAAATGTGAAAATTCAATATTTAAAAATTGATGGAAAAGAAATTCATGACACGAAAACAATTTCTTTGTCAAAGTAGGTCCTTCACTTGCTAGTGTCATTCAATGTACGAGGCACATAAATGCAACGAACAATGTTATGCAATTATTACCGCATACGCTGACCAATATTTTTCAAATTAACCCAGTAACCATAGATGAAGTAAAAAAAAAAATGTTGAAACTGTCAAATGACAAAGCAATGGGATCTGATATGATACCCATGAAACTGATTAAGCTGGCAATTTCCAGTATTAATGAACCTTTAACACATGTTAGAAATACCTCTAGTAGTACTGGATGTGTCCCTATCGAATGGAAAAAGGCAAGAGTAAGTGCTCTACATAAAGGTGAAACAAATGAACCCACACATTCTAGACCGATATCAATATTGCCAATACTTTCGAAAGTACTAGAACGTGTAGTGTTTGATCAGTTATATGACTATCTGAACAGTAATAATCTAATCAATGTATATCAATCTGGCTTCCGGCCACTGCACTCAACGGCCACTGCATTGCTGAATTCGACAGATGAATGGCTGAAAAGCTTTGAACAAGGCAAAGTGTTGTGCTCTGTGATGATATATTTGAAGAAAGCCTTCGACACAGTTGATTTTGATTTACTTATTGCAAAATTAAAATATTATGGTATTGGACAACACACACTTAAATGGTTTACAAGTTATCTGTATGGGAGATACCCCAAAACCACAGTCCATGGTATATCATCTGAGTTTTTACCTATTCAATCTGGAATTTCACAAGGGTCCATCCTTGGACCTCTTCTCTTTATTATGCACATCAACAAATTACCCTTAGTACTAACAAATTGCAAAATAAATATGTATGCTGATGACACTATTTTATATTATGCTAGTGATTACTTTTCTGAACTGGAAAACAAAGTAAACGAAGATTTAGTAAATGTGAAAAAATGGCTTGATGTCAATAAGTTAAGTTTAAATATAAATAAAACAGAATACATTGTACTAGGAACAAAAAATCGTCTAAAACTAGCTAGTAATACAAATTTGAATATTAACATAGATGGAACCCCTCTGAAAAGAGTTACTACATGCAAGCATTTAGGAGTGATTGTGGATGAAACTTTATCATGGGCAGACCATATTAAATCTGTACAAAAGAAATGTAGTAGTGGATTGTATATGTTAAAATCAATACGTAATATTGTTGGTAAAGATACATTAAAATTAGTATATAATGCATTGATTTGATCCCACCTCTCTTATTGTGATGTAATATGGGGAAACTGTGGAAAGTGCCTTCAAAATGATCTCCAAAAAATTCAAAATCGGGCAGCTCGAATAATAAATGATACCCCTTGGGATTCATCGGGAAGCTTCAACCTTAATAAACTTGGATGGGATACGCTTGAACAGAAAAGGAAAGAAAATATCGCTTTAATGACTTTCAATATAGTTAATAAAAAAGCCCCTTATTATCTAATTGATAAATTTCGTTCAGAGAAAGACCATATAATACGAGAAGTGGCAATATATGTGTTAAAACAATCCAGCCTAAAACGGATAGTACCAAACGCACATTTGTGTACAGAGGCGCTTGCCTATGGAACTCGCTACCACACGAATTGCAAGCTGCACAAACCAAGTACAGTTTCACAACAGGACTTAAAAGAATATCCAATTTATAATCATATACAGTATACTATGCTCAAATATGTCTATGAACTTTCGAATGTTTCCTTTTTATTTTTGGTCTGTCCATTTGTGTGTTGTTTGAATTGATATTGTTGTGTATGCAACTGCTCGGGTATTTTTAAATTTCCATACGATGTAATATAGTTTCATTCCATTTTTATCCGAAGATGATTGAATAATAGAGTTTTATCTGCTGTGCTTGTTATTTTAATTCACTTTCAAGTGTTCTTTTACTGACTTAAATAAAATAAAATTGTAATCATATCCTTAATTGTAATAATGCAGTATCTTACCAGCCACGTTTCATTTTTGTTATATTTTGTATATATCATTTCTGGCAGTTTTTATGCGCTAGTAACAATTCGTATTACCTTTTTTAATTTGGATTATATATACAGTACTCTTGTTTGTACACTCATGATTATTGTTATTCATATAAATATGCTTTTTCGGCAGTACTATTCTATCGTTATTTTTTTAGATATTTATCTTGATTATTATTATTTTTTTTTTAATATGTCATTTGATGTACCATTATCATTTCTATGTTCATTCGATGTATTTACATTGTTTCACACGGCCCCAATGGAAATCAGTCTTGTAACTGTTTGGGCTTTTTTAACCGTGTATAAATAAAGATATCAATTCAATTTAAAAAAAATATCACGAATTCAATTCTTGATATCAAGAATTACCAGTGCTTTACACTTTACAACATAAAATTATTTCTTGATATCAAGAAATATGTTTTAATGATAAAACGGCTTGCCATAAGCTCGCGCCAGCTCGCCACAACTCGAGGCTCCAACTCGGCTATTGGGAGCCCTGATTTACATTCCACTTGGCTTTGAAGTTCCATGCTCCGAACTGCGCTTTCCGACTTTCCGAAGCCAGGCTCCAGTTTTACATTTATTACAAAATATTAAATTACCGGCAAAATGTCAGTGTAAATCAAAAACTCGATATGGGGATTGTATTGGAAATAGTGCATCAAACGAATTTTCAAGTCTAGTGCTCCGTTCTTCCTATAATGCGTGTGCCAGAGTTGGTAAAGACAAATTACATTCTGACAAAAACTAAATATTTTTAGGATAATGCGCTAATTTGTGCATGTGTTAATGTCCCGTTATTTAATCCATGATTTACAATGATCTTCAATAACATTAAGTTTGCTAATGCGTGTTTTCGCGTGTTTTTTGTATTTTGAAGTTAAACAAAGGACGAAATTACACAAGTTTGTATTCGCTTGTTTATATTCTTTAATCAATGGATGAGAAATCATTGAAAGGGACAGCGAACAGTTGCTGTGATACCATTTTCTGATGTAGGAATTCTAAATCCTGAATTTCCATGCGCTCTTTTATTTCACCACCTCGTCAACAGTAGCAGATAAGTTCATAACTTTTCGGCGGCTTGGAGCATGGGGTCAAAGGAGAGTGGCTTGATTCCAGTCCTTCTCTATCAAGTCCCCAGTTTAATTAACTTAAATCGACACCTTCATCAGGTGGACGGGGCAAATCATTACTGCGGTCCGTGAAATTGCGCCCAGTTGATCGCAAACACATGCTTGTGTAAGGATCAATTCACCTTGTCACCTAATTAGTCCACCCATTTTAGTTGTTAGGCTAAACAACCGTCTACGTTGCCATAATAGTATAATGTTAATTTCATCATTTTGTGCTGGTTCTGCATGGATTGGTTTCAGACGTTTACATTTATATTAAAAAAAAGCTAGATTGTATTATATTTGACGACTACATTAAAATAGTTAAAGTAACATAACAAGAAGGATATTAATATGATTGGGAATTCGAATAGGAGTATATGTGTTGCAGTGTGGGATTTGTGGGATTTCATACGATATGAGTCATGTTTAGAAGTGGTCTTGCTAGTCGGTGTAAGTTAATCCCTGCAGCAGTAAATACCTCACTTTTTATAACTTGCCAAAATTAAGTTAACACGACCTTCCACCGACCAGTTTAACTTAAAAGTGGCGGCGCGCCCGCACTATTCGACCTCAACCCGCCTTCCGCATCTAAACCGTGCAAAATCTAATTTTAATTTTCGATTGTAACAACAATTCCCCGTGAAAGGTCACAGATACCCCGGGTGTAGGTAAGAGCATCCACACGGTCAACTTACGCTACCCTCAAGTCGTGTTAGCGAGTTACTCCTGAATATATCCAGGAGTAAATAGGTCGGGGTAAAGGTAGGCGTAGCTAACACGACCCCCGTTCAGATGATCACTACTCCGACCTTTACACCTACCTCACCATATTTATCCCGAATAGCTCTTAAAGGTGCACGTTCCCTGTATTCCAGAGGGCGTTCAAAATACGTACGCGCTGGCGGACGGTGCTAGCTGCCTATTGACACCAACATAATACGGCTCTTACGCAGATGGCATGTTTCGAATGCCCGTACAATGCCGATTATTGCATACATGTGCCGAAGTAATACCAATAGCAGTTCGGCTCTAAGATTCGGCTGCTGTTTCCGCCCACTTTCGTGACGTCACGATCGGCAGCGATCAGCTGGCTTGGCCAAGGCGGGCCGTAATACGTGCCTTCACGGTTGTTTCATCGCAAAGCATGCTGGGACATAATATCTAGTACGTACGGGAATAAATGTTCACCTTTCGCCATGATAAGTCTATATTTACTGCACATTTGGTTAACTTCTACCCAAAACACGAGTGTTAAGAAGCTTTAAAAGGCAATCAGTCGGCTCAAGCTCAAAATGCACACACGTTTGACCATACGGGACTACATACTCATAGTCATACTAAATTTGGACCCACTCTCATTAGACATTAGACATTAGCCCACTTTACGTCGTATTATCAGCTTTATTCGTCAAAAAATAAATGATCACAAACTTTCGTTTCTTACCGTACAAATGATACTGGATTGAAAAACAAATCACTGCAGAATAGCGGATTCTGTACAAGATTATGATGTTGATTCTACAGGATAAGAATCCGGTTGTTTTCAATGGAACAGCTGATCACGGAGAAGGTGAAAATCTACTCCCGTACTAGAATTATATCCCGGCATGCTTTGCGATGAAACAACCGTGAAGGCACGTATTTGATTGACAGCTGTATGCAAATTAGAAGTCGATCTTCCGAACCAAGATGGCGATGACTAGCGCAGCGATAACTACTCTGGCGGGAACGTACACCTTTAACATGACCTTTCCCCCGGGGAAAAGGGGACAAGATACCTTCTTCTACTTTCTGCACATTCAAACTTTCCGAACCATATACCATCGCTATTATTAGGTCTACCGCTATGATATTGCCAAAAACCCACATGACATTAAAAGAAAAGGAAAGTTCACAAAATATTCTTATTGTGTTTTTTAAAAAGCTTTATCAGAACTCAAATTCTTTGATTTATTGTTCTTACGCTCATTGCAATGTTTCCCTTGAAAACCAGGTGAACAGTGGCATAGATAGCTTTCCATAGTCTCCTCGCACCAGCCGTTTTCACAGAGCTTCTTGTCACAATCTATTAAAGAAAAAGGAAATAAACTTAGTTTGTATGTGTGCGTGTGTGTTTGTGCGTATGTATGTGTGCGTTCATGCGTATGTCTATGAGACAGGTGAGCATGTTTTGCTCTTCCTTTTTGTATTGCATACTCAATCAAACGGAAAGCCTACGACTTTATATGAACTAACTGAAATGGAAATAAGAAAACTACCAGCTTTGTCCAGTAAAAGCTTATATTCTTTTCTCTTTAGCATTATATTTCTGTGAATAATTGTACATGTATTTATACTTTGATTTAAAAAATACTCAATCTATCAATCAATCGTTCATCCATTCAATATAAGGATCTTTCGAGACCTTGGGGTGTTTTACAAAAAACTAATATCGACTTAAGTTGGACTTGAAATATGGCAGCCCCTTCGAGGGACGTGGAAATCGTGGTCTCAAATTTATAGAATTTACTCTTTTTTGGGTTAAATGTCGAAGAAATATAAGTCGTCCATTCTATTTTTAGTAGGTATTTTGTACCATATATGCATTTTGCAACGTAATGAGAACAAAATACAAATCTGGCAGAACTCTAAACGTGAGGTTTGCAAGGTAACGGGATAAACTCGAGACCCATCATTTGCTCTGTACTAACCCCCCCCCCCCCCCCAAACAAAAAAATAATATATTATTTTTCCTCAAAGAAACTTTCAATCATACAAGCACCATAACCCCCCTCCCCCCACTCAAGGGCAACTATCCTAAAGAACAATTACCCCTGAAGACTTAAGGGTGCGTTTAATCGACAATTTTTCACCCTAAAATCACGATATTTAAAGACGTTTAGTTTAAAACACGTTCCGTTCAAGCGATTTTTTTCTTCGGTCGTAAAAAATAAACGTGTTTAAAAACACAAACATGAAACGCTGAAAAAGATGCGTTTTGTATCATGATTCTGCAGAATCACGGTCGCTAAAATTCGATTAAACGAACGTAGTTCTCAATCATGGTTCTATGGCGTCATTTTCGTGGCCTGTTCCGGTTTGGGCAAAAACCGCGCGCCTGCTTTACATGCAATTTGCGTTCACTATACCATGCTCTTTATCGTGGCCTGTTCCGTTATGTTATTCCTTGTTTTCCTTCTATCATTTTCTCTTTCTATCTTTCCTTATGTTATTCTTTGTTTCTTCCTTCTATTCTTATGTTATTCTTTGTTTCTTCCTTCTATTCTTATATTGTTCTTTTTTTTTTCCTTTTATCACCTCTTCGTATGTAATCTTTGTTTTAATCATTCTATCACTTTCTCTCTGTCTTTACAGGGGGGCAATATGTCCTTGTTGTTTTTCCCTTGGTCGAAAAATGGTGGGACAAATATTGTTCCCCTTGCTCCTTCTTCAAATACGCCGGTACATAATACTTTTTATTTGCAAGAGGTACAACAAAGAACAAGTTAATTACTGCTTTGTTGTAATAAAAAGGTCTTCCATTCTATTTTTATTGGGTACTTTGTATCTTGAATGCATTATGGCCCAATAATGAGAGGAAAATACCACTCTGACAGAACCCTTAACGTGAGGTTTGCAAGGTAACGGGTTAATTCATTTAGAGTACGGTGTTTGATGGTTAGGGAAATAAAGGTACGACCACTTAAACCAGTGCTTCTCAAACTATTATGACACTCAAGGCCCACCATCTGCTCTGTACTAGAGAAAGTTCAATCACAAAAACACCATGAAGTTAATCATTGCAAATATATCTTTATATTCTACCCCTGTATGGAAAAATGCATGTTTTGGTCTTGCTTTTTGATTGCATACTCAATCAAACGGAAAACCTATGACTTCATATGAACTATACAGAAATGGAAATAAGAAACTGCCAGCTTTCAACGGTATAAGAATTTTTTTCCCCTCTCTTTCTCATTATCATTTTATCAGTAAATGTACATGTTCATTATACTTGAATAAAATTATTCTATCAATCATTCATTCATTCAATCAATTTTAACGTGCATGAGGTTCAGGCCTAGGCCTTATAGTTCATAGCAGGACACTTACCCCCTGTACAATCATCCCCCGGAAAATTACCCACCGGAAAACTTCTCACAAGGACAACCACCCCAATGACAATTTTCCCCTGAAATTACCCTCTAGGTCATTTATCTCCCACCCCTGGATAATTAACCCCCCCCCTCAAGGTCAACTATTCTCGAGGAAAATCACCCATGAAACTCTAAGCGGGGGGTAATTTCCAGGGGGGGGGGGGCATTCTGTTCTTGTTGTTTTTCCCTTGGTCGAAACATATCAGGAGGGACAAATATTGTTCCCCTTGCTCCTTCTTCAAATACGGCGGTACATATATATTTTTATTTGCAAGAGGTACAACAAAGACAAAGGTAATTACTGATTTGTTGTAATAAAAAGGTCTCCCGTCATTCTTTTTTTATTGGGTACTTTGTATCTTAAATGCATTATGGCTCCATAATGACAGGAAAATACCACTCTGACAGAACCCTTAACGTGAGGTTTGCAAGGTAACGGAATAATTCATTGAGAGTATGGTGTTTGATGGTTATGGAAATTAAGTTATGACCACTTAAACCAGCGCTTCTCAAACTTTTATGACACTCAAGGCCCACCATCTGCTCTGTACAAGAGAAAGTTCAATCACAAAAACACCATAAATGTAATTATTGCATATATATCTTTATATTCTACCCCTGCTTGGAAAAAAATTAAGTCGCCATGAAAAAAGAAGAAAATTACAGTTTTTTGAAATCTTATGTACAGAGCATATAAGGGAGGAACTCGCGAGAGATGTCACAGTGTTGCCAATTTGTGTTTGGTCGGTCGCAACTTCGAAAATGCATAACTTTCTTATGTTTAAAGGCATCGTTTAACAATGTTAAATCTATATAAAAAAATGCGCTTGAAAATGATCATGAAGTCCCTCCAAAAAGTAAAAATCTTTGAGTGACCGGTTTCGCCATACTCATTTTCCCCAATATACTGTAGTGTTATGGAAACCGTTAACAAAAATTTATTTCGATTTCCAATCATGAATATCTTGATAATCAGACAGGCGATCGGCTTGTAAATGTCATGGAAATCATGTATGCCATAAAGGTTTATAATTATGATTTCAGCATTTTTGTTAAGGAACTGAAACACATTTTCCGGATCCCTTTGATCGAAATTTGCTCAAATTTCACTGACCGGTTCCAATTTTATACTTCCATTAAAACAAATTTGATACGATGATTGATTTCCCCCTCGATGGGTAAATACATGTAGATGGAGAAGAAAGGTGCATTTGTTTTCTTCTATGTGAGGTTAACTTTTTAGAGCGCAGGGGATATTAAAGAAAAGGACCCCTCCATCTCCATTGTACTTGCCGTTTCCACCAAGTTTTGTTTAACCGGAGGTTAGTAATGTGGAAAATGCATGGGTTCGTAGTATCAAATGTTTATCAATCTGAAAATTCATTAGAACGGCTTGGAAAGCTACATCATTTTCGAAAGTATGGAACTTTTGTAGGACTGAACAGCCCAAACGTTTGGGAGTTGTATACCCTGTTTCTTTTGTGGCATAATAAACCACCGGGAATGGAAATTGACATTCCTATTCCGGAATTATGAACTTTCAGAGAATTTAACTTCGGGAAACGAATGCCCTCATTACTAACGCCTAGTTTTGTGTTACAAAGGCTGGGGTCTAAATAGTTACCAGGAAAATTGCATGTTCTATATCCGGGAGGAATTCCTAACTTTCCTTTCCGTCTAGGGCAACCGTTAGCCACCGTCGGAACAGGGATGAGCTTCGGAATCGTCTGTACCATACTGCCGTTGGTGTGTTGCTTCTTCAGACACTCGTTGAACAGTGGTAAAGTGTAGTTGAGTCCAAACGCGTTCTTGTGGCAGGTTTGTGTCCTTTCAATTGCATCTAATAGCGCGGGTAAACCTGTGTGCCAGAAAGATGATGATGATAATGATGTTGATTGTGATGATGATTATGATAATACGAACAGCACAACCAACAATAAAATCATCCTACTAATAATTATGATGATAATGATAATAATACTGAAATGATAATGATAATAAAGATAACAATAAGAAAGAAGAAGAATGATAACCAAACGAAATTGTGGATTTTTGCACGGGGGTTTCCCCTCTCCCTTCCTTTTTATTTCCGGGATGCGGCACCTTTGGATAGTAAAGCCACCACACGCTACAATGCTCTTTTTCATCTAGAATCTTATTATCTAAGCCTTCCGATAAAATGTATTCTTAAATAAAAAGAAACAAACATCTGTAAAAGATAAACACCACACATATAGAAATAAGGTCTAGAGTGTAATTGAGGTGATCAATCTGAGACAAATAAACAAAAGAAGGCACACAGATTTCTGAATACAAAGGAAATTAATAAATTCCGTTCAAGAATCATCATGAATTTTAAGCATATTAAAAGATTTGGTTAAAACATAGAAAACAATAATTTAAATAGAGTTGCAATAGGTTTTAATATGTTATGTTTGCATAGTAGGGTACATACCAGCATTAAGGAAGATCATCGTGCCGAATATGCACTTCCAATGAAGCTTTAGTTTACTGGTCTGTAAGTAGAAACAGGTTGATATAATTATTATCTAAGTATCTATGTGGATTATCTTATCATAGATCGTCTTGACTAGCACGCAGATTTAGGACGTTTTAACCCTTTTAACCCAAGTAGGATCGGCTCAGGTGGTTCTTGTATACAAGAAGATACTCTAATTTGCCACTTCACCACAGCCCATAAAGCCCTGGCTTTGTCAAATAAGTAGCAGTCTATGGAAAATGCTGTCATAGTCTCAGAGTGCAGCAGGCGCGGATCCAGGATATCTTAGGGGGGGGGGGGCCCAAATTTGAAAATATGCGAGCCAAATATTGGTACGTAATGGTGACCAGCAGTGACGAAATGCGGGTGGGGGTGGGTGCAGGGAGGGGCGAGTCCCCCCTCCCCCCCCTCCTCCGCGAAACGCGGAAGCTTTAACGTTTCTTTAAATTATTAGAGAAAGCAGACGATTCGTTGTACCGTTCTCGAAAATAATCCTTGTCTGAATTAACTTTCACCCCCCCCCCCTCCCGCGCGAAGCGTGGAAGCTTTGACGTTTCATAAAGTTATTAGAGAAAGAAGACGATTCGTTGTACCATTCTCGACTCTTAATCCTCGTCTGAATTTAGTTTTTCCCCCTCCCGCGCGAAGCGCGGAAGCTTTTACCTTTCTATTAAGTCATTAGAGAAAGAAGACGATTCGTTGTGCCGTTCTCGACTCTTATTCGTTGTCTAAATTCAGCCCCGCCCCCTCCTGCGCGAAGCGCGGAAGCTCTGACGTTTCATAAAATTATTAGAGAAAGAAGATGATTCGTTGTACCGTTCTCGACTCTTAATCCTCGTCTGAATTTAGTTTTCTCCCTCCCGCGCGAAGCACGGAAGCTTTTATGTTTCATTAAATCATCAGAGAAAGAAGACTATTCGTTGTACCGCTCTCGACTCTTATTCCTTGTCTAATTTCGGTCCCCACCCCCTCCTGCGCGAAGCGCGGAAGCTTTGACGTTTCATAACATCATAAGAGAAAGAAGACGATTCGTTGTACCGTTCTCGACTCTTAATCTTCGTCTGAATTAAATTCCCCCCCCTCTCCCACGTGAAGCACGGAAGCTTTGACGTTTCATTAAATCATTAGAGAAACAAGACGATTCGTTGTCCAGTTCTCGACTCTTAGTCCTCGTCTGAATTCAGGTTCCCCCATCCCGCCCGAAGCGCGGAAGTATTGTCGTTTCATTAAATCATTAGAGAAAGAAGACGATTCATTGCACTGCTCTCGACTCTGCTTAATCCTTGTCTAATTTCGGTCCCCCCCCCCCCTCCTTCCTGCGCGAAGCGCGGAAGCTTTGACGTTTCATTAAATTATTAGAGAAAGAAGACGATTCGTTGTACCGTTCTCTACTCTTAATCATTTTCTGAATTTCAAAGATGTTTTTTGTCTGCTCCTTTTTCTTTCTTTTTTCTCCTCTCTTTGTTTGTGGGGGGGGGGGGGCAGCGATTTTGGGGGACTGCCCCCACCACCCCACCCCTCTGGCTACGCGCCTGCGGGTAGATAAACTCATTTTGAAACCTTATCCGACCCCGGAAGCTCAGGGGTTTGAAGCAATACATTACGGTCAGATAAGCATTCAGGGGCCCGCCTTAGGGCCCCTGGTGGGGTCAAGGCGGTGGAGCCCCCGGAAGCTCAGGGGTTTTAGGCATCAAATCATGGTCAGATGAGCATATTTTTATGCCTCGTTATTTTTTGACACTGGCAGTAAACTATTCATTCTTTCTTGCTCTCTTTCTTTTTTATTTCTTTTTGAGGCTCCTGATCCCTGCCGTTCCTCGGGCCCTGACATGTAGGAATCTCGAGAATCATATTTCTTGCCTGGCTGTAAATTTAGGAAATTGTCATTTTCAAATAGACACATACGAAAGTATAATTTACTAAAAAGTGAGGAAAAATCTCGGAAATTATGTCATTTCAGCATTATTTGTAATACACCGTTATGGAATTAGAAATAAACCACCTTTGAATTTGATTTTCCCCCATCCCCCCCCCTATCATTACGCCAGTATCTCCTCTTTTCCTTTTTTTTTCCCTTTCCTTCCTTCTCTCTTATTTTTTTGATTGGGAGGGGGGGGGGGGCAACAGTCTGGGAGGCAAGGCCCTTCCGCCCTTTCCCCCGATCTCCTTCTTTCCCTTTTTCTTTTATTTTTATTCTTCCTTTTCTTTCTTTACCTTTCTCTCCTCTTTCCCTCTCCTTTTTTTTCTTTTTTTCTTTTTTTTTCGTGCGGGGGGGGGGGGGGGGGCGCTCGCCCCCCCCTTGGATCCGCGCCCGGAGTGCAGACACTGTTAGGCACAGTAAATGACATGACTTTGTGCCTGTAAAGTTATAAACTACGGCGGTTCTGCTGCGCCTAGTTATATGGCTGACTATTGCTAAACGTGGTATTCTGCCTGATCTAAACTTAAGTTAAAATAAATATAAAAGCATTAGCTTTTCATAAATTTTACGCCTAACAATCGTGAAATCAAGACTTTAAGATGCAAGATGAAAACCAGCTTTTACACTGTAACCTTTTTTTTTTGTATATAATGAAAACAACTTTTAGAAACAGCATTATGATTATTATTCACACGAAATCACACGAAATTCACACAAAATAAATCGTATAGTCATGTATATAAATATAATCAGTTTTTATATTTTCCGGTCAGTTCTTACCATTTTTGTGAATCCTCAGTCAAGGAGTCCTTCTAGTAAAGATGATGATGCGCAATGGGACACTGTTCTACCGAAGTGTGACTATTCTCACATTTGAATTCAGTCCAGGAACCAGCTAGGTTGCGAACACAAAGCAACGAACGCACCAAGTTTTGCGTCGTGTAGCTGCAGTAGGCACGGATCATCTGCACCCCTCACGATGGTCTTAAATGCATGCTCTCTCAAATTTCAGTGTAAGACGTTGTTTTCACTCCTTTCTCCCCACCACAGTGCCACCTAAATGCGTTGGCCCATGCTACGCAACTGCAGTGTTGCATAGCAATTACACGCGTGGGGCGGGATGAAAAATTGAAAGGAAAAATATGTCTCAACCTTTTTCTGAGTTTAGTATTGGCTTCATGGAGACGAAAGAAATATGACCTGGACTAAGCTAGATAACGTATTGCAAACAATGAAATATCTAAGGAGTGTTAAAATGATGTCGTTTGTCACTCCAGACGTAGTATAAGGGGATCTAACCACGACCTTTGAATTGCAAGACAAAGACTTGAGTGTTTTTGAGCGCTCTGCGATGACATTGAACTATCGGGTGACATACACAAATGTGCTTAGTCCCACATACGGATATACAGTATCGGAGTATATATATATCTCACGCGATTGAACTACGTTATTGGATCAGTTTCTCTTCGATTGTCAGCATCATTATCATCATGCTGTAATATATATTGCTCTTAGACGTAATACTGGAATGCCTCAATAACACTTGGAAATGAAAATGTGGAACTTTGAGACGGACTAGTGAGTAGGTATTTTGTAATTATGATCTGATAACATTTCAAAGCTCAACGACGAGAAGTTTATAAATACTGAATTTATATATTGGTTATTACCATCACGCATCATCAACATTAAAACTGTTTGATAAAACAAGATTTATTTGAATTCCATGGTTCTTATCACGCCATTTTCTACGTGGTCGACCTGTTTTTTACATTTTATCATGAACTCACAATCTACCACTACACCGAACAATGTCGACAACATTGCCGAAAATGCAATCAATTCCTTTAACAAAGGAGAGCTTTTCTTGAAAACAATTCACCAAGCAGTGCGTGAAGGCGTACAAAAGGAAATAGGCCTAATCATGGGTCGTCTCGACGCCCATGAAGCATATCATATCATATTGGCATACGAGGTGTTCCCCATAAATGGATTGAAAATTATCTTAGCAATAGAAAACAATATGTTACAATTAATTCTACAGACTCAAATATGCTCAATGTTGTTTGCGGGATTCCACAAGGTTCTATCCTCGGCCCATTATTATTTCTAATTTACATAAATGATATTCAGTGTTCATCAAATGTCCTAAGTTTTATACAGTTTGCCGACGATACAAGTATTTTTTTTACCCATAAAGATATTCCCCTTATTAATACCACGTTTAATAAAGAATTACAAAATGTATATCAGTGGTTAAAATGTAATAAGTTAATTATAAATATGTCTAAAACTAACTATATGGTTTTTAGCAATATGAATTATAATATTGATGATATAAGAATCCATATGGACAAATCCCAACTATTACATACAAATCATACCAAATTTTTAGGTGTTCATATAGATGAATCCATGTCTTGGAAATATCATTTAGGAGATGTTTGTTCTAAAATTTCTCAAGTTGTTGGTATCCTATATCGCCTGCGCAATTTATTACCCGAAAAAATTCTTCTTACTATTTACAATACCCTTTTCCTACCCCACATATCATACTGTAATATAAATTGGGGTGGCTGTCCTAAGTCATATTCTGATAGAGTCTTTAAACTACAAAAAAAAGCCATTCGCCTGATATCAAAATCCTCGTATAACTCTCATTCTGCTCCGCTATTTCATAAGCTCAATGTATTAAGCCTATCCGATATTTGTCAGCTACAAACTGGTATGTTCATGTATAAATGTAAAAATCGCTTACTCCCTCGTTATATTACTGATCTATTTCCTATAAATGCAAGTATTCACTCTTATCAAACTCGGTCTTCTAATGATTTTCATTTCCCCAAAATACGTACATCCTATGCAAAATCTACTTTATTTTTTACCGGCCCAAAACTGTGGAGTTCTTTACCAAATGAAATAAAAAACTCATTGTCACTCCAATCTTTCAAACGCAAACTAAAAAAACACTTGATTAATTCATACCGTAATCAACTACAACGTTAGTAGAGCTTCTTAACCCGTCCTTTCTTTCTTTATATACAAATTTACTTTGCTTTTTGTTGTTTAACGCAATTATTCAATTGTTATTTAATGTACTAAGATTATATTTAATTGATCATGATGGGTGCCAACGCACTTAAGACTATTTTCCTGTCTTCCAGTTGGCTCCCTCCGCAATAATAACATGTTCTATATCATTACACTTTAATCAATCACTTATGCTCATTTTCCTCTTTGTCAATGTTACTGTAAATGTTCACATTTTGTTTTGGTATTTGTTGTTGTTATTGTATATACATGTATATATCTGTTATATGTAATGTACATCTTTGTACTTTTATTATTGTGGAAAATAAATGAATTGAATTGAATAAACCACTCGACCACGACACTTCCAATATTTTATTAGCAATTTTAAAATTCGAGGGGAGGGAGGCGCAGCTCCCTCCGCCCCATTTCTTGTAGACCTAATAATGTAGGGCATAATAGACCCTACACAACCCGAACCTATGGTAAATCGAACAACCTCTTAACTTTCTCAACCAGACGATGGTTAGTCCAGTAAACGTAAAGGTCTACGATTGAATATCTTCTCTTATTTTCTCCTTCGCGGCCGGATGTGTTTTGCATCAAAGCCATCTATACACATAATCAACGCCTAATCAATGGCACTGGTTTGCATGATTGTATAGCGCCATCTCCGACATTCCAACTGTATGTCAAAGGTTACTGGGAATTCCCACTACCAAAAATAGATCAACAAACTAAATACATACATGTATAATAGTACCACTTATGATCAGTGTCATACCTGCAGTGTACCACTACATCGTTAAGGCAATGAGTATACATGTTCACTGATTTCATATAGCACATAGCCCGATACGTGCGGACGGACAAAAAAGACGTGACTAATTTAAATGTATGTAATTTGCCAAAAAAATACAGTGATAGGCCTATTTTGCAATATTTTCGTTTTACATTATCGTATATACATGTCACTATTTAAGGCCAACTCCCATACGCTATTGAGACTTTGTTTTAATATATCTGTTTTTATAAAGTCATCTTTGTTTTTATACTGACAATATATTTCGGTGTTGGTATAGTCTATATATTATATTATAGAGCGATTGAGTAAACCATGAAGAAACAGGCTGCAAAAATGCAACCAGACCATAAGATCTAGAGCTCATTGTGTTGATCAATCCGGAAGTAATGTGCGTGGCAATACAAAACTCGTGATCATTGATATCGTTCATAAGTATAACTTCTCAGTGTTTGTTTGTCCTGGGCAAAAATCATAGATTTTGGTGTGTTGTGATCATATTAGAATAAAAAATGTATCATACACTATTATTATTGCATGTTGTTTAGATATGAATACACATGGCAAATATGTTAGGTTATCATGTGATTGCCCAACCAGATCAATATAATTTCCTCTGTTCAATCATGATTTTTTTTTGTTTAAATAGTATTTTGATTCTTTGATTCTTTATCTAAATCCGAGGACAAACCCCAAGCTGTTGTCTACTGTCAAGACTGTGGCAAATATCTATGTATCACTTGTCACAACGCACATTCTCTCTGGCAAGACTTCATCGGTCATGAGGTCTTAGCCATGAGTGAGATCGAATCAGGAAAGGTGTCAGTACGTAGGTACCGTAAATGCAGGAAACACCCCCAAAGAGGATGAGGAGTGCTTCTGTACCGGCTGCAGGAGATTTGCCTGCTTTAGGTGTGTTGTCATGGAGCATACAAACGAAGGACATGTGGCATGTGGTACAGGTGGCATGGAGATCTTCTCTGATGATGGCCAGCTCCAGCAGACATTTCTCAAACATGTGGATATTTGGGGAGTAGGGTTCCTCTCTGATGATCGATGTGTTATACTTGATGGCTCAAACAATATCACACTGTACACACCTGAGTACACACAGTTGAATGTAATGTTTGAGACTCTGAGTGACAATGTATGTGAATATCCTGAACTCACTGTAGACAGCGATGATCAGATATATGTAAGCTACATGGAAGCTCAGAAGATCCAGGTATTCTCATCAGCAGGTGGGAAGGCGATCAGGGTGATACCATGTGATGGATATGAACCTCAGCAGATTGCTAGTTATAATGCTTACCTGATCACCGAATCTAATGATACAATACGATTGATTGACAAACAAGGTGTTGTAAAATATAAATTAGCGAAATTATTAGGTGATACACATGATCTATGTCTTGCGGTGTCTCAAGGAAATACAATCCTGATAGCCACATTGAAAAAAGATGCAGGTTTGGTTCGCATTGGTGAGTACACTAACGAGCTGAAGCATGTCCAGAACATCGTCATTGATTACAAGATTGAGACGCATGGGAGAAATTGGTACAAGCTCCAGCAGTACCGATCAGGAGAGATCGCTTTCTGTACTCCTGGTAGACTCTATATATTCCACTGAAACAAATGGATGCATTTACTTGCACTGTATGACAGGCTCCGCAGAACGTTTTTTAAAGTGGGGGGGGGGGGGGGGGGGGGCTAAAGTATTTTCGATCAGGTAGACAGCATAATTATTAAGTTGACGTGGCGTCCAGGGACAAAGCTCCAGGGTTTTAGGCATTTAATTACAGTCAGATGAGCATATTTGGATACCTTATTTGTGACACTGGCAGGTCTCTATATTTTTGTTTAATGACGTCATTCATGGTCTGAAGCTATATTTCATTCAAATGAGACACTATCTAAAGATTAGAAAATTTAATGTTGATCCATTTTTTTAATGAGTACATTTTTTAGGTGAAAAATAAACTAATGTTTAAAATATAAAACAAGGGAGTACCATTGCATCTCTTCCTCTTACATGATTATTTCTAAAGTTTGTGGCAGATATTTGTGTTGTAGAGCAATTTATCGTCGCTCTTTTCACGAACTTAACCCTATTTAGCCCGGGGGGGGGGGGGGGCCTCGACATTTTTTGCGATAATTTTTTAACGCAAGAAAATCTTGCACTGAAATTTTGTGACTTTTTTCTTTTGAGTCTTGCGCATCTTTTGAAAGATTTTTTTCGAAAATCGGACCTACCGTTACAAAGTCACGTGTCCTTTTATCTTTGCATGTCAGCCCGAAAATCGCTCATTTTTGTGATTTGTGTACAAAACATATGGAAATCATATTTTTCAAATAAAGAGATAAAACATTGGTTATTTGGTCTTGTTTATAGTAAAGGTGTTTGTTTTGGGGTCAAAATAGTTGAATTATAGTTGAAAATGAAATATAACAACAAAAACAATAAAATAGATAAGTTAAAAAAACAAAGAAATACAGAAGAAACAATAGATAACATAAGGAATAACCCTGGTTTATCAAATTTTTGTGTTGTACTATTATTCCAAAATTAATTTAAAATGGTTTATTGACAGGCTGACAAAATGTAGGTCAAGAGGTTGTTTACATTTTTGAGGGAAATTCACGCGCTAGGAAATGTAATACTTTGTATTACATTGGAAGGAAATGTACAAGCGTATGTACGCTTATCAAGCAAGCGCGGAAAATACCGCCAGTAAATTAAAAATAGCACGAAGGGGCTTTCATTCTAGTTATGGCTTTCATTTTGAATGGACAAGAAGAAAAATTTACGGAGTCTAAAACATTATTAGAGGATTTGGATTAATACTAAAGTTAGCACTGCACTGGAATAATTAGTTGGATATATAACGCTGAATTATTTCTTCTCGTGAGCGACCAGCGGGATTATACTCGGGTTTTGGGCTGGCCTTTGTCGTTGGGCCTGATTAGAAAGGAGAGTCCATATCATTATTTTGGCCAGGTCGCACATCACACAGTGGCATCACGGCATAGGCGGGATCGAATGCTGCGTTTCACGGACGTGGCAGTCACCGGCAGTGCACCACATCGCCGGGTGAGTCTCTCTTTAAGGCCCGGTCACACAGCCCTCCACGGGCGTATCGCGGCCGAATCACGGCCAAAAATTTCTGCCCGTGAAGCAGACGCCGTTGGACGCTTTGAGGTCGCGATAAAGACGCGATACAGCCGTACTTTACCCGTCGTTACACGCGGTAAGAAATTCACACGCGGTTGGCCGCGCGAAAAAGTTTTGGGCTGCCCAAAAATTTAGACCGCGGGTAATCGCGGGCGGTACACGTGGTACACACGCGGTAAAGACGCGGTACAGCCGCGGAACGAACGTGCTAGGACGTGCTACGGCCGCGGTTAAGACGTGGTTACACGCGGTAGGACGCGAAATTTTAGCGGGTAATCGCGGGTGGAGCACGGTCATAGCACGTTTGTTCCGCGTCTGTACCGCGTCTGTACCGCTAATATGCATTAGCGTGTGTACCGCGTGTAAGCACGGAGCGGTTATGATTTCTACAGCCCGGTTCGGCTGCTTTATTATACCCGTGGTAGGCCGCGGTACCGCCGCGCTTCACCCGCGATAAGGACGCGGAACAGTCGCCGGCGTCTGTTCCGCGGGCATACCACGGGTAAACCGCGGGTAAGCCAATTTTTGCACATTTTCCACCACGGGCAACTGCGGGCAAAAAAAAATCGCGAAATTTTACCCGCGATACAGACGCGAAAGGCTGTGTGACCGGGCCTTTAAGGGAATCGAAAACTGATCCGAGGGGAAACGGTTGCACCATTTCAATACACGAAATTGAGGCGGGTAGTTGTCTCGTAAAGGCGGTCCTTAAGGCCCGGTCACACAGCCCTCCACGGGCGTATCGCGGCCGAATCACGGCCAAAAATTTCTGCCCGTGAAGCAGACGCTGTTGGACGCTTTGAGGTCGCGATAAAGACGCGATACAGCCGTACTTTACCCGTCGTTACACGCGGTAAGAAATTCACACGCGGTTGGCCGCGCGAAAAAGTTTTGGGCTGCCCAAAAATTTAGACCGCGGGTAATCGCGGGCGGTACACGTGGTACACACGCGGTAAAGACGCGGTACAGACGCGGAACGGACGTGCTAGGACGTGCTACGGCCGCGGTTAAGACGTGGTTACACGCGGAATTGGACGCGAAATTTTAGCGGGTAATCGCGGGTGGAGCACGGTCATAGCACGTTTGTTCCGCGTCTGTACCGCGTTGTTATCACGTGCATTAGCGTGTGTACCGCGTGTAAGCGTGGTAGGCCGCGGTACCGCCGCGCTTCACCCGCGATAAGGACGCGGAACAGTCGCCGGCGTCTGTTCCGCGGGCATACCACGGGTAAACCGCGGGTAAGCCAATTTTGCACATTTTCCACCACGGGCAACCGCGGGCAAAAAAAAATCGCGAAATTTTACCCGCGATACAGACGCGAAAGGCTGTGTGACCGGGCCTTTAGATATTTGAAAATGCGACCGGGAGGCGTCTTATTTTTTCGTACCACGGCGAGGCCGGATTCCTGTTTTATCATGAATATTCATTAGGCAGGGTCGGGGAAAGTCTCGATTCTCTTAAATATTCATATCGAGGTGGGAATGCACGACGCGCGCTATACTCGCACAAAGTGAGAAGATTTAGTTCACGGAGAATGCATATGGGTGAGTAATTGATTGAAATATCAGTAGATTAAGAGAATTTAGTCATTAATTTGAAAAAGCTGTAATTCGTGATCTACTGTAATTTCTTTACATTTTGAGACTGTTCTCAACAGATTTGTGGGGAAAAGGCTAGGAAAATATTTCTCTTGAAATTGCACTTTGATTTTCATCGTCGTGAAGTAGTTTGACTGCGGTTTGCCTTCATGCCACCCTTTAGAGCCCCGGGGTTCCGGCAGGCCCACGTTGGGGAATTTCGGTGCTCATCTGCATCAAGATAAAACTTTCTGATCAGGTTTTATTCCAAATGTGATCGTCATCGTGAATCTAATTCACCAATCATCCATTGAATTTAAATCTAGATTTAACGTTACACCTTAAAATAATCTATGAAGTATGATTTCTTTAATAATCCAAGAGGGTTAATTCTTGTTTATATCTTTAGTAGATGTCTGTTGGCTATACTAGTATTACTAAGACTAAGTGCTATCCGTTCGCTCAGTTGCATCATTGGTGCGTGTCAACTTTTAGACCAAAATTGTTTGTGACCATGGATAATCAAACAGCTCCAAACCATATTTCCTTTAGACGTAAACCTGGAACTTATTAATAAAAATATTCAAAAACAAACAAACTAGACCTAGGATTCATTTATTTAATGTTCAGATGTTGTGTGTGTCCAGTGTGCTTGTCAAGTTGTCATAACTTTTCTAGATCTAGAGTCTAGACCTATATTAAAGATTTTTTCTTCTCCAAAGTGTGCAGTTCATTTGATAAATCTATTTTTTGTTGGACGTTGTATAAGAAAAGACCCCTAGGGTAGTCGACAATTATGTTTACGTATACGCAGAGGCGGCGGAGCAACTTCCAAAGTGGGGGGGGGGGGGGGCACCAACAAAAAGGGCACTTTCTTGAAAAAAGGGCACCTTCAGAGGGAAAATATACCATTTTTTTGACATTGGTATATACCCCTATTTTGTGATTACATTATCATGGATGATTTCAATATTTGTTTCTCTTAATACAGCATTTAAGATATTGCTTAAGTATCATACTTTGCAGTTTTTGGCTTGCAGTGCGAAAAATTACATCTTATAAAGAGGAAAACCCAATCCTGATGGGGTTATAAGCACAATCTCATAACGGAAGACTGAATAGATCTGTGATAAGTTACATAATTATAACATCTATAACTATGGGCAAGCGTAACGAGCGAGCTTTGTGGGAAATTGCTTTTAGTCGCTTGAAATTAGGGACACGTTTAATGATGAGAGGAAAAGGGGACACTTATCGAAAGGGTTAAGACACTTATCAGAAAAGAAAAGAAGCATGTGTCAAAGTACAAAGGCTAATTATCAGAGGTGAAAATGGGGCACTTCTTACACCTAAACAAAGAGGCATGCACCAGGGATGATAAGAACATGGGCATTTGTCGACGAAAAAGAGGCACCCATCAGATTTTGATAGGGGGCATTTATAAGCAGTGAAAAGGGGCATTTATGAAAAAGGGATAGGTTCTTTATAAGAAAGGAAATAGGGTACATATGATTGTTAAAAGGGTAATGAGAAGGGGAAGTGGCTCTTATTAAAAAGAAAAAGTGGCACATGTTTAAATAAACGGGGCACTTATCAAAGACGAAAAGTGGTACCGGTAATTATGATAAGGGGTAAGGGTGCTTATAAGGAAAAAAGGCATTATATAGGAAGGAAAAGGAGGACGTGTCAAAATAAAAGGGGCATTTATAAGAGATGAAAAGAGTACTGCCTAGGAGGGGAAGGGGTGCTTGTCAAAGTAAAACAAGTATCTCTCAGAAGTGAATAGGGTCATTTACAAGAGATGAAAAGGGGCACTTAAGAGAATGAAAAGGAACTATTTTCATAGATGAAAAGGGGCATTTATGAGAAGGGAAAGGGCCTATTTTTAAATGGGGGCACTTATAAGAAAAAGGGGCACTTATTAAAAATGAAAGGGAGCACATGTGAAGATATAAGGTGCGCTTATCCAAGTTAAAAGGGGTAGTTATTAAAAGGGGAAGGGGCACTTTAAAAACTTAATAGGGGCACTTGTCAGAGTAAAAGGGGCACTTTCCTATGTAAAAAGGGGCACTTTTCCTATGCAAAAAGGGGTACTTTTAGGGTACTTGACCAAATGGGAGGGCACTCTGCCCCCCCCCCCTCTCGGAGCGCCGCCTCTGCTTATATGGTATGTAGTCCACCTCTTCTTGTTATAATAAACTAATTCTACTTAGTACTGCTTCGTGTTCAAAGGCCATAGAAACCACTGTTTGATGCACAAGTTAAATCTTCCATTTAGTTTTACTTTGTACTGTGGTTCATTAAATAGGAATGTTGATTTCGACACCATATTAAAATTAAGGCCAACCATGACATAAAAATATCTATTAATTTGAATTATGCTAGATCTATTTTATTTTGTTAAGGAGAAAGGGATGCCTTGATTGTCGTATTGATTGTCTTCTTCTTTTTGTTCCAAAAGATTGAAACTGAAGAGCTGGAAGGAGGACATTACAACATCTCTTATATTTGCAAGATGAAGCAGAAAGTCCCATGCAGGTACAGTTATCAGGTTATTTAGCACACACATATTAAACGACCACCTATTAATTCACTCAAAAGGAAATGGGACTAAGTTGACATTGCAAGCATATATAGTGGAGGGTATATTTTATTCTAGTTCTGCACCTAGTATACAAATATTGATGTCTTTTCTTTCTATGTTTACAAAGGAAAATTTGTCCTTATTTACAGGAGGTCCTGTGTTTAGAAGAGCCATATCAAATGCACATTGTAAGCACTACATGTAGGGTATACACAGGACCCCTCATTATTTTTTTTTGTAAGGGGTACTTTCACTTCTTGAGCAATGAAGATGAAGAAGAACACAAAATAAGATTGATAAAAGTCTGTTTATAGGATATATTATGGTTGATATGTATCCATCAGTATCAGTTTTTAATTGAAGTACATGTACCTACTTTGTTTTCTCTCATGTAGAATGATGCCTCTCTACAGTGGATGATGAAGGCATTCTGGGTTGCAAACTCAGGAGAGGAACAAAGAACAGATGTTGACGGGATCATATCTAGAGATGCGGGCCTACTACACTTCATACGAGCAAGTGTGCTAATATACATGAAGGTACCCCCAATAAATTTTTGTGGAACAAATGTCATGGAGAAAATTATAGATCTGAAACAGATATTTTTCATTGTCAGTTGACTTGTAAAAGAATAATTGACTTAATATCACAATTGTAATTTAGATTAAAAATTAAATGTCAATATAGATGAAATATAAGTCTACATTACGTATGTTTCAGTAGCATTATTTCCAGTACATTCTCTGGTCAAAGTTGTTTGGTCATTTTATGTCCCATACTTAACCGAGTATTATTCAATTACCGGTATGAGCACGAGTTGTATTACATTGTATTACTTATTTCATACCTTGTCTGATCCGAGCTCCAGCAGGCCTATCGTCTTAATGGGATCATCAGTAATAATTTAAGATGCGGTCAGTATTTAAACTAGTCTTGTACAAAAAATAGTTTAGGTTTGCCCACTTAGTCCGGCAGCCAAATCCAGATTATTGGCCTAACCTTGTTTTAGGGTCTATAGTTTTTTTTTCAATGGATTATGATTGCCTAAACCTTCTATTTGAAGAATCCGATTGCTGACACTCTGTCAGCCTTGAGCAATTTAAGATATGTGACGTCATACAAAATGGCCGCCAAAGTACATGATTTTTCTCTAAAAATGTATAATAAATATATAATAGGGCTTTTTCTACAATTTTGGGCAGCCAAATGTCTGTATCTCTCTAGGACCATCACTACGAATTGTTTCGTGATGTTGCACGGCCATAGATGACAAGCTAATTTGCATATTTTGAAATAGCGCCCTCTATGAATATATTTATTTTGCATAAAAATAGGTGTGCCAGCCAAATGCCAATTTCTTATTTCTCAATGGATTATGACTGCCTAAACCTTCTATTTGAAGAATCCGATTGCTGACACTCTGTCAGCCTTGAGCAATTTAAGATATGTGACGTCATACAAAATGGCCGCCAAAGTAATGAATTTTCTCTAAAAATGTATAATAAATATAAAACAAGGATTTTTCTACAATTTTGGGCTGCCAAATGTCTGTATCTCTCTAGGACCATCACTAAAAATTGTTTCGTGATGTTGCACGGCCATAGATGACAAGCTAATTTGCATATTTTGAAATAGCGCCCTCTATACATATATTAATTTTGCATAAAAATAGGTGTGCCAGCCAAATGCCAATTTCTTAGATCTACGTCACGTTAAACACATATTACATGCTTCGTATGCATGAAACAATTACGATTGTTCTGCATTTATCTTATATATTTTTGGTCTAAATTAAGATACATGTAAAGAAACCAAGATCTACAAGAGAATCAGTGAGAAGTGATTTTACGGTACATTATTGTTCCATTCATAGGCTTTATTTAGACCAGCATTGATCCAGCGTCAGTGAATGATGATAAAGCATTTGGCATCGGTACCAGACAGATGCATGAGTTTTAACAGAAGTTACCTGGTGGATTCTATGACACAATTTCCAAGAAAGTCTACAACGGGTACCTGACAGAAATTGTCAGCCCACACACCAACTGTAAACCAAAGTGTTTCTGGAGTTTCATAAACGGCAAGCGATGCGATGCTTCAGGGTTGGCTCCATTGAAATAATATAATGGAATAACTTACTCAGATAGCCTCTCAAAGGCGAACATTCTAAGTAATCAGTTTTCATCCATCTTCAACTGCAATGAAGATATGACTAGTCTGAGAGACAAAGGACGAAGCCCCTACCCAATCATGGATCACATTACTATCTCGCCACCAGGTGTTCTGAAGATCCTGTCTGAGCTTTATGTTCATAAAGCCACTGGTCCTGACCAAATCCCAGCCAGACTTCTGACCACCAAACTGACACCTGTGTTCCCTCTATTCTTCCAAGCCTCCCTTAACCAGAGCGTGCATACCTGATAAATGGAAGATGGCTATATATATTGATCCCATCTTCAAGAAAGGTGACCGTAGCAAGCCAGAGAACTACAAAGCTGTCTCTCGGACGTCAGTAACCTGTGAAGTACTGGAGCACATCGTTCTTAGCAGCAACATGAACCACCTTGAAAGCCACAACATCTTGTCTGATGCACAACATGGCTTTCGAAAGAAGCGATCCTGCCTCTCACAGCTTGTCCGTGCTGTCCTGGACCTTGCCAAAGGCATCGATGCCAGAGACCAATTGGACAGACACTCCTTGGTTTCTCCAAAGCATTTGACAAGGTTCCCCATGGAAGGCTAGCTGTTACACAAGCTCCAATTCTATGGAATCTGGGAACCCACACATGCTTGGTTTTCTGGCTTCCTGAGTTACAGGACCCAGCAGGTGTTACTGGAAGGACCCATCTCCAACACCAGCCAAGTAACATCTGGCATCCCGCAAGGCAGCGTTATCGGCCAGATGCTGTTTCTCCTCTTCCTCAATGATCTGCCACCGTACCTCTCCCCAAACCCAACAGTCAGGCTCTTTGCTGACGATGGCATGCTATACAGCAACATCAAGACATAGGAAGACGCCTAATGTTTCCAAGAGGATCTTGACTCACTGCAACGCTGGGAGCGTGATTGGCTGATGGAATTCATCCCACATAAATGTCAGGTTCTACATGTCACCAATAAACGCAAATCCATCATCAAATTCACGGACAGACCCTAGATGACAACAATATAGCAAAGTATCGAGGTGTTGAGTCACAGAAAAACCTCAGCTGGAACCCACATATCAACATTATCAGCAAATACTCCAACTCCACCCGTGCCTTTCTTCAAAGAAATATCCAACCATGTCCTAGAAAAGTTAAATAATTGTGCTACGATACTCGCCTACAACCAATCATGGAGTATGCCATCATCATAATTATATGGGACCCTAACACTCAAACAATTAGCAATCATCAAGAAGCTTGAAATGGGTCAACGGCGCTATGTCCGCTCCTTCTGCAATGTCTACTGCAGGACAAGCAAAGTAGAAGCCATCCTGAACCAGCTCAAGTGGCCAACATTACAAGAACGCAGGGTACAGGCTCAGGTGGTGATGATCTTTCGCATCAACAACCCGCTGAAAGACTTTTCACATACTTTCCTCACTCCATTAACATCCCTGCACAGAGGGCATTCCAAGAAGATAATTGTTCATTTTGCCTGAATGCTTGTCTAAAAGAGGAGCTTCTTCCCGGATACAATAAGACTCTGGAACCCCCCCCCCCCCTTTGAACACCGTCAATTGTACCTCTGTTTAACAGCTTCAAGCAAGAGTTTCTTGCTGTGCAGCTCCTGCTATGAATAAACAGTCAAATCATAGAGAGGCAGGTCCTGTTGCAGTTGCTGCAGACAAATTTCATGTGTGGCTGTGCTGTTGAAGCCGTGGCTAGCTGCCGTCTTTGTTGTCTTTTCTCCTCCCACTGTTCTACTCTCTTCTGATCACTCTGTATACAAGTCTTCACAGCGCATCTCCATTTGGGGCAGTCTGAAGCATAGGCTTCCCATTTTGTAGGGTTGATTTCACTGGCCTCCATATCCCTCTTGCACACATCCATAACAGTCCTGGTTCTGGTCGCTAACTTTCCGTACAAGATGTCTTTTGAAATGCGGCCGTCTTCCATTCGACTGACATGACCAAGCCACCTCAGCCGTCGTTGTGATAGAAGAGCGTAGATGGTCATCATCCCTCCTTTTTGAGGACATCCTTTTTGGAATGT
This sequence comes from Strongylocentrotus droebachiensis, assembly GCA_035222895.1. Taxonomy (NCBI): domain Eukaryota; kingdom Metazoa; phylum Echinodermata; class Echinoidea; order Camarodonta; family Strongylocentrotidae; genus Strongylocentrotus; species Strongylocentrotus droebachiensis. The sequence continues at coordinate 271,328 of JAVYIG010000505.1, forward strand.
GGTCCTGCCATTTGATGTCTAGGATTCGCCTCAAGTAGCGGAAATGGAAAACATTCAAACGGCGCTCCTGACTTGCATACAGGGTTCACGACTCACTGCCATACAGGAGAGTGCTGAGCACATAGGCCTGGTAGATCTTCATTTTCGTGTTGGTGGTTTATAGTAAAGTGTTCTTCCAGGCCTGCTTTGAGTGTCTAGCCATCTTGGTTGCTGCCTTGCCAATGTGAACGTTGAGCTCGAGATCAAGGGAGAGGTTGCTTAATACATGGAGCCGAGGTAGGTGAAGTTTTCAACCACTTGGAGGGTATAGTTTAATTAACATTGGAGGATTCAAAAGTCTATGACACCGAGTTGATCTACTATATTGTAATAGGACTGCAGGCAAGTTGAAGATATGTCAATATCAAGAATATTTTGTCATGGAAGCTTTCACCGGGTCAAAGGCGAACTTGAAGAATTTGACAAAGGTTGACGTGTCACTTGAACAACCTTGTGCAGCCCGTTTGATGGTTGTGCTCTACTCTGGATTAAAATCTGATGATCTTTGGTTGGTGTGTAACCAGGATTTCTAGAAGTCATGACGAATCGAGAGTCATCCGAAAGAGTCTTCCCACCTCACTGCTTCCCTCCCAGAAACTACTGACAACAAACTACAGTTGACATCATATACCGGTATGCGTGATTCTGCAGAATGATAAGGTGTTCAGAAATAGGCAAAAGCACAAGCTGGTCATTACCGGTCAAGATGGGGTATCTGTTGAAGTGATACCAGGCAGCGATGTCATGCCAAGGGAAGATCTTTCCATAACACATGAAGAAGCAGACAACATCATAGTACAGCAAGCGATTCAAATTGCTGCTAATGAGAAAAGGTATGTTAGGGTCCTGGCTATTAGGGTTAGGGTCCATCATTATCTACATGAATAACTTAGAACGCCAATGATCATGGCGTCATCAAAGAGCGAACTGTTATTGTCATTCCTGCCACTGTACACAAGTTAGAAGATATCATTCCATCGATGTTGGCAGGACATGCGTTGAGGGGATGCGACACTATTGGGGCATACTTTGGGATTGAAAAGGGTACATGCATTGCTGAAAGTGATGAAGCAGAAGATTTGACTCCCTTTGGACTCAGTTGGCAAGAGAGCTCATCTGCAAACATGTGTGTGGAAGCACGCCTTGCAGTCACGACCCACATCATTGGATCCTACAAAGTATGGCTATGCAAAAGAAGAGGAAACCAAATCCCTGATCCCTGTCACAGTACTTACAAATGTACAACTCGCACCGGACAACATTATTAAGGTTAATACCGACGGTGCACTTGTGCGAGTGGAAGCCTATGTAAATCATCACGGTGCCAATGCAATAAAGCAAAACTAGCATGCACAATTTTCTGTGGTTTTCGCGCCTCTGTCGAGTGTTATAACGATCAAACTAAAGCAGCAAATGATAGCCATTGGAAGGTAACCATGTTTGGTCATTTTGGGTGGATATTTCGCTTTATTAAACTCATAAATTCCCTTGTAAGAGAGGAACCTTTTCATGATAGGTTCATATAAAAGAATGTATTACCTCAAAATACAAATCAAATGTCGGAATGCTGTCACTGAAAACGGGCATTCATAACCATATGGCACCTCATATCTATGGACAGAGAGCATGAAATTCTAGCTTGTTTTCTTCAAGTATTAAAGATAAAGACCAGTTATAGTCATGCGATTGCATTGTGAAAGAAACGTTGTGGAATCGATCAGAAAAGGTTGATCATCTAGCTTATAAGTATTGGTGTGTATACTGCAAGGTTCTGGAATCATCAAAACGATTAGAAATTTGGCCCAGTCTTGGTAAAGTTACAAGCACTGTACACAGAAGGATGTATATGGGACTACGCGACGCGTGCGCGATATCTATCAGGTCTAAATAGATATAATAATTTACGAAATATATCAATAAGTAGGCGGTTTCTCGGCAAAATTTGTATCATCACGTATTAGTCAAAACATATTCTTTCACATGATTGGTGATAAGAGCTTCCATTTCATTTTTTGAGAGGGGGGCGTTTCCAAAACTGATCTTTATCTTTAAAGTAAAAAATAACAAAAAAATCACACCAAAATGTGGTGCACAATTTTTACTTGTTGTATTCAGTGCGTCTGACTTATAAAAAATGTTAATTTCATGTTAGAAATTGGCATTTGGCCATCATTTAAAATTTGCAAGTTAACGTATAGAGGGCGCCAATCTGAATTATGCAAATTTACGTGCCATTTTTTATCATACAACATCGTCAATTTTTATTTAGTGATGATCCTAGAAAAAAATCAAGACATTTGACTGACATTTAATGTAGCAAAATACTGTAAACAATTTTTTTTATCAATAATTTTGGTAAAAAAGGGTATTTTGGCGGCCATTTTGTGTGACGTCACATATCTCAAATTGCTCAAGGCTGACAGAGTGTCAGCAATCGGATTCTTCAAATTGATGGTCTAAGGAACTATAATCCAAAAAAAAAAAAAACTATAGACCCTAAAACAAGGTATATCGTGATGGCTGCCGGACTATAATGAATATTCATGATAAAACAGGAATCCGGGCTCGCCGTGGTACGAAAAAATAAGACGCGCCCGGGAGCGTTATTTTTTTATGCGGCACAGATTGGGGCATGGCGCGTGTTAAACCTATGGGAAGTACGTTCTTTCCCTTCTGAATAGTGTCTGCACGTACGTGAGACTAGTCATGTTCGCTAGCGCATTAGCGCTGCGAAGAAGTTTGTATATCCATCGCGAACTATGTGTTTAGATAACATTTCTCTTCGTTTAAGTTAGTTAAGTTTTATTGACTAATTATTGTGATGTTTTCCTTATTGACGTGCTGCCTCCTCTTCAGATTTACAATTTGATTTTAATTGTTGATGTAATGATTTTCCATACGGTAGTGGATTACATGTAACACTATTAAAAACAGACCTCTACTACTAGTACGTACGCACACGGTACGCACACGACCACTATTAGTCTGTAAATAAAGACCCCTTTAAAAAAAAAACCCAATCTGTGCCGCATAAAAAAATAACGCCGCCCGGGAAGTGGGGAGGCTTTCTTTTGCTCATATGGTTCACTTCCTCTCACCAGGCATGAGTTCAGTGCCATGATAAAGAGATGCATGTCATACAGAGATATGTTGGCGGCGAAGTTTTCCTCCCATTCTTTTCGTATAGGTGCGGCTACAACCGCTGCTATGGCGGGCTGCTGGGACGCCCAAATACAGCACATGGGTCGATGGGCTTCCTCCGCGCATCGCAGGTATATTGATATGGTTGTTATTGTTATTGTTATAATTATGAGAAATGTTGCAAAGTACCGTTGGGGTTGATTTGATTTGATTTGATTCGCCAGGTATACGTACAAAATATAACAGAGTGAATGATGAGGTTAACGTGTCCGGGGCCAATAATGTAAGGGTGAGGCCGCATACACAGGAATGAATATATGTACACATAGAGGAATAAGTCCCTCGCCTCGAGAGGTTAAATAAGCTAATAATAATAATAGCAATAATAATAATAATGGTGCTACAACATGAAAATGAAAACGAAGTCAAGCAGACAACAAACATACATGCAGAACAAGAGCAAGAAAACACAATGGGATTTCAAGTTCACATTAACGCATGTTCTTTGGAATACAAAATGCTGCGCAGTCCTCTTTTCTTATTTTGTCCACAGAACAAATATGGATAGTAGGCGACTCTATCGTTTTCTGGGCCCATCGCAGGGCGGAGCGGACTGGCTGCGCCCAGGGGCGTCGCCAAAGGGGGGTGTGGGGGGGGGGGGGTGCGACACCCCCCCACCTGTCAGGATATTGTCGGTAAAATTGCGCTGCCGTCGGGAAAAAGAGAAAAGGGGGAGGGAAAAAAAGAGAGGGAAAAAAGAGAGGGAAAAAAAGAGAGGGAAAAAAAGAGAGGGAAAAAAAGAGAGGGAAAAAAGAGAGGGAAAAAAAGAGAGGGGAAAAGAGAGGGAAAGGGAAAAAAAGAAAGGGAAAAGAAAAAGAAAGGAAAGGAAGGAAAAGAAAGGAAAGAAAAGAGAAGAAAGAAAGAGAAAACAAAACGAGGGAGGAGAGAAAAGAAAGGAAAAGAAAAAAAAAGAAAGAAAAGGAAAAAAAGAAGAAAAAAAAGTGAAAGGGAAACAAAAGAAACGGGGGATGAAAGAGAGGAGACAGATGGGAGGTTAGAGTCTAAGAGAGGAGGAGTGGGAGTAAAAGAGAGAAGGGGGTTGTTGGGTGGAGTCGTCTCGTCGAGGGAGCAAGAAAGACACGGGTAAATATGTCGGGTCAGCTGTGTCGGTATTCTTGATCGATCCTCGTGTACTACTGTATATCAATGCAGAAGTTTGAAGTCGGTGAGATATATTGTCGGTCGGCCGACAAGTTTTTTTCCCTACAAACTGTGATTTCTTATCCGCTGTGATGACTTCGAGAGTGACTACAACTACAATACTTGTATTTTTTCGAAGTTTCACTTTCCTATAATATCAGCTAAAGAAATCAGAGGTTTAAAATGTTCGGGGAAAATAAATTCAAACAAGGTTTAAGAGTCAACAACGGTACGACGAATCGTCTTCCTTTCTTTATATTGTGATGAAACGCCAAAAATTCCGCGCTTCGCGCGGAAGGGGCAACTTCATTTAAACGAGTCGAGAACGGTACGACGAATCGTTTTCTTTCTCTAATAATTTAAGGAAACGTCAAAGCTTCCGCGCTTCGCGCGAGATTGGGAAACTGACTTCAGACAAATAGGGCATATTAAAAGTCGAAACCGGTTCAACGAATCGTGTTCTTTCTCTAATAATTTGAGGAAACGTCAAAGCTTTCGCGCTTCGCGCGAGAGGAGGAAACTGAATTCAGATGAATAGGGCTTAATAAGATTCGAAAACGGTACGAGGAATCGTCTTCCTTTCTTCATTATTGTGATGAAACGCCCAAAATTCCGCGCTTCGCGCGGAAGGGGAAAACTTCATTAAGACGGGTCGGGAACGGTACGACAAATCGTCTTCTTTCTCTAATAATTTAAGGAAACGTCAAAGCTTCCGCGCTTCGCGCGATAGTGGGAAACTGACGTCAGACAAATAGGGCATATTAAAAGTCGAAACCGGTTCAACGAATCGTGTTCTTTCTCTAATAATTTGAGGAAACGTCAAAGCTTTCGCGCTTCGCGCGAGAGGAGGAAACTGAATTAAGATGAATAGGGCTTAATAAGATTCGAAACGGTACGAGGAATCGTCTTCCTTTCTTCATTATTGTGATGAAACTCCCAAAATTCCGCGCTTCGCGCGGAAGGGGAAAACTTCATTAAGACGGGTCGGGAACGGTACGACAAATCGTCTTCTTTCTCTAATAATTTAAGGAAACGTCAACGCTTCCGCGCTTCGCGCGAGGGAGAAAACTGAATTCAGATGAAAAGGGCTTAATAAGATTCGAAAATGGTACGAGGAATCGTCTTCCTTTATCTATATTGTGATGAAACGCCAAAAATTCCGCGCTTTGCGCGGAAGGGGGAAAACTTCATTAAGACGAGTCGAGAACGGTACGACGAATGGTCTTCTTTCTCTAATAATTTAAGGAAACGTCAAAGCTTCCGCGCTTCGCGCGAGAGGGGTAACTGAATTCAGACAAAATTAATAGGGCTTATTTAGAGTCGAAAACGGTACAACGAATAGGTTTCTTTCTCTAATAATTTGAGAAAACGTCAAAGTTTTCGCGCTTCGCGCGAGAGGGAAAAACTGAAATTAGATGAATAGGGCTTAATAAGATTCGAAAACGGTACGAGGAATCGTCTTCCTTTGTCTATATTGTGATGAAACGCCAAAGCATTCGCGCGGGAGGGGGAGAAACTGAATTCAGACAAGGATTAAGAGTGGAGAACAGTACACCGAATCGTCTGCTTTTTCTCATAATTTTATGAAACGTCAAAGCTTTCGCGCTTCGCGCGGGAGGGGAAGAAACTGAATTCAGACAAGGATTAAGAGTGGAGAACAGTACACCGAATCGTCTGCTTTTTCTCATAATTTTATGAAACGTCAAAGCTTTCGCGCTTCGCGTGGGAGGGGAAGAAACTGAATTCAGACAAGGATTAAGAGTGGAGAACAGTACACCGAATCGTCTGCTTTTTCTCATAATTTTATGAAACGTCAAAGCTTCCGCGCTTTGCGCGGGAGGGGGGGAAATCGGAATCAGAAAAGGATAAACAGTCGAGAACGGTACAGCAAATCGTCTTCTTTTTTATAATAATTTAATGGAACGTCAAAGCTTCCGCGCTTTGCGCGGGAGGGGGGGAAATCGGAATCAGAAAAGGATAAACAGTCGAGAACGGTACAGCAAATCGTCTTCTTTTTTATAATAATTTAATGGAACGTCAAAGCTTTCGCGCTTTGCGTGGGAGGGGGAAAACTTCATTCAGCCAAAGATTAACAGTCGAAAACGGTACAATTAATTGTCTTCTTTTCCTAATAATTTAAGGAAACGTCTAAGCTTCCGCGCTTCGCGCGGGAGGCCTATCACCCACACCCCCCTAATGAGCGCGCTTTTAAGTGATTATCTTGCCCACTACCGCCCCTCCCTAAAATAAGATCCTAGCTCCGCGCCTGCATTAGAATATATAGCTATGATGCTGACTAAATTGAATAAATAATTCGTATATTTATGTCGTCGAGGAAAATGACAATTTTTCGCATTTGCAAGTAATATAGATAGTCCATAGGAAAAACAATTTAGCCTTCGGCCCCAGGTTTATAAGGTTGAGTTTGTAGATATTGGACATTTAATTTTGTCGGTAATTGGTGGCTAGTTTTGTCGGTAATCGTTGGCCTCTACACCCCCCCCCCCCCCCCCCCCCCCCCCACTGAAAAAGGTCTAGCGACGCCCCTGGCTGCGCCGATATGGATTTGGGGACGGTCATCCATTGGGCTGGAAAGCGGGGCCTTCGCTTGGACCAAACAAACGCATGGCTAGAGTCGATTACCAGTGGCCTGACGAAGCCGACCGTTTTAGTGTTACACGTGGGCACGAATGACATAGAGGGATGTTCGAAGAGGGCGATGGCGAATGCGGTAAACAGATTAATCACATCGAACACTGAGACGACAATGATATGGTCTGACATCCTAGAACGGGTAGAATATAAATGCTGTAGTCCGGAAGAGCAGGAAAAATTAGACGATAGAAGGAGGGCCACGAACCGATACGCTCGCGCCTTGACCGGCAGGAATGGGGGAAAGGCCATTCCACACCCCGACATAAGGCATAAGGATAGGGCTTTATATAGGCCGGACGGATTGCATCTCTTCAATGAGGGTTTGGACAGGTTTATCACTGACCTGAAGGAGGGCCTGTCCTATCTCGGTTCATCCAAGTAGTTAAACAATGATAATGTTAGAAAACACGTTGTTTGTTCTTATATTTCAATGTTCTTATAGTTCAGTGTTCTTATATTTCAGCGTTCTTATATTTCAATGTTTAAGTCTGTTCGGGTAGCAAAGTAAATCCCGCAAAAAAGTTTGAGTCCGGCACCGCAAGATCATGTTTTTGTTGTTGGGATAAGAGTGCCTTATTTTGGGAGTAACAAAGTTGTGGAGAGTAAATAATGGTTATATGGGGCAGGTTTAGGTGGACATTGGTAAATGACCAGTTTTGCGAATGCTTCATTTCGAAATGGGCATTAACGGTTTAGTCACTTCTTTGAGGGCAATGAATTAGGCATAATGATGTGCCGGTGTTGTAGAGATAAGTTTATTACGATACTCTGTAGTCTGTTAGAGGGTTATAAATTAGCTAAGGGCGAAAAAGTACATGCCTGTACATGTACATTGGTTAATTTGGCCAATTGAAATGTTAATTCCACCAAAGTGTAAATAGTTAAGCATAGATATTCCCTTAGTGCACAGAAATCGTTCATTACAACAAGTTAATACGCGTCAGGGGACAAAACCTAATGAGGTATGACGTATTTGTTTTCATTTACATACAGCCAATCAGAGCCCATTGGTGGTACTGATTAATGAATATTCATATAACTATCACGAGTTGACCTTATTCGCATACGCGCAATGTAAAACAGATTAAACCAATTAGCGCGTAGTGTGCACATTGCATACGCGCGCGCCAGTCGTTGAGAGCCGTTGGGAGGTCATAAGGAATGAATATTTATGAAGTGATCACGCGCTAACCTTATGCGACATCATACTCTAACGATAGTTATCCAATCAGCATCGCGTATTACAATTGTTGCACGCGCATGCTATTGTGTGTACACCTATGGCATGGGCAAAATGGCCTTGCTAGCTAGTCGGATTGACAAGGTTTATGAATATTGACAAGGTACCTATGGCGAATTTTTGCAAATTGCCACGAAATTTCTCATGAATATGCATAAGGATCTGTTGCAACTACCTATGTAGGTTTTTTTGTGAATGAACAACGTGTCGACAGTGAAACGCCCCGCCAAAGTTGGAAATCCGGTTGGAAATATTCCACCTCGCGTCAATGTGAAAACGCGTGTTGTGGCAGGCTAATTGCCCTAGAAAGTGCCCTGTAAGCTATTTTTCAACTCGAAAGGTACCTATGTAAAATGTTCACAAAAGTAGACAAATTTGGCATCTACAGCAAGTCTTATACCTGAATTTTCATTAAAATCGGGTTCTTTTGTACATCAAGATATATTCGGGGAGATATGAGCTCGTAAAATGGACAGTGTGTCATGGCCCTGGGAAGCGGGGGTGCTGGGGGTGCTGCAGCACCCCCGGAATTTTTCCAGGGGGGGGGGGGGGGCATAGCACCCCCTGCAAATTTGTTCGGTATGATATAATTACTGTATATATACAAAATTATAACGTTTCTTTCACAAAATCATATAAAATTACCCCTCGAAGCGTTTTTTTATTTTTTTGTATACAAAAATAAAAAAATTGTGGTAATTGGTGACCAAAAATGACAGACCTTACCCCACCCCAATACCGATCGACCAAATTTTCAAATTATGGAGATATTTTGCGAGATTTTGGGGACAAAAAAGAAAAAGTTCTCTTACACCTCCCCCCCCCCCCCCCCCCTCCCCCCCCCCCCCCCGCTTATTCAACGGCTGGCTGAGTTGTTGCGAAAATTTCGCAAAATATATACTTCAGCGGCTCCGGTGATAAAATCGTTCCCAGGGCCCTGCAGTGTGTGTAAAAGCCCATACCTGATTGTGCGCCCTTTTGTGGTGCGTTTCGAATACGCTTGGCCTCTATTTTAAAAGGGGGTGTTTTTCCTTTTTTTTCTCATCTCTTTGGACTCCTGAGAAATTATTCCGAATTTAGGGGGGGTACATGGAGCATTTTTCCTGATTTAGGGGGGTCTCCAAGGCCGGAAAAGCCTGCGAAAAGCCCGCGAAAGGGGGGTTCGGAAATGTTGGCAGTCCTCAGATAGGGGGGTGCTTTCAAAAAGAGGGTACAAGCATATGCGTACCCTAAACATCACTGAGTTGGGGGGGGGGGCGGGATTGAGATGTCCCTCAACTTAATGTAATGTGTTGACAACGTTGTGATTTGGCGGCAGATCATATATAAATATATTCTCGTTTGGCGGTAATTTGTCAAATTATGCCTCCAAATCACTAATCACATGGTACTGATAAGTTTATTGATCAATAATTGTCATCCGATAATTTTCGACCCCACTCAATTTTTACATGCGAGGGGGTTGCCAATGTATATTCAGTCGAATTTGTTCGCATGTCAATTCTTAGTTTTCCGGCCCCCATTCGATTTGAATGTGGGGGGGGACCTAGTTGTACCTACACATTATTTTTCAAACTCAGGGTGGCACGCTTTAATCTTAGGCATCATCCGATCTTACAGGCGGAGAGGCTGGTATATATATACATCTATATTCTATAACTTTAGGCATCACTCGATTTTATAGGCGGGGGGCCTAGCATAACTTTAGGCATCACTCGATTTTATAGGCGGGGGGCTGATATAATGACTTAATGTATATAAGTTTAGCCTAGGCATCACTCGATTTCATAGGCGGGGGGCCTAGCATAACTTTAGGCATCACTCGATTTTATAGGCGGGGGGCTGATATAATGACTTAATGTATATAAGTTTAGCCTAGGCATCACTCGATTTCATAGGCGGGGGGCCTAGCATTGCATTTGTAAGCATTTTTTATGATTCAATATATCTGTGTTATTTTGTTATGACACCCAGAAAATCAAAATGTGCAAAAAAAGCGTCCATCTCAAAATGTTAATAAAGCCACGACATAAACGCAAATTTGGTTGTTTGTTATTTTTGTTAGCCGTGAATAATGATGTATTTCATACTTTCATGAAATGCGTTTTCTATGGATTTAAATTGAAGTAAAACTTGAAACTTGAACCGACCGGAGAGGCGAAAAATAACGATTTTAAAATGTGAGTTAAAGACACATTTTGACTATACTTACGTATATCTACAACCACGCAGGACATAAAAGCGTAATTATACTTCCTTAAGCTTTTAGAGATGTGCTGTCTTATCATCTTCTCCAATCGTCTTGAAAAATGATTTTCACAAAGCGACCGTTCAGTAGCATAACCACACCCTGTCATTTCGTTTATGCGCTATATGACAGGACGGGGATGATACAATGATTGAAACGGTCCTTTTTTAGACATAGATGAAGGTCTTAGTCTCTGAAGAGAAAGTCTTGTTCACAAATACATTACTACAATTAATTAAGGCCTATTACATATGAATTTGCAAACGCCGATTCGAGAATCAATGTCAATGAAAGAAATGTATTAACTTTAACGTCAATCCGACTAGCTAGCAAGGCAATTTTGCCCATGCCATAGGTGTACACACAATAGAGTATGTAAATAAGTTTCAAATTAGTTGATTTCATGCATTTCAATTTATTTATTCAAAATTAACACTGTACGAAGTAATTGTTATGTATGCATACATTTATAATATGATACCAGATCGAATTTAAACAAAATTGTTTGAATTCATTTTAAACTTAGAGTACAAATCATATATTTAGTTTTCAAACAATACTATTGTATATGTACATTTTTATGATGAAAATATGATCAGATTATTATGCAAGTATTTCCATAGTTCACAAATGAAAAAGTACAGTTAATTAAGGCCTAATGAATATGAACTTGGAAACTATTCGACGGTCAATGAAAGAACGTGTATTAACTTTGAAATATAGAGTATACAAATAGATTTCCAATCAGTTGATTTTATACATTTTATTTACTTCGAAATCGAACACTGAGAGAATTAATTGCTATTTATTTAAACTTTGTATGATAGATTTAAATCAAGAAAATTACATGCCTTGATTGAATGCATCTTACACTTAGAATAACAATTATACATGTAGTTTGTAAATACTGTTGTATAATGAAGACACTATGATCAGATTTATTATGCATGTAGTTGTTAACAAATGCTGTTGTCTATATACATTGTCAGGAAAATATGATCATATTTATTTTGTGAAATAACTCAAAGATTTTGGTATTTGAATTGAAGAACAAATTAAGGTTCATAATTCTTGTTAACCTATAATAATATCAGTCAATCCATAATGACAAGTAACTTGGTTTTCATTGACTTGTACCATATAGCGCCCTGTAGATTGGTATAACGCTTATATCACTCAGTGCCCTGTTGTTTGGTATTACGCTTATACCATTTCATGCTCAGTTAATATATGTAGCATTTATAATAACCTACTGATGTTGATATAGTTATAAGAGTCACATGTCTTGCAATTATCTTCTTTTTTTGCATTTCTAAAATGATCATGTCCTTTGTACTATGGATATTTTTCAATACTGAATGTCTTGCTTTACAAATAAAAATAAAATTACCAAAACAAAATGATTGAAGGCCTGTTTTATTATTCGTTGCCATTGTAACGCATTAACAATTTATGTTTGATTTACAAATTTGATGAATTTGCAATTCATGAACTTTTTTAAGATTAGGCAGAACCCTCACTAAAAGGGTAATGATAAATTTGTAGTTAATTCTGGCTACTGGTATCTTCAAGAAAATTGAAGAAAATTAAGAGAGAAACCCAGAATCTGAAAACTAAACAATTGTGGTGTAACTCTGGATGTCTGTTGTCCAAATACTGTTATCTTTCACATAGCCTTGAAGAAAAGTAAAAGAGAAACCCTGGATTGAAATAATTTGTTGTTTTACAGCACGTACATTCTACGTGCTGTACTTAAGTGTTGTTTTAATCCCGGGTTTTAATTTATGTTGAATTATTATTTCAGTTCATTTTCATCTGAAGTTTAACAGAGCCAGTTTAACCACTCCTGTAATTAGATTTGTAAAATGACTACATGACACATTTCTGTGTAATGTGTCATGAAGTATGACATGACTTTGAATTGCAGGTTTGAGCTTGAAGGTTTCAAGCTCATAGTTACAACCTAAACGAAGGTTGCAAAGTTGATTGTATAGGAAACGTCATGCATATTTTTGTTAATACTTGCCTGGTGCAACTGAAATGAATTTATCCATTTTAGAAGAAGAGAAAAGAGGTCACTGCATATCCACTTTCAAAGCAATTTTACTCTTTGAGTAATGATGAGTTCTCAAATACAAAATTTGAATCATAATATTTGTGTATAAATGTTACATTTATTTAAGGACCGCACGAAGTGTTCTTTGTGCTGAACAATTTATTAGGTTGCGTTATAGGATAATGTGTGTATAAAATATTTTTACTTTCTTCAATAAAGTCACTGAAACTTATTCAAATTTAGTAGCAAACCTTTCCTTTTAAATAATAATAGTGAAATCACCATTAAAAACCGTTTAACAAAAAAGTAAACAACAAATCATAGTTTTATTTATACAAAAGGAGATAAAACCGTTTCATTCCTAAAGGAGCTAAATCCATGTTTCATTCCAAAAGGAGCTAAATCCACTGGATAAAAAATGTACTAGTTAAAACAAACTATTAAACAAAAATGAAAAAAATGAAAAATCAGAATTAACTGGTAAATGTTTTCTTATCATATATTAGTGGTCCAGGGTGACTCCATTAACATAATTATATAACAACATGAATGTACATAGCTAAATGGAAAGTGGAGTAATAACATAGGCGATTTACTCAGAAGTACCCAAACTGGATTTATCTCCATTTGGAATGAAACTATTCAAATATGGATACATTTGTGCTGCAAGTACACATGAATATTCCAGACCAAATAACATGAGACCAAGATCAGCATCAGCTTCGTTCCTCTTAAAACAGTCATTAAATATGTTAATCAAAGTTTGTAGAAAGTGCTAGAGGAAATGCCAATAGGTCGCATCCACAACAAACAAGCAATTGCTATTAGTAGGCTCTTGACCTGCTGCAAATGCACGATGCTTTATAGCTGCTTATACATCTTTTGTCTACCACAATACTGAGAAGAAAACAAGTTGGATTACTTCTCGGGGACACAAACAACAGTGGTTGAGTGGTTGATTTATCGTGAGATTCCTTGCCCCACTGTGACAAACTTTCAAGTGTGCATCAGATCACGTTTGTGCTACAATGTGTACATCATGCGCATACACAGTCTTTCGAAATGTACCCTAAGCAAGTATTTTATCGAAGCCCCAAATCATACTCTGAGCTTGTTTTACTTTGTACCTTCTTGTTACGTCCTTTACCATTGCCACCACTTTAATCAAATATTAGTTAAATAAAGAGTGTCCTTATTCAAATTTGAAGGTGCCTCTTTATCTCTGTAATAAGAGTATCTTACCACCTCTCATAAGTGCCCCCTTTACCTCTGATAATTGCCCCTATTTAAATCTTTATTCTAACAAATGCCCTAATATTTTGTAATAAGTGCCCTTTCCCCTTCTCCTTTGTTCTTTTTTAATCTCTGGTGAGAGATCTTATCAGATGAGAGAAGTGTCCCATTTTGACCTCTGATAATTCCCCTTTTTACTTTGACATGTGTTATTTATATTTTCTATTAAGTGTTCTTTTCATATGTGCCCTCATTTCCTTTCACCGTAAAATCACTCTTAATTTAACGCGAGTGAGAGCAGCTTTTCCCTTAATTTAAAAAGCTCGCTCATTTCGCTCGCTAGCACTTGAAGTTGATATAAATATGTTCCTTCTTAGAGATCTTTCGAGTCCTTCATGATTATATTGTGCTTAAAACCCATCAGCATTGTTATTTCATCTTTATAAGACGTAATATTTTGCACTTCGATCTGACGAATTAAAACAAAATTGCTCGCTCGCTTCCAAATAAATATATTCAGAACATCACACCTAACTGCAAATTATGATGCCAAAGCAGTATCTTGGACCTGGAAAGAGAGAAAAAACATTAAAACCATCCTTTACAATGTAATCACAATGTAGGGGTTAATACCAATGTCTAAATATTGTTATTTTTTTAGCTTTGAGGTTTCCCTTTGAAGGTGCCCTTTTTTCTTTCCGGAAAAGGTCCTATGTTGCTGCTCCCCCCCCCCCTCCCCCACACACACTTCGGCAGACGCTCCGCCGCCCCTTGTCTCATACGTGTGACTTGAGAATATTCGAAAGAAAACATTTACACCCATGAAACAAATAGGACTAATCAAACGAATGCCTATGTAAGGCAACCTTGGTAATGCTTACCCTATTAGAACGAAAGAAAGGAAAGGAATGAACTTCTTGGTTGATTAACTATATAAGCTCCATTTATCTAACTTAATAAACAAACAGCCAATCAAATGCCAGGTTCATTACCGCGACCGAAGATGGGTCAGTCATGAGAGACGGGATTATAGTATATAAGGGAGGATGGTTTGGGCTTGGGAGAACAAGAGCTAAGGCGATCAACAAGCATCAATCAACTTTACTCACCAAGCCAGCCAAATTCACAAAATCGTAAGTATTGCTGCAATTTACAACATTTTGTTTTATTTCAAAATTTTGGACAGTATTGTTTCATAATGTTCCTATAATTTATTCAATTTCTGTGATGTGTATAATCAGTTTATTGCAAGAATTATGATGACAATATTTCAAAGAGCTTTTGTTTCAAGATCTACAAATACAACATACAAACCTGCATTATGGGCTTTATAGTTTTATAATCCTGCATCCCATTTGTGACATTACGATGCGTCTGCTCTTCTTCATTTTATGTTTGATATCTTTTATTTGATCAATATCATAAGAGGACATCAAACTGCACGGTCCCTTTTCATTCTTGCCTAATAAAAACTTAATCTCATCCCTGCCCTTGTTTTCTTCAATGATAGCATTACTTCAACTGAAAAACGAGTGTGCTCTCTGAGAAAGTTGACACACCCATCCCAAATCTATGTTTTTAAAGGTTGTTAATTTAATACCCTTATCAAAAAGAGATAACCCCTATAGTAGATTCCCAGACACTAGAGATATCATGTATTCCTTATCGTCTTCTTATTTTGACTCATACTACCCATATCAGGCACTTGTATTTTTTAAAGTTGGATTTTTCCATTAAAAAAACCCAAATCAACATGTCGAAGTTAACCCTTTCATGCAATGATCTCGAGCTTTATCTATCGGTCGTATTCCAGTTCTCTAAAATTCAACTAGTTGATTGAATTCATCAAGAACTATTTTTTCATTCCTTGACAGACAATGGTTTCCAAGATCCTGATCGCTTTCATGGCCATGCTGGTGGTCGCCATGGCCTTCGAGTTCCAAGAGACCGATGAGGATTTCGATGTCGCGGAGTTCATGAAGAGGGACCCTGTCATGCAAGACTACTATCTAGCTGTCAAGAGAGGGCAGTCCATGAAGAAATACAAGCGTGAGTTATCTTTCACTTTTAATTAGCAGGGTTGTATCCAATGATCGAAGTTCACCCTATTTAGTTGGTTTTAATACAAGCGGGAAACATTATAAAAACTGGTCGGTTATAAATGTAGATTGCGCAAAATCCATAAAAGAAGAAGCTGTAATCAATCGACCACAAACTACCAACTCTGTAATAGATCACGCGAGGAAACCACATTTGCTCTGTAATAGATCATGCGAGGAAACCCCATTTTCTTTGTTTACAAAGTATTAGGCTGTGTGCAATTATGATATCTAAAGACATCCATGATTTAGATAATGCATCTCTGATAATCTCTGAAGCAAAACAAAATAAAACAGTTAAAAATAGAGAGAAAAATAAAGGTTCCTACATTATCCGATTATGAGAGGCAAGACAGCAAAGACAAGCAAGCAAAACAAATACGAAACCAAGAAAAACTAAATTTGAAAGGGGGCACATTTTCATCTATTCAGCCATTCGTGTACGGCAAAAGGGGGCGGGGCATTTTTAAGGGGCACATGTCTTAAAACGTTTGAAAAAAAAGAAGAAAGAAAGTACACAAAAAACATACGAGCAAACACCCCGGGAAAAAGCAAAAACAAGAACTAGCTTTAGAAAATATTAACAAATTAAAGAAATATTCTCCCAATTTTCAGAAACGTTAAGCCTATATGTGTTCAAAATCTCTCTCGCCCGCCCGTAGTGGCTCCCTTCTACCCATACATTCCTTGTTCGTGCATTCATCCTCAATCTATAATTCACGCATATCAATTTTCTTTTCTTCTATCATTTCTGTTCAGCTTGTGATACTATGGAGAACTGTTGGTGCGGTAGACGAAGCAACAAGGTCGCTTTCTGCGCTGGTAAGTCATTGTCACATATAATGGTTCGAATTCACGAAGTAGGTCTAGATTTTGATTTTTTTTTTCTCGAACCAAACCAATTTACTCCCAATGGCGGAGCGTGAGTGAGACCAGCCATTGAAGGGGCACTGTTATCATAGGGGGGGGGGGGGGGGGGGGCATTGTTATGAGGGTTGTGCTACACATGCACCGATAGCTTTGAATGTTAGACTTCTTGTAAGTAATTTCAGTTTATGAATACATTTCTGCGCGCATCCAATTAATAAAGATCAAGTGCTCGATCTTGTAATTATTGTAAGTCAGAAAAAGACTCGGAACCAGTGGGATTTGAACCTGCCATTTGTAATATTTGTGACATATTTGATAGATTGATTAATCTGATGTTAGTGGATTGATCTCAAAGAAATACAGCTTAGATTAATAATAGATATCACAAGAAGCGTACAATCATGTCAAGAGGGGGTCACATAATAAAAGCTTTCTCTCATTTGCATGTGCTTTACACATGCTCTAAGGTAAATCAAATAATTCGAAACCTTGTTCTCAGTTAACCCTTTCCAAATGACGCTCACGGAATTTTATTTTGCTGCTGTCATCACTCTTTCTTTATTCATGTGTTAGTTTGTTTCGTTTTTTCTTCTCTAAGCCTGTCTTTGTCTTCGTTTATTTATTTGTCTTTCTTTCTCCCTCTCTCTCTTTGTTTGTTTCTTTTTTCTTCTTTCTCTCTTCAGTCCTTCTTTTGTTCCTCCGTTCTTTCCTCCTGTTCTCTCTTGCTTGCTTTCTCTTCATGGTTATTGTTGTTGATGGGTTTAACTGGTCATATCTTGTTCATTGCATCTTACATGTCACATTGTTGTCTGTTTTTCTATAGGCCAAGGAGGCGGTAATGGAATCTAGACTAACCCGCTGAATCTAACAGCTCACGAACCCGACCATCGACTGTTTAGGGATGCACAATTACGACCCGAGAGAAGACTAGAAGCTGATTTGACCAATTACTGCGCAGTATTAAATGTGATGTCACATCATGTCATTAGTGGTTCCATCTGGATCAAAGAATATTTGGATAGCTTGAAATAAATGAATTTTATGTAGAATTATGCAATAATTAAATGTGTGTTCTGAGTATTGTTGTAAGAAGTATCTGTATGCATCACTATCGGGACGCTACAAGAGACAGCATCAGAGGGAGAGAGAGATAGAGAGAGAGAGAGGGGGAGAGAGAGAGTATGTGAGAGGAAAACAAGATTAAAATAACAAGGGAGAAGAAGACCGAGAAAGAGAGAGAGAGAGAGAGAGAGAGGTGGGTATATATATATATAGAGAGAGAGAGAGAGAGAGAGAGAGAGGGGTGGGGAGCTCTAGGAGAGGGTCATGCGAGAAAGAGAGAGAGAGAGAGAGAGAGAGAGAAAGAGATAGAGAAAGGGAGATATATAGAGAGAGAAAGAGAGAGACGGAGAGAGAGAGATAGAGAGATAGATAGAGAGAGAGGGGTGGGGAGCTCTGGGAGAGGGTCATGAGGGCGAGAGAGAGAGAAAGAGAGATATAGAGAGAGGGAAAGAGAGAGAGAGACGGAGAGAGAGAGAGAGATATGGGGGAGGGGAGCTCTAGGAGAGGGTCATGAGAGAGAGACAGAGAGAGAGAGAAAAAAAGGGAGTGAATGGAGAGAGCATGAGAGAGAGAGAGAGAGAAAGGTGCATAGGTAGAAAGGGAGAGAAGACGAGAGGGAGGGGGAAATGTGGGGAGGGAGGAGGGAGGGTTACAGGCATGAGGGTAAAGCACAGACATCGAGAGAAAAAGAAATGTCGGAGACAAGAAAACGGATTCGTAGAATTAAAGAGGTTCAATTACTGGAATGGATGGGAGTAGGAACAATAAGCGGTCAGATATTTGAACAGGAGTAGAAATTATTTGTATGAGACAATCTCTAAAAATGTGTTTTTACCTTAAAGGAAATGCAAAGTTTTGGGATATTTGAAAATTGGCTGGATAGTTATTCTTTAAAACTTGATATATTTAGATGCCCCTGTGAATGTATTAGTAGCACTAGAAAATTTAGCCCCTAAAATAACTTCAACTTTCGAGAAATTAAATTATGAACATTTACTGGTGCTCCCGGTAAATTTCAAACGTTTTAAATAGCGCCGACGGTCAATTTATGGGTGATGCGACCATGAAAATCTCAGAATATGCAGTTCTGATATGTAATTTCGACACAGAAGTAGTAAATCGGTCGATTGTAGTCAAGAACCAGTGTTTTAAATCTAAAGTAATATCAGTCTTGAGAGGGAGCTGTACAACATGACGAGTTTATTATTTACAATTTCATCACTTCAGACTCGATTTCAATAGCGACAACGATCTTTGAATATTGTAAAATCGCAAGTGCTTCCAATTTATTCATTTGAACCAAATTCATGACCCTATACCAAAACGTATCTGAAAGAAATGGGAATAAGCATGTGTTTTGACCACCGAGTGCCCCCAGGATAAAATATGTCAGGCATGTGCCTAAATAGATCTTTCTTGCAGATACATAGACAAACAATTCCTGCCTAGCTGCACATTAACGGGCCACTTTCAAAGGCAAATATGCTTTTGTAATGACAATTACTTTTCGCTACCACTCGTCTGATAATACGAGCAGTACGTGGTGCGTACCTTTACAGGAGGCAAACAAAAGGAAATAGAGCAACATTTCCTGAAATCTTAATAAAAATTACTCTACTGAACATGTGTGTGCACTAATCGATTATAACATCATAAAGAACTGTACATGAACAAACTCGCTTTTTATTGTTGAGAGCCGGAAGTAATCGGAAAAGTGTCAAATTGCAGGTTTTAGGATTGAAAATTTGTACTATTTTCCATCAATTACAACTGCTATTATACAAAGTTAGCACATCTATTGACATTAGGCTTTTGTATTCATATAATATCATCTTTTCGACTTTCCCATTGTTAGTTCAAATGAAAAGCAGACATTAAAACGATATTTTTTGGTGAACAAAATCATTTCTCAAGCTTTCCAATGATATTGGCGGCTTCGAACCTCGGACAGCAAAGGTTACAGCACTCCTGTAGATTCTATTGTGCAACCTTAGTAAACGGCAGCTACTTGGAATAATTTGGTGCAAGCTGGGTCTCCAGCTCTTGGATACGCCCAAAGAATAGGTTTAAAAAAAATGGTAATGTTAATTTCACCTTTTCAAAAAAGAAGAGAAGACGCCCCCCCCCCCCCGTCCGCCAAAAAGGAGAAAAAAGTGCCCACTACTCCTCCCCCGCTTATTCGCTTACTGATTAGCCCCTGCTTCACTGCTTCATATCTGAACAAGTCTTTATGATATACAGGTAATACAATAAATATGATTCAATTCAATTCAATTTAGTTTAATTCACATCTATTAGAAAAGATAAAAATAGCAATTAAATGTTAACAGATCTTCATTATCTGTGTCTGAACATGCTATTATGTTATACAGGTAATACAATAAAGATGATTTAATTCAATTCAATTTAGTTTAATTCACATCTATTAGAAGAAAAAAAAAAGCTATTAAATGTTAAAAGATCTTACATTATTTGTGTCTGAACAAGCCGTTATGTTGTACAGGTAATACAATATTAAGATGATTCAATTCAATTCAATGAAATTTAATCCACATCTATCAAAAAAGATAAAAATAGCAATTAAATGTAAACAGATCTTACATTATCTGTGTCTCAACATGCCATTATGTTATAAAGGTAATACAATAAAGATGATTTAATTTAATTCAATTTAGTTTAATCCACATCTATTAAAACAGATAAAAATAGCTATTAATTTGAGCACATCATACATTGTATGTGTCTGAGCGAGCCATTATGTTATTTAGGTAATACAATAAAGATGATTTACATTAATTCAATTTAGTTTAATCCACATCTAATAAAAAATATAAAAATACCTATTAAATTTGAGCACATCATACATTGTATGTGTCTGAGCAAGCCATTATTTTATTCAGGTAATACAATAAAGATGATTTAATTCAATTCAATTTAGTTTAATCCACATCTATTAAAACAGATAAAAATAGCTATTAATTTGAGCATATCATACATTGTATGTGTCTGAGCAAGCCATTATGTTATTTAGGTAATACAATAAAGATGATTTAAATTAATTCAATTTAGTTTAATCCACATCTAATAAAAAATATAAAAATACCTATTAAATTTGAGCACATCATACATTGTATGTGTCTGAGCAAGCCATTATGTTATTCAGGTAATACAATAAAGATGATTTAATTCAATTCAATTTAGTTTAATCCACATCTATTGAAACAAGATAAAAATAGCAATTAAATGTGAACACATCATACATTATCTGTGTCTGAACAAGCCATTATGTTGTACAGGTAATACAATAAAGAAGTTTCAATTCAATTCAATTTAGTTTAATCCACATCTATTGAAAAAAGATAAAAATAGCTATTAAATTTGAATACATCATACATTATCTGTGTCTGAGCAAGCCATTATGTTGTACAGGTAATACAATAAAGATGATTTAATTCAATTAAATTTAGTTTAATTCACGTTAACAAAAATAAAGACAAATACCAATTAAATTTGAACACATTTTACATTATCTGTGATCATGCGTGCCAACGTACTCAACTGCCAATGTTCACTACAATTAGAAATCGATATACATGTCAAAATAGTTAAGAATTTGTCACACTTTAAAAGTGTATTAAAACAATACCTAAAGCATGAATCCCTTCAAGAACAGTAATATCAGTTATCTTAAATCACAGTTCATTATGTGTAGCGCATGTTTTTAAGTTTAATCTTGCATAATATACCGTAGATCATTGTTTGCTATAAGTTCTAGAAATTTTTGTTGTTGTTTATGTTATATTATTTATTCGTAATATTCGTAGTAGTTATTAGTTGTGATATTTTATTCTCATGCCGTACTGTACACGTACTTTATAGGACCCCGTTGGAAATAAGCCTTTTCCGGCTTTCATGGGTTATCCTGTCAATGTATCTTCTCGTTTCATTTTGCTTTATGTATGCATTCATTGTACTATACTTGACGAATAAAATCAATCAATCAACATGCATGCAGGAAGTAACACTATGAACATGACGGACAAAGAAAGAGGACAACATACACAGTTCCTCATTCTACCTTCAACAATTGCTGTGGTAGAACATTCCTTCACTGATATTATGTAAAAGTTTGTAGAACAGGTTAATATGCATGTGACACCTGTTCTACATATTTTGACATAATAGCAGGGAAGGGATGTTCCTTTTTCTACCTGAGGAACTGTATACTGTATGCGCAAGCGGCATATACTAGTCCCGTACTAGATTTAGGAAAATCGAGGTTGACGCATTCTTGATCGCCGACTGAGACGACGTGACGCATGTGCAATGCATTAAAATGACGTCACACGTTGCAGTCAAAGCTGTCGACGTGCAAATCTAAAAGTCTCTATTGTCACACAGGCAAGCAAAACAGAGACATTCAAGTCTGTTGAAGACGTATCATTTTGTAAATTGATAATTTCGTTCAAGTTGTTTTGTGACTTATTTGGTTATAATAATAATAATAATAATAAATTATATTTCTATAGCGCATTATACAAGGTATGTCTCTATGCGCTTCACATTGTATTACAAGCTTAATTAATTACATGCATCTACTATTGAACTATCCTAAAACAAAAATTCTGACAAGATCTTAACTAAAATAATATAACAGTAACTAGATAGATAAACATTATAATTCATTCTTAAATAATGATACAACAAATATAGTCAAAGATTTTATTCATATATTACAAGTTGTAGGCATATACAATTTCAATTGAAATTATAGATAGCAAAGCATGATAATAATTAATTCTTAAAAAGGTAGGTCTTAAGTGCAGTCTTGAAGGTCTGGATGGAAGGTTCTAATGGCGAGCGGGAGAGAGTTCCAGAGGGTGGGAGCATTGAAGGTGAATTGATTGATTGATTGATTTTATTCGTCAAGTATAGTACATTGAATGCTTACATAAAGCAAAAAGAAACGAGAAGATACATTGACAGGATAACCCATGAAAGCCGGAAAAGGCTTATTTCCAACGGGGTCCTATAAAGTACGTGTACAGTACGGCATGAGAATAAAATATAACAACTAATAACTACAACGAATATTACGAATAAATAATATAACATAAACAACAACAAAAATTTCTAGAACTTATAGCAAACACTGATCTACGGTATATTATGCAAGATTAAACTTAAAAACATGCGCTACACATAATGAACTGTGATTTAAGATAACTGATATTACTGTTCTTGAAGGGATTCATGCTTTAGGTATTGTTTTAATACACTTTTAAAGTGTGAAAAATTCTTAACTATTTTGACATGTTTTGGGAGGGAATTCCAAAATTGGATACCATTAAAATAAAAAGAGTTTCCAATTTGTCCTTTTCGCTTGGGTAAAACAAAATTAAAATGACTATTTCTTGTATCGTATCCATGGATATTTGAGACACGAGTAAAATT
The DNA here is from genome assembly GCA_035222895.1 of Strongylocentrotus droebachiensis. NCBI lineage: Eukaryota > Metazoa > Echinodermata > Echinoidea > Camarodonta > Strongylocentrotidae > Strongylocentrotus > Strongylocentrotus droebachiensis. Next base: position 294,625 of record JAVYIG010000505.1, read on the forward strand.
ATTAGTAATATAATGATCTACATCTGAGTAGTATATTTTATGGACATGGTGTAACACGAGTTGTTTAGACCTTTGACCTACATAGAGTATACCTGCTTCTTCAAGTTCATTTTTCCCGACGTGTGTTCTTGGGCCTAAGCAATTAATAAATCTTACCATCTTATTCTGAATTATTCTTAACTTTTTCTTATCCATCTTGCCCAGACTACTGTACCAAGCAGCATTAGCATAATCAAATAAACATTGTATCAAAGCAAAACACAAAATACGTCTCGACTTCATGTTCATACAAGTTTGGTATATATACAAAAATTTTAAGCGAGAATTAGCCTTTTTGGCAATTGAATCTACCAAACCTGTCCATGACAGATCACTAGTTAAATTTATTCCTAAATATTTTACTGAATCTTTACTCTCAATCACTTGATTATTATAGGTAACCTTGAAGTCACGTGTATATTTAAACTTTTCCTTCGAACAAAATAAAATACTTTCTGTTTTTCCAACATGTAAACTAAGCTTGTTGTCTGTCATCCATTCGATGCATTTTGCCAATTCTGCACTTAGTTTTTCTTCAATTGACTTAGGATTTGTATCTGAATATAGTAACACACTATCGTCAGCATATAAAAGTAATTTAGATTAATTAACACAAGTACACATATCATTAATATAACACATAAAGAGAAGGAGCTACGGCCGTAGTACTGGGTCTTAAAACGAGGAACCTGGAGAAGATGTTTGTTCTGGGATCTGAGAGCACGGGAGGGTGTGTAGGTGTGAATGAGTTCAGACAGATAAGAAGGGGTAGAGTTAGAGAGAGACTTGTAGGTGAGAAGTAGGATCTTAAAGTGAATCCGCTTGTTGATCGGGAGCCAGTGGAGGTTACGGAGAAGGGATGTGGTAGAAGTGAGACCAGTTGCTTTCTCTGTGATTCTGGCTGCGATGTTTTGAATTCTTTGAAGCTTCATCAGTTCGTTGGCAGGAAGATTAGGAAGAAGTGCATTGCATGTGTCAAGTTTAGAGGTGAAGAAGGCATGGATGAGAGTGAGAGTTGTCTTCCGGTCTAAAACCCTACGAATTTGACCTATCTTTCTGATGGATGACATTGCAGAGCGACACACCCCTGTGACATGAGATTTTCTTGTGGCGTGCTCATCGAATATGATTCCCAAGTTATAGTTATAGTTTCAAGTGGTCGAGTAAATCAGTCGCCGGACTGTCGATCACAAGGTCTGCGGTTCGATTCCCACCGCCGCACTAATGTCCTTTGGCAAGACATTCATCTACATTTGCCACACTCCACCCAGTTGAAATTAAATGGGTACCTGGGTAGGATTTGTTTCCTTGAAATGCATGAGCACCGTATGGCAGCCGTGCTAAGGCCAGGGTAATAATCGGGAGCGACAGGAGGGTCAAATCTGACTGAAATGGGCGCTATACAAGAACTCATTATTATTATTATTATTATTATTATTATTATTATTATTATTATTATTATTATTATTATTATTATTATGTACATATTTCATATTTAATTTAATTTTCATTTAATTTTATTTTTAAAACTTGTAATACCTGAATGTATAATCAATTACATGTACGCTATATAGGAATTGCGTATCATTATTGTAGTTTGTAATTAATTATGTTCATGTATCAGGCATAAAAGTTCATTTCTATTCCGCCCTATCTCTTTGTCCTTCTTGTCTAAGCGCACAGGGACTTTCTTTGTGTTAGTGATATAAATATAGCGGGAGCATGAGCCGTAAACTTAATTAAAGAGAAGTCACTGTGAATTGTCATTGTCATCAAGTCGACAATGTGTTTTTAATAATATACTTATCTGTCAAGCGCTTTGTGAGGGCCTCCGGTCCTGAAAAGCGCTATATAAGAACGAGCTATTATTATTATTAATTATCACAGAGCTGTTACTCCTCTGACAGACAATTCATTAAATTGAGGGCTTGTATTTTATAACCTCCCATTTGCACGGCGTATGGTTTCTCTCATGATATACAAGGCCGATCTACAAGTTACCACATTATGAAATATATATATTAACCCGTAGGAAGAACTTACTGAAGCTCCTATGGGTGGGGGTAAATACCAGTAACACTTCAAAAATGTATAACTTTTCCTATTTTCCCCGTATCAATAATTTCTCTATCTGTCCCTCACTTCCTTTCTCCTTCCTTCTCTCTCTCTCTCCCTCTTCTCTCTCTGTCTTTCATCCCATTTCTCTCTCATTTCCTCCCTCTTTCCCTTTATCTCTTTCTTTCCCTCCCTCTCCCTCACTGCTTCCCAAATTCCACTCTGTTAATCTCTTTCCCCATCCCTTCCTTTCTAACTCTCTTCCTGTCTCTTTCTCTCTTTCTCTCTGTCTCTCCCTCCCCCTCTCATTTGTTCTCTATCCACCCTGTTGTACTGTAATTTATCGCCTTTAGTTGAAGGTGTCAATTTTGCTCATATACAGATTAAATATGAGCATGTTGCTATGTCTGACAAGCACGAATCATATAATGTGAATCTATATAACTATGCATGCGTTCCTGAAAAAAACGAAAACAAAAATCAAATGGTTATTGCGAACAAACTATGAGCTGTGTTAATTAGATTTTTTGCTTATCATAAAGTAAAACTAACATGCTTTTAGTATGATACATTAATAACATTAACCCTACAAAGTTCGGGCTATTTGAGGTCTTAATACGACCGGGAGGGGGGGGGGGGTTATGGCCCCCCTTAAAATCTCGGCCATGAAGCTGCTGATTTTCGCGAACATTTGCACGCATGTCAAGTGAAGTGTGCAGAATAATATGATAATTTCAATTTTTTGAAAAATTCACTTATTTGCATATTTATGGTAATATATGCAAATAAGGTCATCCAATCACATTTTTACCCATAAATCATATAATATATTTATATTCAAGCATTCTTTTTCAATACATATATTCATTAGACCATTTGGAATTCAAAATACAACCAAAAAAATCGGAAGAGCCAGCTTATTCCTTATGACATAAGGAATAAGCTGGCTCTTCCGATTTTTTTGACAATTTTTTTTTTGAATTTTTTTTGACAATTTCTTATGTATTTCATTGTTTTTTTAACTCGTGTATTTTGTGATTTTGTTGTTTTATTTCATTTCTCACTACGATTCAACTATTTTGACTCCCAAAACAACTACCTAAACTTTGAACAAGACCCAATAACCAATGTTTAATCTATTTTTTAGGAAAAATTTCCATATGTTTTGTACACAAATCACATAAATGAGCGATTTTCGGGCTGACATGCAAAGACAAAAGGTCATGTGACCTTGTAACTGTAGGTCCGATTTTCATTTTCTTTTTAAAGATGCGCAAGACTCGAAAGAAAAAAGTCAGCGAGCGACGGGGCGCCATCCATATGCGTTCCCGAGCAATCGGGAAAATCGTGGAGGGGGGGGGGGGGGCATAATGCCCCCGGCCTTATTAGGGTTAAACCATACAAGCTGCACTGACCAATATTGTCATGAATATAGCCACGTCAACATCCATTTGTGCCAGAGTTTGGATCATACATGAACATGGCTTTAAGGAAATTGCTTTGTGCAAAATTAATGCCATCATCGAAAAGTAAAGGATAATTGAGATATTATCAATGATGAGGGTATAAAGAAGGAAATATTGTTGTGAATGAACAGTGAGTTTTGCACTTTCCTAAACTGCAAGTAATAACCGAAAGCATACAGAAGGTGATTTTTTCACAAGAGTCAGAGTATTAACCCGTTGGCTATACTGATTTATCTAATTCCCATAGGCTTAACACAGGGACCACCAGGTTCCAGTAGGCAATGAGTTAATTCCCATAGGCTTAACACAGGGACCACCAGGTTCCAGTAAGCAATGAGTTAATTCCCATAGGCTTAACACAGTGACCACCAGGTTCCAGTAAGCAATGAGTTAATTCCCATAGGCTTAACACAGGGACCACCAGGTTCCAGTAAGCAATGAGTTAATTCCCATAGGCTTAACACAGGGACCACCAGGTTCCAGTAAGCAATGAGTTAATTCCCATAGGCTTAACACAGGGACCACCAGGTTCCAGTAAGCAATGAGTTAATTCCCATAGGCTTAACACAGGGACCACCAGGTTACAGTAAGCAATGAGTTAATTCCCATAGGCTTAACACAGGGACCACCAGGTTACAGTAAGCAATGAGTTAATTCCCATAGGCTTAACACAGGGACCACCAGGTTCCAGTAAGCAATGGGTTAAGGGACACATTTCAGGGTAATAAAGGCAAGGTATGCTCTAATGGGTACATTTCTAAGGCAGAAACTTAACTGACAGAATGTGTAATTTTCCAATCAGGATAGGCACCCTTTATCAATCACAAAAGGGACACCTTTCCATTGCTTGAGGGTAATGTGTTGGTTTGTGGACAATCTGGGAAACGGGTATTGATTTGAACAGTTCATTGAAATGCCCATATAATCACACAATGGAAATTATGCAAATTCTATTTTTGATCACACATTCTTATGAAGCCAGTGACCCGAATCCCAACATTTTGAATAGGGGTTCACGCATGTTAAGAGGCACCATTTTGCCCGACTGTATGCCAAGACTAGAGCTTGTAACGCAACACAGTCATCCAATCAAACAAATAAGGTCGAACACTTGGGAAGTTCTCAGAGTAGAATCATTTCGTGAAAACAACAACAACAAATCCTAGCGGAATATGCGTTTATTCTAGAGTTTATGTTAATTAAATACAAAAGACACGTGTTAATTTGCATATCATTAACAGCAATGACAACAGTAACATACAATGTACATTGTACGAGATAAAGGCGTGTTGAGTCACCAAGACATATGTTGCGTTTATGATAACTTTTTTGGCCCACAATCAGTGTTTTCATACGTGTTTCAGGCAAATTTTCATGGTGATAAACGCAAGCCTGTTTTCAAACGTCTTTAGATATGGGTATATTGAAACGCCGAAAAAAGTGAGTTATGAATGTGACATAGATGTCAGTCGTTGGAAGTACATTGCCGAACCAATGTACGTGCATTCCACTGTACTTTCATCCTGAATTTTGTAAATATATATGATTATGTATTATTTTCCGCCTTGTACTGCTCTTAATATTAATGGCTCAGTTGTAAAACAGCGGTCTCGTAACTGGGAGGTCCCGGTTCGAAACCAAGTTAATGCACTATTGCCCTTTGGTAAGACATTTATCCTCATTACCAATTACCTTTGGAGAGGACTTAAAGCCGTCGGTCCCCTGTTTCTTACTTACAAGCATACACATGATTTCTTAGTAGTCAGATAAAACGAACAAACCAACCAACCTTAAAAAATGTACTTCTTTTATGCTTACATTCTTTCTGCTGTTATATTGAATGGATAAAGTATGTGACAATAAAAATACGTTCGAGACATGTAGGCCACAACCCAGCTAACACATAACGTTATCATAACATTTTCAAAAGGTCTTGAGAATGTCTTAAAGAGAACATTTCTTTAAAATGTCATTATAACATTTATAAAACATTATTGCTATTATGTTAAACATTATAAAAACATTTTTTTAATGTACCAATTCCGATGATTTTCGGGACATGTTTTAAAAACATCTTTTGAACATTATTGTAGAATGTTTAAAAAAGATCTTACAAACAGTCTACATGAAATGTTTTTATAATATCATAACAACGTTTTGAAGGAAGCAAAGAAACGTTTCCAGAACATTTTTTAAATGTTATAGATATGATATAACAAAAACATTTTAAAAATGTTTTAAAAATATTGTAATCCTTACATTTAGACGTTGTACAAATGTCACAAAAAAACATTTCAAATTTTTTTTTAACAAAACGATTAAAATAACATTTTTTGAATGTTTTTCAAAATGTTTAAAAAACATCTTACAAACAGTCCACATGTAATGTTTTCGTGATATCATAATAATGTTTTCAAAAAAGAAGAGAAACATTTTTACAACATCTTTTAAATGTAATTGATATGATATAAAAAGAACATTTTAAATATGTTGTTAAAATGTTGTAATCCTTACATTCAGACGTTGTACAAATGTCACAAAAAAACATTTCAAAAACGTTTTAAACTAAACAATTAAAATAACATTTTTTTAATGTTTTTCAAAATGTTTAAAAAAGATCTTACAAACGGTCCACATGAAATGTTTTCTTTATATCATAGAAATGTTTTCAAAGAAGAAAAGAAACGTTTTTCTAACATCTTTTAAATGTTATAGATATGATATAACAAAAACATTTTAAAATGTTTTAAAAATATTGTAATCCTTACATTTAGACGTTGTACAAATGTCACAAAAAAACATTTCAAAAATGTTTTTAACAAAACAATTAAAATAACATTTTTTGAATGTTTTTCAAAATGTTTAAAAAACATCTTACAAACAGTCCACATGTAATGTTTTCGTGATATCATAATAATGTTTTCAAAAAAGAAGAGAAACGTTTTTACAACATCTTTTAAATGTAATTGATATGATATAAAAAGAACATTTTAAAAATGTTGTTAAAATGTTGTAATCCTTACATTCAGACGTTGTACAAATGTCACAAAAAACATTTCAAAAACGTTATAAACTAAACAATTAAAATAACATTTTTTTAATGTTTTTCAAAATGTTTAAAAAAGATCTTACAAACGGTCCACATGAAATGTTTTCTTTATATCATAGAAATGTTTTCAAAGAAGAAAAGAAACGTTTTTCTAACATCTTTTAAATGTTATAGATATGATATAACAAAAACATTTTGAGAATGTTATTAAAATATTGTAATCATTACATTTAGACGTTGTACAAATGTCACAAAAAAACATTTCAAAAATGTTTTTAGCAAAACAATTAAAATAACATTTTTTGAATGTTTTTCAAAATGTTTAAAAAACATCTTACAAACAGTCCACATGTAATGTTTTCGTGATATCATAATAATGTTTTCAAAAAAGAAGAGAAACGTTTTTACAACATCTTTTAAATGTAATTGATATGATATAAAAAGAACATTTTAAAAATGTGGTTAAAATGTTGTAATCCTTACATTCAGACGTTGTACAAATGTCACAAAAAAACATTTCAAAAACGTTATAAACTAAACAATTAAAATAACATTTTTTTAATGTTTTTCAAAATGTTTAAAAAAGATCTTGCAAACGGTCCACATGAAATGTTTTCTTTATATCATAGAAATGTTTTCAAAGAAGAAAAAAAACGTTTTTCTAACATCTTTTAAATGTTATAGATATGATATAACAAAAACATTTTGAGAATGTTATTAAAATGTTGTAATCCTTACATTTAGACGTTGTACAAATGTCACAAAAAAACATTTCAAAAATGTTTTTAACAAAACAATTAAAATAACATTTTTTGAATGTTTTTCAAAATGTTTAAAAAACATCTTACAAACAGTCCACATGTAATGTTTTCGTGATATCATAATAATGTTTTCAAAAAAGAAGAGAAACGTTTTTACAACATCTGTTAAATGTAATTGATATGATATAAAAAGAACATTTTAAAAATGTTGTTAAAATGTTGTAATCCTTCGATTCAGACTTTGTACAAATGTCACAAAAAACATTTCAAAAACGTTATAAACTAAACAATTAAAATAATATTTTTTTAATGTTTGAAAAATGTTTAAAAAAGATCTTACAAACGGTCCACATGAAATGTTTTCTTTATATCATAGAAATGTTTTCAAAGAAGAAAAGAAACGTTTTTCTAACATCTTTTAAATGTTATAGATATGATATAACAAAAACATTTTGAGAATGTTATTAAAATGTTGTAATCCTTACATTTAGACGTTGTACAAATGTCACAAAAAAACATTTCAAAAATGTTTTTAACAAAACAATTAAAATAACATTTTTTTAATGTTTTTCAAAATGTTTAAAAAACATCTAACAAACAGTCCACATGTAATGTTTTCGTGATATCATAATAATGTTTTCAAAAAAGAAGAGAAACGTTTTTACAACATCTTTTAAATGTAATTGATATGATATAAAAAGAACATTTTAAAAATGTTGTTAAAATGTTGTAATCCTTAGATTCAGACGTTGTACAAATGTCACAAAAAACATTTCAAAAACGTTATAAACTAAACAATTAAAATAACATTTTTTTAATGTTTTTCAAAATGTTTAAAAAAGATCTTACAAACGGTCCACATGAAATGTTTTTTTTATATCATAGAAATGTTTTCAAAGAAGAAAAGAAACGTTTTTCTAACATCTTTTAAATGTTATAGATATGATATAACAAAAACATTTTAAAAATGTTTTAAAAATATTGTAATCCTTACATTTAGACGTTGTACAAATGTCACAAAAAAACATTTCAAAAATGTTTTTAACAAAACAATTAAAATAACATTTTTTGAATGTTTTTCAAAATGTTTAAAAAACATCTTACAAACAGTCCACATGTAATGTTTTCGTGATATCATAATAATGTTTTCAAAAAAGAAGAGAAACGTTTTTACAACATCTTTTAAATGTAATTGATATGATATAAAAAGAACATTTTAAAAATGTTGTTAAAATGTTGTAATCCTTACATTCAGACGTTGTACAAATGTCACAAAAAACATTTCAAAAACGTTATAAGCTAAACAATTAAAATAACATTTTTTTAATGTTTTTCGAAATGTTTAAAAAATATCCTACAAACAGTCCACATGTAATGTTTACGTGATATCATAATAATGTTTTCAAAGAAGTAGAGAAACGTTTTTACAACATCTTTTAAATGTAATTGATATGATATAAGCAGAACATTTAAAGAATGTTGTTAAAATGTTGTAATCTTTACATTTTAACGTTGTACAAATGTCACAAAAATTAATTTTAAAACCGTTTTCATCAAAACAATTTAAAAATCATTTTGGTAACGTTTTTCAAAATGTTTAAAAAATATCCTACAAACAGTCCACATGTAATGTTATCGTGATATCATAATAATGTTTTCAAAGAAGAAGAGAAACGTTTTTACAACATCTTTTAAATGTAATTGATATGATATAAGCAGAACTTTTTAAGAATGTTGTTAAAATGTTGTAATCCTTACATTCAGACTTTGTACAAATGTCACAAAAAACATTTCAAAAACGTTTTTAACAAAACAATTAAAAAATCATTTTGTTAACGTTTTTTTTTTAAATGTTTAAAAAAGATCTTACAAACGGTCCACTTGTAATGTTTTCGTGATATCATAATCATGTTTTCAAAGAAGAAAGAAAAGTTTTTCTAACATCTTTAAAATGTCATTGATATGATATAAACAGAACATTTAAAAAATGTTGTTAAAATGTTGTAATCCTTAAATTAGGACGTTGTACAAATATCACAAAACACAATTCAAAAACGTTTTTAACAAAAGAAATAAAATAACATTTTTCGAATGTTTTTCATAATGTTTAAAAAATATCCTTCAAACAGTCCACATGTAATGTTTTCGTGATATCATAATAACGTTTTCAAAGGAGAAGAGAAACGTTTTTACAACATCTTTTAAATATCATTGATATGATATAAGCAGAACATTTTAAGAATGTTGTTAAAATGTTGTAATCCTTAAGACGTTGTACAAATGTCACAAAAAAACATTTCAAAAACGTTATAAGCTAAACAATTAAAATAATATTTTTTTAATGTTTTTCAAAATGTTTAAAAGAGATCTTACAAACGGTCCACATGAAATGTTTTCTTTATATCATAGAAATGTTTTCAAAGAAGAAAAGAAACGTTTTTCTAACATCTTTTAAATGTTATAGATATGATATAACAAAAACATTTTAGAAATGTTTTAAAAACATTGTAATCCTTACATTTAGACGTTGTACAAATGTCACAAAAAAACATTTCAAAAATGTTTTTAACAAAACAATTAAAATAACATTTTTTGAATGTTTTTCGAAATGTTTAAAAAATATCCTACAAACAGTCCACATGTAATGTTTTCGTGATATCATAAGAATGTTTCCAAAGAAGAAGAGAAACATTTTCGCCACATCTTTTTAATGTTATATACATAATATAATAAATAATACGATATTTTTTAAATATTGCAATACTTAAACTGAAACAATGTACAGAAGCTATGAAATTTATTTTCAAATATGTTTAAACATAGGCCTATTATTTTTGAACTAATGTAACAAATGATAATTAGAGTACAAAAATAATAAAATATGGGCGTTCGAGAATCAAAACGTTCACACCGAACATAACGAAAGTGAAAACAAATAAACATTTTGTTTGTTGTTGACTGTTGACATAGTGTCCACATTGACATTTCTCGTCCCCCCCCCCCCCCGAATCCGCAGTATTTTTCCCAGCCGCCCCTCCACCCACCCCCAGCTTTGTTTTATTGACTTTTACGTGTAAATCGACTAAAACACGCATATTTCTCAGTGAAATGAATGATTTTTCGTAACCTGGATATATAGCCTCCTACAGGGGCGGATCCAGCCCTCACCCCCCCCCCTCCCTGAACAAAAAAAGAAGTGCTCCTAACTCCTCCCCCCCCCCCCCCCGCTTATTCGCTGGCTGGCTGATTCGCCGCTAAATATTTTCTCAAGATTTGCCCCCCCCCCCTTTTCCGCCGGCTGGATCCGCCCCTAGTAGGAGGATATATTATATCCAGGTTTTTACGAAAAATCGTTTATTTCACTGTAAAATGTTGCATATTTTTATTGTTTCATGCGTTAAAGTAAATAAAGAATGTCAGAAGAATGCCGGGAGGGGACCCCATTTTCATTTTTTCATTTTTAAAAAAATATAAAAAATATCTATATACCATTTTTTTTAAACCGGGCCTGTTAACCCCACCCCCCCCCCCCCCCCCGTGGATCCGCGCCTGGCATCCAACGCAACCTCTGTACGTTCCGCAAAACAATTGTCGTTTTTGGGATATTCTTTTCGTGGACGAGTGGATATGTCACCGGACTGTGGATCACAAGGTTCGCGGTTCAAGTCCCACCACGGCACTAATGTCCTTTGGCAAGACATTGATCTACATTTGCCACTCTCCACCCAGGTGTAAATGGGTACCCGGTAGGATGCGAAAGCTAATGTGGTTAGATTAGCACGTGTGCGCTTGTAAAAAAAGACGCCTGGCTGGAATGCTCCCCAGGGAGTGGAGAATGTGCATACATTGTGTGCGGGTAAGCCTGAATCCTATGACCGGGGTAATAATATATATATCTGTAAAGCGCTTTGATAGGGCCTTCGGTCCTGAAAAGCGCTATATAAGAACTAGCTATTATTATTATTATTATTATTATCTTTAATATTCCTATCTTTGTTCTCTTTTCTTTCACCATTTTCATATTGTGTAATTTCTTTCAGTTTCTTTAATACTTCTTCTTAATATTGATGGGTTTTTGCGGGGGAGGGGATGGTCAGTCACTTACTGCATGTTTATTTCTGCATCGGTTAATATATAGGCATATGAGAAGGCATAAATAGGCATGATATAAAAAAAGATCGTGTGCATTGCCATGACTTTGACTTCTTGACAACATTAAATAAAGGGCTGAGTTCTTGCATGGAGGGGTCAGAAAGTTTGCAAAATGTGACAATGAAGAAACGTGATAAGTTATACTCTTTTCGGGACCCCTTCAAAACAATTCGACCTTAAACTGTTCAAAACCCCATTTTTTAGCTAGGAAATAATGTTAGCGATGGTTGCCCAATCATCCGACGTAACATGTTGTTTGTTTTGGGAACATTGAGTAGTAATTAAAGGAATTTCCAAAGATTAATATTGATAAATGTTTTTGTGTAAATACAAATAGGTTTAAAATCGGATTCGGACAATTTACTGGCCCTCCAAACTCAACTTTTTATGTTGTAGAATTAAGATTTGTATAAATTCTGTCCATCTTAATTTGAATTATCAGAAGAATTAGCTAAATCCTCTTTTGTTTAATAACCTTGAACTGATCCAATAAGAAGGAATTGTAACAATTTGTTTTTCTAATTCTCCAAGAGTTTTAAATCATAATTGAATGACAGCTATAGAAACGAAGCTGTATACTGAAATACAAAAGTCTATACCTTCCTTCCAGACCAGGACAATAAAGCAATATACCAGGCAAGTTAGTATACTTGCTAACAAAACTGATAAATTCGATTACAAAATTGATAAATTTTAAAAGGATTTTGATCGTTTAGTATTATTATATTGAATTTCCCACATCATTTTCAGTCATGATGTTGCAGTGTTTAAAAAAAATCTATTTCTTGCATGTATATATACAGTATTATTATCATATTATTATTATCAATATGCTACTGTTTCAGTAATCGCTTTTTATGATTGATATTAGTTATGTCTATGTTATTCCGAACTATTATATGTTATTCATTTGTGTATTCATGTATTCAAATATGTTACTGAGAGATTGATTTTCAATAAACTGGCCTGTCGGAGGGTCCAAATATGAAGAAAGGAAGACTGGAACTCAATTTAGGTTTGCTGCCATCTGGTGGCGTGGTAGAGAATGAAATGTTTAATTTTAATTTCAAATATCCCTTCAAATAATCTCAACTGTCAACTCTGCCATTTTGCCAGATTTGTCTTCCTTTAAAACCCACAGTATGGGGAAAGGTTAGATTAACACCAGGAAAGAAGAATTGCAATCATTTAACAAAGCGAGAAAGGATCGATGCAGTATTATTTACCAACCAAGCATAGCTCAGACTACGAAGTACGAGTACAAGTCCCACACATCCACTTATATGTGTGGGAAAATAGTCGGTCTGAAGAAAACGACCAACTTTGCACTGCACTGGATGGCTACATGTAACTGCTGGAGGCTGCCGGCTGGAAGTCTGGAACTACTTTAAAGATCATCATTTTGTCAAGGAAGTGAGTAATAAATTTCTATACTAAATTTTTATAGATCTAGGGTCTAGGCCAGTGGTGTGTGTATTTGTGTATGGGTCTAATAATGCCTTCCTCACACTAGCAAGCATGCAGTGCTAGAGGTCAATACGCATTAGCAGTAGGGGCGCTGGTCCGAGAATGAGGATCGTCCTCATAAACAAGGATATCCTCATAAACGAGGACAAAATGCGTCCTCAAAAATAAGGGTTGTCTGCATTTTCGAGGACGTTTTTTTTCATCAGCGCTCTGGGGGTTTCATGTTACAGAACCGCCCGCTGGCGATGCCAAAAATGGATTCCCCGGGGGAAAATAACCCTAGTTCACTGTCTAATTCATGGGTTGTCCGTCTTCTCAAGGATTTATTGCTTAAAATGTGAATGTCTCTGTACAATGTCAATGTAAAATGCATCAAGAAAATCATTGCAGAATCCGTTTTTTTGCATCACCAATGTGCCGATCAAAAATATGAAACGTCTGCAAAAATGCAGACGGTCCTTATTTTTGAGGACGCATCGGTCCGTGTTTACGAAGACGATCCTCTTTTATGAAGACGATCCTTATTCTCGGACCAGCGCCCCTTTACGCTAGCTTTGCTGGAGTGGTCTAGACCACACATTCTAGATTCTATATTCTAGGTCATAAGTGGTGACGTGAGTAGGTGCATTAGCATTTATAGACTACTATCCTGGCTGTGTATTTAAAGCTGTGCTATTGATTCTCAACATTTCACTCAAAATCGGTACTTTAGAAGTTTAGTGACGATTGAATCTAGATCTAGGACTAGATGTAGGCCAAGGCTAGACCGATTCTATTTAGAGTCTACATGTAGTACATGTACATGTAGACTTTAAATAGAATCGGTCTAGAAATCTAGTAGTAAAGTCTGTAAAATACAATTTTTTCAACTTTTCAATGTTTGAAAGAATAATTTAAAAATTCTAATTGTGAGTCCACTGTCGCCCTTTCGGCATGATTATGTGCATCTGTGTTTTGAGAGTGTAATGTATTCAAATGCTGCCTAACAATAATAATAATAATAATAATAAAAACGTTACTTATAAAGCGCTTACCACCGAAGTCTCTAAGCACTATACACACAAAAAAGACTGATATACAATTACATCTTATACAAAACTAAAAATGCAAATAAACATACAAATTACAATACATATGGAATACACGTCAAAGTGAACAGAGTTAATTGATCATCGAACGCAATTTTGAATAAGTGTGTCTTGAGACTAGTTTTGAATAGCTTAACGGTTTGACAGTTTTTTACATTTAAAGGTAACAGTGCTAGAGGTCAATACGCATTAGCATTGACTCTCTATTAGGGTGTCTGAACAATTTTTCAATTTTCAATTTGGGATCGTTTTTCACCATTGTTGTTGGATATTTGAATAAAAAATGTTATCAGAATAATACATTTCGAATTTCAAGACTCAACCATGTTTCTATCAAAAGATACAGCCCCTCAAAAACTAAAAACTGCAATATTCATAGCTTTGGTCAGAATGGACCAAAAAGTGGTTCACGCCGAGTTATCATTTTTTGCTAAACAGCTGCTAACTCCTGGAAGCTCCAACACCGGCGTAGGAGCTTCAGTTGGCAGATCCTGGGACCTGGGGTTAGTAAAAATGGCCGATTAGGCGATATTATCGTTAAATCTGCAAAGGGAGTACTTACAATTTTGACTTCATAGGTTGCACGACTCCTCAGGGCATAACACCAATCACTTGAAATTATAATTTGAAGAAGTCTTCGATGGGAAAAAAAGGGTTATTCGGTTTACTACACCAACGATTCTTCCATGTTGCAGCGTCGATTCAAAATGGCGAAGAGAAGGTACGCATGCGCGGCAGTGGCGCAGAAATTATGAATATTCATGCTATAGAGCACCGATCGCTCGAAATAGCTGAATATGCACGACTCGAACAAACAGAGCGGTCCCCCGGCCCTTCGCAACCTCGTGCATATTCAGCGATTTCGAGCGATCAGTGCTTGATAGCATGAATATTCATATTTGCTGCGCCACTGCCGTGCATGACCCTTTTTTTCCCATCGAAGACTCTCTTCAAATTATAAATTCAAGTAATTGGTGTTATGCCCTGAGGAGTCGTGCAATCTATGAAGTCAAAATTGTAAGTACTCCCTTTGCAGATTTAACGATAATATCGCCTATTAATCAGCTGTTTTACTAACCCAGGCCTGATAAAAACCCGATTTAAATCCGTTTCCCGATTTTTTTAAATTTTTCCCGATTTTTTTGTTTCTTCCCGATTTATAAAAATAAAACAAAAAATGATTTTTTTTTTTTACAATTTTTTTCTTCTTCTTCCTTATTTCATCCTGATTTTCCCGATTCCCCTCTTATTTTCTCTATTCTTCCTTATTTTGCCCTATTTTTTTCCCAATTTTCCCAATTTTGTCCCAATTTTCTTACTGGAAAGGGGGGAATGTTGTTAGATGCCATTTTTCCCCCACGAATCCTCTTTTTTTTTTTACTCAAGGGGGGCAAGGTTGAGGGGAGTGTACTCGGGTACCTCATTACACTGTTGTGCACAGCCTTAGTGCAAATGCTGCGTATTAACACGTGCAGTGCTAGAGGTCAATACGCATTAGCATTGACTCTCCATGCTTTGGTGGAGTATGTTTATTTGTAGCTGCATGTGGACGGGTTACGCAGTAGGGGGGCTGGTCCGAGAATAAGGATCGTCTGTGTAAACGCGGACGATGAGTCCACATTTTTGCAGATCATGTTTCATATTTTTGATTGGCGCGTTGGCAAATGGCAATGCATAAAACAGATTCTGTGATGATTTTCTTGATGCATTTTACATTGACTTTGTATAGAGACTTTCATATTTATCTATGAGCGATAAATCCGTCCATAAGAGCTTTGAAACACTTAAATTTCATGGTCAATAATTCACGTTCAGAATTAGACAGCCCGAGGGAATGGGCGTGTCATTGCCGGGACAAAGTCCAAAATGACATTTAAATTTCGCGCGAAAATACAGTCGCTAGTCTTGAATTGGTCGCACACACCGACACAGTATTCCATGGTCAGACGAGCTATGCCGCAATCCTGAAATCGAGCCATCAATGTGCCTTCGAGCCAATGGTGATTGTAGTTGAAATAAATACATGCAATCTTTAAAAATCACAATTTGCAGCAAAGTATTAATTGATTAATAATTTAATCATTACATGTACCATACCGGTAGATAAGAGTTGTATTCCAATATTCCAATAACTTTATTTCCTCATGAGTAACGATTTCAGTCTACTGTACAATCGACGAAGGGAAAATTAAAAAAAACGTTCAGACACCCTACTACTGTCAAACTTGCTGATCAGCCACAACGTATTCATTGTGTGCATTAGTGTGCAATTGTGTGTAATCGCTGCCTCTCAGCATGTGTGGCGTAGTACAGCGCTAGAGGTCAATACACATTAGCATTGACTCTATTAGGGCTGCGACGTGTAGTCGAATGCTCGAGTACCCGCACGGTTGACAACTACTCGGGTACGATTTCTCGTACCCGAATATTCGGCCGCAAAAAAAATAAAAAATAAAAAATCTGTCCAGGCCGACGCTTACCCGTGCCTGGGTGAGCGGCGGCCGCTGGCATTGTGCCGTCGGTAAAAATGTTTCCCAACTCAAGCACTGTCAAACTCACCACTCAGAAACTGGGACCAAATGTCTCGATTTCTGTTAAAACAGCATTGTTTACTGTTATTATTATTATTAAATCGGCGCCTTCAACTGCAACTCGAAGTAAAATTGCACGCGTTTTCGGCGACAGAACTGGGATACTGCTGCAGTGGTATGGTGGTGGCAAAAAAAATTCAAAAAAATTCAAAAAAACATGGCGTCCGAATATTCGAGTATTCACTTGTAAGCCTGGGAGTGTACTCGGGTACCTCATTACACTGTTGTGCACAGCCTTAGACTCTATGCTTTGATGGAGACCTCTAGCCCTGTACTATGTGCTGAGAGGCTGCAACTGCACACAATACACACATTGCACACAAATGCATACATTGAAAAGGAAGTGGCTGATCGGCAAGTTTGACAGTAGACTCACGATTTGAATTTTCAAAGGATTTTTTCTAACATTGGTAAGTTGAAAAATTGTATTTAACTGCTATTTAGGTGTCATCAATTGTCACTAGTACCGATTTTTAGTGAACTTAGTTGACATGGTTGAGTTTTGTACAGTGGTGTTTGAAATGTTGAGAATCAATAGATTTCCTCTAAACAGTTTTTAACACACAAAAAGTATACTTATGCTGCTAAATGTATGTGTGGATTATATTCCCTACTGTACTGCATCTATGGATTATATTCCCTACTGTACTGCATCTACATACATATGACAGTAATATAGTCACCTACATGTACATGTACATCTGCGTAGTGCGTACCTACTACCTAAGTTAAAGGCATAACATTCGAAGTGAAAAATCAAACATGAATCTAATTAGAGTGATACTACAGGTACATGTACATGTAGGCCTAAAAAGTAATAGAGAATGAGATTACTACTGGTACTTAAGTTTTACTAGTTGACTAGTTCACAGATCCTTCATCCCTAGACCGAAAATTTCTGTCTCTTTCATTCATTAGCCTCTTTTTTGGGTGTGGTTGGTTCCTCTCTTCAGAGACAGAAGCCAGCCATAGGGTCTCCTGTCAGAATTCGGTGAGACGAACGTCCCACCAAGAGTGCCAACAAACTTTGTAACAGATTCACTTTCAATGCATTTATGTAGTTGAAAATTAGGCCCAGACTAATATACATCAGTTTCACGTATTTTAAACTGTTACTGTCAATAGATGACCATGGATGACGTCATTTTCCTTCATGACAGGAGACCCTATAGCCGGCTTCTTTCTCTAAACAGAGGAGCTGACCCTTACCAAATAAGAGGCTAACGAATGAAAGAGAAAGAAATTTTCAGTCTACTTCTTCCCTCACTCCAGGGAGCACCAGAGCCTGCATCGAAAATTGATTCAAACAGCGGGGAGGGGCACATTTTTTCGAAATGTAAAGAACTTAAGAAGTAGTAATTACATTTTGACTTACAACGTTTTTCGACTCCTCTGTGCATCTGGACAACCACTTTAATTATAATTTGAAGACGTCTTCGATAGGAAAAAGGGTGATTCCTCGTCCTAACCCAATTTATCCCACGTTGTGTATTGTTGATTAAAGGGATCGTTTAACAATGTTAAATCTGAGATGCACGACACTACGTGTTATCAGTGTCTGTGATATGGCGATATATTGAAGCCCTAAAAAAATTGCTCTTCAAAATGATCAAGAAGTGCCTCAAAAAAGTAAAAAACCTTTGAATGACAGGTTTGACCATACTCGTTTTCATCAATAGACTGTAGTGTTATGAAAACCGTTTGGCAAACGCAAAATTTGATTTCGATTTTCAATCATAAATATCTTGATAATCAGACAGGCGATCGGCTTGCATTTTCAAGCAAGCGGTGCTCTATAGCATGAATATTCATATTTGCTGCACCGCTACCGTGCATGAGAACTTTTTCTACGCCATGTTGAATCAACGATATACACTGTACATACAGTGTACATGTACAACATGGATGAATTGGTTTAGGACAAGGATTGAATCACCTATATTTGCCTCTCATTTTTTTATATTCAACTTTAGGTGGAAAATTATTCACAGTATCTTGGTTTTGGTTTTTGTCATGCTACTGACCTGCTGAAAACAAGAAACTCTAACACCATAACTGGAATAGGGCTTTAAGAATTCTAATACCATCAAGAAATGGGATCGAATATTTAAGATTATACAACACCTACATGGATCCTTGTCATTTGATTGGAGGATTGTTGGTCACATGATATTCAATAGATGTTCTAATTGCACAGGCGTGCATTTTTGGTTATATGACTGCGTACCTCTTTGCTGTGTGCGTATCCCTGCGTGTATCTGATGCAAAGGCAATCTGAATGTAACTGAGAAGACTTGAATCCAACTTTAATTTATCTTTGATATGTAAGGAGTAAAGCATTATTTGTTGATTAACGTTCTATTAGATCTTCTTCGATGTTGTATAAAACAAACAATGAATGTTTTTCATTCATTCAATAGTGCAAATATTTTCATTCGTTGAAAGATTAGCATTATTTCTTTCAACTCATGAAAAAATTTGCACTATTAAACTCATAACCATTCATTATTTGTATATTACACACCAAGAGGTACAATCATCACAGCATCTATTGCATTGCTAATCAAATAGTGTATAGTGAAGAATTCATGTACAGTAGATGTACACTGTACAGGTAGCAGGTACATATAATCATGAATTAGAAAAAAAATTGAAGCTGGAATGGAAAATGAGCTCAGAACTTTACTTTAAGTATGGCTCTTTTTTATAGACCTATCTAGAAGGCCAAGTGCACCATAACATCAACCCTAACATGATTTGAATAGATAGAGAAAAATCAAACAAGCATAACACTGAAAATACATCAAAATAAGTTTTAAAATAAGAAAGTTATAGCATTTCTAAGTTTACATTTTGTTATGCAGAACGTGGTCGGTATGCAAATGAGGAGCCAATGATGTCACACACCCACTATTCCATATGTGTTTTATTATATGAAATTTCAAATATCTCAATTTTTTATAGATTTGATAATAAAGAAGTCAAATTCTGAATTGAATCACAATAAGTTACAATCATGGTTTGTTCTATGATAGTTTTACAGTTTTTGAGCAAAAAATTTGAAAATTTGAAATGTTGTTCAATAAAATACAATAGAATAGTGGGTGTGTGACATCATAGGCTCACACATGACAAAATGTGTATACTGACCATGTTACATGTATGCATTAGTGTTTTGTGAAAATACATGTTGTACATGTATGTAAAACTTTAAAATGCCATAACTTTCTTATTTTACATCATACTTTGATGAAATTGTTAGTGTTGTGCTTGATTGATTTTTCTTATTCAAATCAACTTGATGTCGAGTTGGACTTCCTTAAGTTATTTATGACAACCACTCTTTCCCCTTCCATACATTAGTGGAGTTAGTTTAGGCTGCATTGTAAATGTACTGTACATGTGTAGTGCCAGCATGTAGTAGTTTCAGAGATGTCCTACAGTGACTGGGAAGTGGCCTTGTGAAGGACATTGGTATTTGGCCAGAGGCTTAACCTCATGACCCCATGTCCAAGCATGGACCTACATGTACAGTACTATCAGCCTTTTCACACACAGCTGAAATTCTTCGTATCTAGAGATGATTAGTATAAACGTGTTTAACTCAACAGTTTTAAACATGTTTATAGAAATTTTTCCCTGTGTGAACATCTTTTATACGATGTTGGGATAGATACGAAGTCGCGATTCATACGCCCCTAAAAGCAGGCTGCAGATACGAAGTTCGTATCTAGAGAGCTTGACATTTTGTGTGTGAACGGTTTTTCGTGTTTAAACGTGTTTAAAGGTAAAGACCAGTATTGGAAACGCCCCAATTTCAAAAAATGAAATCGAAGCTCTCATTACCAATCATGTGAAAGAATATGTTTTGACTAAGACATGATGATAAAAAATTTGCCGGGAAACCGCCTACTAATTCATATATTTGGTAAATTTGTTTCTCTCATGGTCTTGTTAGAGATATAGGGTAGTCCCACATACATCTTTCTGTGTATAGTGCTTGTAACTTTACGAAGAATGGGCCAAATTTCTTCTTATTTCGATGATTTCAGAACCTTGCAGATGCTAGATGCTAGATGATCAACCTTTTCTGATCGATTCCACAACGTTTCTTTCACAATGCAATCGCATGACCATTACTGGTCTTTACCTTTAAACTGGATGGAGCGAGCGCTCTGTTTGATATGACCTGACCTTCAATGCGCAATGACAGTATGACACTACTGCGCATTTTAAGAGCAGTAGTTAATCACGAAACGATTAACGATCGCAACAAAATTTCTGTGTGTGAATGATGTCGTATGTACAGGTCATTAGTTTAAAGCCCTTTTAACTAATCATGTTTATAGAATTTTAGCTGTGTGTCAAAAGGCTGTATGTCCAGTCCATGCTAAACTCTCTATCATTTTTATCAAGTCCCTGCATACACATGTACACTGTACAATCAGGAAGAAGAACAAAAAATGAAGCTGGAATGGAAAATGAGCACAATATTTTACTTTAAGTACAGTGTATGGCTCTTTTTATAGACCTACTGTATCTTAAAGGCCAAATGCACCTTAACATCGAGCTGATTTGAATAAGTAGAGAATAATCAAACAAACATAACACTAAAAATGTCATCAAAATAAGATTTGAAGTAAGAAAGTTACAGCATTTTTAAGTTTTACATTTTTGTTCATAAAACAGTGTTAAAAATAACGTGGTTGGTATGCAAATGAGGGAGCCGATGATGTCACACACTCACTGTTCTTTATGTATTTTATTATATGAAATTTCAGGTATTTCAATTTTTTGCATCAATTTAATAATAGAGAAGTTCTCAATTGAATCACAGAATACAATAATGATGATTTTACATTACACGAGAAGAAAAACTACTGGTATGTTTTACATTATTGGAGCAAAAAGATGAAATACCGGTATTTTAAATTTATATAATACATTTTTAAAAGATAGTGTGTGACATCATAGGCTTGCTCATTTGCATACAGACCATGTTATGCATTTACTGGTAAATTATAATCACTGTTTTGTGAAACTACAGTGCATACTGCAGTATCCGGTACTACAGTACATGTAAAACTTTAATAATGCCTCATAACTTTCTTATTTTACATTTTATTGTGATGAAATTGTTAGTGTTATGCTTGTTTGACAACGCTCAAAATACACGGGGGCGGTGGGCGATTCGCCCCCGTGAGCTCCATAATCGCCCTCGTCAGGTTGCTCACGGGGGCGATTGCAAAATTAAAAATCGCCCCCGTGGAATTATAAAATAAAGATTATCTTTTCTGATATAACTTTAACACAATATTGAGTATCAATTTTCAAACCTTAAACCAATTAAATGGAACTTAGATGGCGCTATCTCCCATCTCTATGAGTATTACCGATACAAAAAAACGGAATCTCGCACTATATTGTGCGGCCGTCAGCAGTGGCTATACTGCGCCGGTAGTACAGGTTTGCACGCTGACGCCCAATATCTGATAGAGCTGGAGACGATCACGCAAAGACTGAAATATGCAGAAGTTTTTCGTTGTGAAAAGTGTGAATCCTCTGGAATCTGGTGATTCTAAAAGACCAGCAAATTATGTACCTCGACCAGTAAATCAATATCGAGAAGAAGAACAAGACCAACGATGTTGCAGGGGCGGATCTAGGCGGTTTAGGGGTTTTAACCCTCATACCCCCCCCCCCCCTCCTCCTTGGGCTGCCAAGTGAAAATGCGATGTGCATAGAAAAATGCCATCATGTGTCCAGACCTACACAGTATAGATGTCAGTAGATGCCAGGAAAGCATCATTTACGGGGGTTCAAAATAGCACCAAAAAAATGCTCCGCACGTTAGTAGATGCCAGGAAAATATCACTTACGGGGGTTCAAAATAGCACCAAAAAATCGCCTCGCCGCTTCGCGGCTCGTGGACGATGCTCCGCATGTTAGTAGATGTCAGGAAAACATCACTGTCTTACGGGGGTTCAAAATAGCAACAACAAAAATCGCCTCGCCGCTATGCGGCTCGTGGACGATAAATGATAATGATAAAAAAAAAGGAATTTAGGAGTTTCATGGGTACCAATTCAATGGAAAATTTGTATTAAAATAAGAGCCCCCGTCAGCACTAAAAGAGCCCCCGTGAGAAGGCTCACGGGGGCTCTTTTTTGGGGGGAAGAGCCCCCGTGGACAAAAAATTAATTTGAGCCCTGTTGTTTGATTTTTACTTCAAATCAACTTGATGTCCAGTTGGACTTTGCCTTTAAGCTCCTTGCATACTGTATGTGTAGGTCATTTATGACAACCACTCTTTCCCCTTTCGTACATTAGTGGAGTTAGTTTAGGCTGCATTGTACATACATGTACATGTATGTACTGTACATGTAGTGCAAGCATGTAGTAGTTTCAGTGATGTCCTACAGTGACTGGGGAGTGGCCTTGTGAAAGGCATTGGTATTTGGCCAGAGGCTTAACCTCATGACCCCATGTCCAAGCATGGACTTTCAGTACTATGTCCAGTCCTTGCTAAACTCTCTATCAAGTCCCTGCATACACATGTACACTGTACAATCAAGAAGAAGAACAAAAAATGAAGCTGGAATGGAAAATGAGCACAATATTTTACTTTAAGTATGGCTCTTTTTATAGACCTACTGTATCTTAAAGGCCAAATGCACCTTAACATCGAGCTGATTTGAATAAGTAGAGAATAATCAAACAAACATAACACTGAAAATGTCATCAAAATAAGATTTGAAGTAAGAAAGTTACAGCATTTTTAAGTTTTACATTTTTGTTCATAAAACAGTGTTACAAATAACGTGGTTGGTATGCAAATGAGGGAGCCGATGATGTCACACACTGTTCTATATGTATTTTATTATATGAAATTTCAGGTATTTCAATTTTTTGCATCAATTTAATAATAGAGAAGTTCTCAATTGAATCACAGAATACAATAATGATGATTTTACATTACACGAGAAGAAAAACTCCTGGTATGTTTTACATTATTGGAGCAAAAAGATGAAATACCGGTATTTTAAATTTATATAATAAATTGTTAAAAGATAGTGTGTGACATCATAGGCTTGCTCATTTGCATACAGACCATGTTATGCATTTACTGGTAAATTATAATCACTGTTTTGTGAAACTACAGTACATACTGCAGTATCCGGTACTACAGTACATGTAAAACTTTAATAATGCCTCATAACTTTCTTATTTTACATTTTATTGTGATGAAATTGTTAGTGTTATGCTTGTTTGATTTTTACTTCAAATCAACTTGATGTCCAGTTGGACTTGGCCTTTAAGCTCCTTACATACTGTATGTGTAGGTCATTTATGACAACCACTCTTTCCCCTTTCGTACATTAGTGGAGTTAGTTTAGGCTGCATTGTACACATGTATGTTCTGTACATGTAGTGCAAGCATGTAGTAGTTTCAGTGGTGTCCTACAGTGACTGGGGAGTGGCCTTGTGAAAGGCATTGGTATTTGGCCAGAGGCTTAACCTCATGACCCCATGTCCAAGCATGGACTTTCAGTACTATGTCCAGTCCTTGCTAAACTCTCTATCAAGTCCCTGCATACACGGGTGTTTCCATTTACTGTACCACTTCTTTCTGACCTACCTGACACACTTTAATCTGACACACTTTTTTCCTATTCATTTTCTACACAGAGGCATTTTCAAGAGCCATGATCTGTGATTGGCTTTTTTGCTTGTGAATATTCATGATTATGCAAATTATTAAGATCGCAAGCACAGTTCATATCCTTTGTTTTGGTCTTGCGAAAAATACGATCAACTTTTCAAAAAGTTCCTGAAAATGACACTTTGAGCGAGAAATTTTTATAATGAGTCAGCTTTGTAATTTCTGAGGTATGCATGTTGATTTGGTCATATTGAAATGTTTTGAAACGGACGTATATTTGTTCTCAGGACCATGTTTTGAGGGGGTAACAGGGTTGATTTTTCCCCCAATGACGGTGATCGCAGCTATATGTTACTGCACGACTGCTAGCCACGGCTGTCGGGTCGGAGCCACTCCGCGCCACGGTCAGCTGATCGACCTGCTGGGGCCTAATCATGCAACATGTGTCTGCACAGGACTTGTTTGTAGCGTCAGAATTAGAAGTTCAGCCGTAGGTCTAGGCCTACATTAGTATAAGTTGTACAGTGTTTCTGCACATGGTAATGTAGGCCTGTAGAGCTACGGCTGAACTTCTAATTCTGATGCTACAAACAAGTCCTGTGCAGACACACGTTGCATGATTAGGCCCCAGCAGGTCGATCAGCTGACCGTGGCGCGGAGCGACTCCGGCCCGACAGCCGTGGCTAGCAGTCATGCAGTAACATATAGCTGCGAACACCGTCATCAGGTCATTGGGGGAAAAAATCAACCCCGCTACCCCCTCAAAACATGGTCCTGAGAACAAATATACGTCCGTTTCATAACATTTCAATATTACCAAATCAACATGCATACCTCAGAAATTACAAAGCTGACTCATTATAAAAATTTCTCGCTCAAAGTGTCATTTTCAGGAACTTTTTGAAAAGTTGATCGTATTTTTCGCAAGACCAAAGGATATGAACTGTGCTTGCGATCTTAATAATTTGCATAATCATGAATATTCACTAGCAAAAAAGCCAATCACAGATCATGGCTCTTGAAAATGCCTCTGTGTAGAAAATGAATAGGAAAAAAGTGTGTCAGATTGAAGTGTGTCAGGTAGGTCAGAAAGAAGTGGTACAGTAAATGGAAACACCCTGCATACACATACACTGTACAATCAGGAAGAAGAACAAAAAATGAAGCTGGAATGGAAAATGAGCACAATATTTTACTTTAAGTATGGCTCTTTTTATAGACCTACTGTATCTTAAAGGCCAAATGCACCTTAACATCGAGCAGATTTGAATAAGTAGAGAATAATCAAACAAGCATAACACTGAAAATGTCATCAAAATAAGATTTGAAGTAAGAAAGTTACAGCATTTTTAAGTTTTACATTTTTGTTCATAAAACAGTGTTAACGTGGTTGGTATGCAAATGAGGGAGCCGATGATGTCACACACTCACTGTTCTTTATGTATTTTATTATATGAAATTTCAGGTATTTCAATTTTTTCATCAATTTAATAATAGAGAAGTTCTCAATTGAATCACAGAATACAATAATGATGATTTTACATTACACGAGAAGAAAAACTACTGGTATGTTTTTACATTATTGGAGCAAAAAGATGAAATACCGGTATTTTTAATTTATATAATAAATTTTTAAAAGATAGTGTGTGACATCATAGGCTTGCTCATTTGCATACAGACCAAGTTATGCATTTACTGGTAAATTATAATCACTGTTTTGTGAAACTACAGTACATACTACAGTACATGTAAAACTTTAATAATGCCTCATAACTTTCTTATTTTACATTATATTGTGATGACATTGTTAGTGTTATGCTTGTTCGATTTTTACTTCAAATCAACTTGATGTCCAGTTGGACTTGGCCTTTAAGCTCCTTACATACTGTATGTGTAGGTCATTTATGACAACCACTCTTTCCCCTTTGGCTTGCAACGAACACTCACGTATCACCTTCACGTTCACGTATTGCGCCCTTTCGTGAAACAGGTCACCCAAATCTACGAAGTGTTGGGTTACGTGACCCAACAAATAGTTAATTTGCTACATGTATATGCAATCTCCGAAAGCTCACGTAAATTGACGCTGGCGTTTAAAAAAATAATGCAAATTGTCATTGAGAAGAGACTAATAGGAAAAAAAGCTGCTTCAGGTCAGAATATGTTGTGTAACTCTGTGGTTTACTCCAAGCGCGGATCCAGGCCCCCCCCCCCCCCCGGAAAAAAGGAAAAACAGAAAGAGAGAGAGAGAATGAAAAGAAAGGAAAGAGGAGAGAAAGGGAAATGAAAGAAGAGAAAGAAAAAGGGGGAAAAAGGAGATCGGGGGGGGGGAGGGCCTTGCCTCCCAGTTGTTACCACCCCCGCCCCCCCCCCCCCACATAAAAAAATAAGAGAGAAGGAAGGAAAGTGAAAGAAAAAAGGAAAAAAGAGGAAGAAGAGAAAAAAATAAGGGGCATATCAGTAACAAGTTTCCCGCCAACAAGTTGTAGTTAGGTGGGGGGGGGGGGAGGCTCTTGCCCCCGCCATCAAAAAATGGGGGAAGGAAAAGAAAAGGGGGAGAACAGTTGCGATTAATCCCGCCAATCACCTGTGGATCGGGGGCCGAAAGGGCCTTGCCTCCCCCTTGCAAACCTGAAACAGAGAGAAGGAAAAAAACAGAGAAAGGAAAGGAAAAGGAGATAAAGGGAAAGAAAGCTAGCTAGATAGATAGGCGCTAGGCCTAGGCGCAGTGCAGTGTGTACAAATCTCATACATATTACGGTGACGTCATGACTAGTCTTAGTAACAATCGCTTGCAATTTAAAAAATATTGATTAAACACTCACGTCACGTTTTGGTAGACGTAATCATTCGTGTTTTACCAGCGTGGAAAACAACGAATAGTAGGCCCTACACTTCGTAAATTAGAGTCACCTATTTTACGAAACAGCGCAAAACGTGAAACGTGACAAGTGATACGTGAACGTGAGTGTTCGTTGCAAGCCTTCCCCTTTGGTACATTAGTGTATAGTAACATGTAGTTAAGCCTGCACTGTATCTCTTTGGTAGTGCAAGCAGCTGGTAACTTCTTGGTGCAAGCAATGCATCCAAACAGTGGCTGGGGAGTGGCCTTGTGAAGGGCACTGGTATTTGGTCAGAGGCTTAAAGGTAATACAAAGTGTTGGTATGGGGTCATGAATTTGGTTCAAATGAGCATATTGGAAGCATATGCGATCCTACAATATTCAGCGATCATTGTCGCGGTTAAAATCGAGTCTAAAGTTATGAAATTGTAAATAATAAAACTCTTTATGTTGTATAGCTCCCTCTCAAGATCAATATATTAATTAAGCCATAAAACAATGTTTCTTGACTAAAATCGACCGATTGCCTATTCCCGTTTCGACATTATATATCACAACTACATATTCTGATATTTTCATGGTCACAGCTACCATTGTACGGCCGTAGGCGCTATTAGAAATGTATCAAAATTTACTGGGAGCACCGGTAAAATTTTATATTCAATTTTTCTCGAAAGGAGAAATGTTTTAGGGGCTGATTTTTCTTGTGCTTATAATACATCTACAGGGGCATCCAAATATATCAAAATTGTAAAGAATCACTTTCCACCCAATTTTCAAATTTCCCAAAACTTTGTATTACCTTTAACCTCATGACCCTATGTACAAGCTACTTGGTGCTCCATACTCCTTTCACATTTGTTTTGCTTAAAGGTAAAGACCAATATTGCAAACGCCCCAATTTCAAAAAATGAAATGGTAGCTCTTATTACCAATCATGTGAAAGAATATGTTTTGACTATTAATACATGTACATGATGATAAAAATTTTGCCGGGAAACCGCCTACCGGTACTAATTGATATATTTGGTAAATTAGTTTATCTATTGGGATGTGAGAGATAAATGCATGTGTCGCACACGTGTGTGCGTAGTCCCATCTTTCTGTGTACAGTGCTTGTAACTTTACCAAGACTGGGCAAAATTTCTTATCATTTTGATGATTCCTGAACCTTGCAGTACACACCAATACTTATATGCTATGTAGATGATCAACCTTTTCTGATCGATTCCACAACGTTTCTTTCACAATGCAATCGCATGACCATAACTGGTCTTTATCTTTAAGCCTACTTTGCTTAATAGCCAAAACCCGTACTAACTTTTGGGGCTTTTCACACGCGCTCTTTTTAGTCCTGTAATAAGAAAATTCATGCTGTTCTCACTGCAATTTGTTTTACCCGTACTAGCTGTGTAGCGTTAATATTCATTTATTCACTCCATTGCGTAGTACCTGAATTTTTTTGTTTCTGTTCTCATTCATTTGCTTTGTACGCAATTGTGGAGTAAGCACCACATTTGCGGGATAAGCCATGCAGCTACAGGGCCAGCTAACCCTGTACTATTGGTACATATGTGTTTGAACAGAAAGTGGAATAAGCTTAACATCGGACCCCACCTACATGTATAGTCCGGGGTTAAAGGTATAGACAAGTTCTGGTCATGCGATTGCATTGTGAAAGAAACGTGGAATCAATCAGAAAAGGTTGATCATCTAGCATATAATTATTGGTGTGTACTGCAAGGCTCTCTGGAATCATCAAAATGATAAGAAATTTTGCCCAGTCTTGGTAAAGTTACAAGTACTGTACCGGTACGCAGAAAGATGTATACTGTGTGAGTAAAAAAAAAGTTTGCACCTAGAAAATTGCTTATTATTTTAAAAATCCTCTGTAAACAATAAATTAGTATACACCTAATATGAAAGAGTGTTTTATCCCAAATCATTTGGTATCATTTTTGTGTGGTATGTGTTCACGCTTGGATGAACAGGAGGCATTGTCTGCGAGAGTGCAAAAAGCGACTTCGTATCTATCCCAACATCGTATAAACGATGTTCACACAGGGAAAATTTTCAATAAACATGTTTTAAACTGTTGAGTTAAACACGTTTATACTAGTTTTAGCTGTGTGTGAAAAGGCTGCTAGAAGACTAGCAGCGCATTTTAAGAGCAGTAGTTAATCACGAAACGATTAACGATCGCAACAAAATTTCTGTGTGTGAATGATGTCGTATGTACAGGTCATTAGTTTAAAGCCCTTTTAACTAATCATGTTTATAGAATTTTAGCTGTGTGTGAAAAGGCTGTTGAACTGATTGGCTTAAAGCTGTGTAACTAAACAGCTTTAAAGAAAATTGTTCAGACAGATACAAAGTCGTGATACATACAACGGTCAAAGCAGGCTGCAGATACGAAGCCCGTATCTAGAGAGCAAGACGTTTTGTGTGTGAACAGAAATACGTCCTTAACTAGACCGGGCACTGCTCTTTAAACGCTCAGTAGGGCCATTGCGCATTTATGAGCAGATGCGCAATGGCCCTACTGAGTGTGTGAATCTTGAACGTCCGCACTGAAATTTTCTGTGTGTGAATGATGTTGTATATAAAGCTGATTAGTTTAAAGCTCTTTAAACTAATCAGCTTTAAAGGATTTAACACCTGTGTGAAAAGGGAGCTACATATCCATGTGTAGGCCTACATACATTATAGAAAATTAGATAGACTGTAAATACTTTAAGGGAAATAAAACCCAAATAGACAACTATTCTAAATTAAAGCAGAAAAACCAGAGAAGCAAACTGATGAAAGTTTCAATTAAAACTGACTAAATATAAAAAAGTTATGAATTGTTGAAAGTTGTAATCACTATACGTATGGGCACTTCAAATTGGCTGAAGCGGTAATGTCAATGTGATGTGATGTAGTGCGGGACTAATTTCCCATCTGTTCCAACATATGAAATAAACTACATGTACAGGTCTACATGTATAATGAATGTTTAATGTTTAAAACATGTTCAATTGGACAAAAAAAAATGTGATTACTCTTTTTTTTTCATCTTTTTTTTCTTCATTTTTCAGAGACATGGGCAGAAGTCTGCAAATAAGCACTTCCAGACTTGGACTTGGACTTGGACTCAGAGTGAATCAGGACTTTGGATATGCTACCTCTGTGTGTTTTTTTTTTAAATTTTATCCCACAGAAAGTTTGACATGGAATTGAGAGGGGGGGGGGGTGCAATATAGTGTTAATCCACACTTTTGTGAAAAATGAGTTACATCCATTTCCATCAGCTTTCTCGATTGTTCTTCATCTTCTGACAATTAAAAAAAAAGGAAATCGACTGATTAATAGGCAAATGAATAAATATTCTTCTCCTGAAAACAAGCAATTATCTGAACACAACAAAAAAGTAACTCCCCCTTAATCAAAATGGCCTAGCTTTTTAAAGAAAAGGATTTGAGCAAAATAAATTGGCAGGAGTGTTCCTATTTATTGACTAACTTTTCTCCAGAAATAAAATTGCTCCATTCAGTAATGCATACCGGTAAGTGGACAAACAGGCAAAATTTCACTCTTCAAAAGTCACAATGGTTATGTTTATGCTGTTTTGACAGTACATTTTAGCTTTTCTTACACTATTTTTTAAAGTTTGCTCACCCAAGCATGACACGATTACAACCTCTTGAGTTCACACAACTTGTAATGATAAATTTTGGTTTAAAAATTGTTAATTTTGCTCACCCAACAATAATATTGAAAAAAAGTGTTGCGATAGGTGTAAGGGGGTCAAGCAATGGATGATAAACAACAACACAAAAACATGCACCAGAAACCAAATTCGCTAAAATCTGATTTTACAGAATCCCCTAAATGACCCTTTATGTATGACTTTTTAAAAGTGACAGTGACAATTTTCCCTTTAATGCTATTGCTTGCTCCCTCATGCATGACTTGGTGGATCAATCATATCTTCACAGAAAAGTTAGTCAATAAGTATAGGAACACTCCTGCCAAAATAATTTTGTTCAATACCTTGTCGTTAAAAAGTTACGCAATTTGGATTGAGGGGGAGTTACTTGTTGTGTTGTGTTCAGCATGAAAAATGTGCTAACCCATGCATTCCATTCTGGAGGCGCCCATGACAGATATGGTTTGGTAAAGAAAAGTGCATAATTTGTCCAAAAAATGAATTCCATTCTGCAAAAAACACAAGGGATCTGACTTTCAAGATACAAGTATGTAAATTTATTATTTATGTCTAAAAGGGAGTGAGTTGCACAAATATGAATTTAAATTATAATTTTGGTCATTGGAGGATAGCACTGTATTCGTTTAAATTTTTCTGAAGTGATAATTTTTTCAAATGATTACCAGTTTAGATAAAACATAAAGGTATCTCGTAGACAGAGATTCATCAGGTTTCCATGTATAATATGCTACCCTCCATTATGCTATGGTCACATTACCCAAAAGTAGCCTGCTCGGCGGCCGAGCAGCGAGTTTTTAACCAATTCTGCCCGGCCACCGAGTGGTGGCCGCCCAGGCACCGATTTTTTAGGGCATCGCTCGGTTGCCGCTGAAGTTTTAGTGCGGAGTTAAAATTTGGGCGGCGCCTGCTCACTTTTCACTCGGTGCCTGCGCGGTCGCCGCCCGGGCACAGACCTAATCGCTAGGCGATGCCTAATTCCAGCAGCGACCGAGCAGGCTACTGATCGGTCGGTCGCTGCTCTGATTTGTGACCATAGCTTAAGTCAGATCTGATTTCACCCAAGTTTTATTTATCATTACACTTGTGGCAATGCAATGATTAAGTACCTTTACCAAAGTTATTAACCACTTGACTGCTACCCACAAACATGTACGCGTTCTCGCTCTTGCATGCCTGTGCGTACCACGTACATGTACGTGCTTAGGGCATTGCACTTTCAAGACCGTAGCACTGCATAATGCCATCCCTACTGTGTAATTAACACTGCAATGATGTTATACAGGTCTTGAACAGTAGATGGCGCTCTTCCCCCAAACAAATCTTGCTTTTGATGTGTACAGTGTACAGTTTTTGTCAGGTTTTTGTACAGTACAAAAATGCTGTAGCACAGGGGGTATGAACTCGTTTTAAGCCAATAGCAGTCAAGTGGATAAGCTGTGGAAAAAATGGACAAAACATTTGATTACTTTCATAATTTGCAATATGTTCCTTAATTGCAACATATTATTATTATTATTATTATTATTGTTATTATTATTAGCCATCAAGTGATATGATAATAATAATAATAACAATAATAACACATGTAATAGTAAAAATTATATTGCAGAATGCATTTTGATAATTTATCATTTATTTTTAAAGTTATAATCCATTATATGCCATTGTTACATGTACTATTATCAAAGCCATAGTTACAAGAATTAGTTGTTGGTATTCAACTGTTAACCCTAAAAAGCCAAGTCTTACCCATCTCACAGCTGAGGGGGGTGGATCTCCACCATAAGACCTC
The DNA here is from genome assembly GCA_035222895.1 of Strongylocentrotus droebachiensis. NCBI lineage: Eukaryota > Metazoa > Echinodermata > Echinoidea > Camarodonta > Strongylocentrotidae > Strongylocentrotus > Strongylocentrotus droebachiensis. The sequence continues at coordinate 327,303 of JAVYIG010000505.1, forward strand.
GACGGTCAACCGCGCGTTCGCCATAAAAGTGTGCATGCACGTCACCCACAAAGTAATGTTCAAAACTGTATACCGGTAGTCAATTTCATTGATTCAATAATCAATTGATTATGCTGATTAATGCTTAAGTTCTGAATTTTGCTCTACCGATACAGCCAATTTTGTGTATAGGCACTCTCTGTAAGACTGATCAAATGTTCTTTAAAAAAAAATTGGTATCAAAGTTTTTCTTACCGTATGTGTTTTATTGTTTGTTTGTTTTTCTTACTATTTTCTTTGTTTTACAATTTTTGTTTTTTATTGTTTTTTTTAGATGGAATTTGTCAATGACACTTTTACAATCATAAACAGCATGGAATCGATTGATTTTAATCAGTAAAGGCAAGAATAATATACATTTATGAATTTTGGCTGAAAAAAAAAATTGTATTGGAATTGTACATGAAGTCATGTTTTTGAGCAATTATTGGTCTGACGTGCGCAACTTCGGAACCGCATGTGTGGACGTCGCGAATTTGGACAAAAAAATTGTGCAAGACTCAAAAGAAAAAGTCCTAAAACACTGTCTACTGCGTTGCAGGCATGTTAAGATGGTATACATGTACATGTAGATGAAAAATGTAATGCTGATGCTAGAGGTGCAGCTGTAATACTTTGGCTCTTTATATGCAATCTTTTTTGATATATTACCTTTGTAATCATATACATGTACATAAATTATGTATGCTTGTTATATAGTTTATAGAGCCTACACAGTAACCTTATTACAAGATCTTCCCCTTGTTATCAGGCTATCAGTGAAACCTCATTAAGAGCGGTTCCTCATGTTACCTTGCTGTAAACTGAAAACCCATGCTAATAATAATATAATATGTGTAGGGGAGACTGGAAGTTCAGTGGGACACTCCATTATCTTAATAAATATGAAGACAATGTTAAATTCGTTTACATAAGTCAAAAGGCTTCACTCAATGCCGTTAAAAAATATGCCCAAAACCACTGTAAACTTTTGCACACAAGTACAGGATAAGCGACTTATTTTCGCTAATTTTATTACTGATTTTAAACATTTATTCAGATTTGTTTTTGCGGTTCCTAACAGGTGATCTGACATTTGCTCCTGCGACAATTGCTCGTCTTATTTTCTCTAAAGGGATAGGGTTAGGGTTCTGGTTGTGATAGGTTTTTTGGTTAAGAAACATAGGAGGATAAGGATTAAGGTTAGTGTTAGGTTTGGGTTTAGGGTCCATGTTTGGCTTAATATGCAGACTTTCCATTGGAGCAAGTGTAGCCAGAGCAAATGTCATGGAATCTCCCAAGCAAGTGGATACCCCTTGTGAAAGTGATTATCCTCTGAGGTGATTAAATGATTTAATACAAGATTTTTTGATGGCAAGGTAGAATTAAAAGTATGGCCATCAATTTCAGTAGTTTTTAATATCTGGGGTAAAGTGAGACATTAATAACGCAATGAGCAATATTGGTATCCTTTTTTTTTGTGTCTGAGTGTACGCCTATGGGTCTCCCAGTTTACCCCGAGGTGGCCCAATTAACCCCCAAACTAAGGGTTTGCAAAATTGATGATTACATGAAAACTCAAGCTGTGGGAATTCAATCTATAACTGCCATATGTATCTACAATGCATCCCAGAAAAAAGGAAACCAGATTTCAGGGCAGAAATTTTCTGTCATAATAATAATTCCCTTGATGAGATATACATTTATGAAAAGCTCTACTTTTATTTGATGCATAACGTGTTCATATTTTATGCACGATTGCATTAAACCAATAAAAATTGGGGTACCAAAATTTAATTTACACAAAGCAATTGCAACTTTAAGTTAGTAGGGTAATAAATATATTTTTTTTTGAAAAAGAGACATTACATTGAAAAAAAATCATTATTTTCTCTCGTACATGACACCTTTTGCATTAAAAATCAATTAAGTACACTTGAGAAGAAGTAAAATGAAAATATGCTAGATTTCTGACAATTGAGTAAGAAGCCATTTTAGCTTTCCTGATTTAGCAGCTGACATTGGATCTACATGTAATGCTTACATGTAAGTGAATTCACACAAACCTTCTGTTCACATCCTTCCCATGACAGCATTAAAAGAGCCCCTGAACATGGCTACTTAAACACTGTATTGTTATGTGTAAATTCACTCGAGCATTTGGTTCATTGTCAGCTGCTAGATTAGGAAAGCTGAATGGCTTCTTAATCAACATCTAGTAATTTGGGAGAAATCAAGGATCTTTTCATTTTATATGCATGAAGTGTCGTATAAAAGAGAAAAATATTAATTTGTGTGTGATGTGTTTCTTTTTCCAAAATAAGTATCTCTACTACCCTATAAACTAACTCAAAGTTGCAATTTTTTGTGCAAATGAAATTTTGATACCACTTCTTTCAATTTGTTAAATTCAATCATGCATGAAATATGTATAATAGATTATGGATCAAATAAGAAACCGAGCTTTCCACACGTGTACATCTCATTACAGAAATTATTATCATGACATAAACAAAATTGCCATGAAATCCAGTTTCTTTTTTTTCCTGGGATACACTGTATAGTCTTTTAATATACAAACATACATGTACTTGGTTTAGTCCAAATATTTGCTTCGTTACAGTTGGTAATATTTTTAAAGTGAAGAAAAATGTTCCATTTCTCCCCGGTTTCCCTACTACATGGGACTATAAATGATTGCCATTACCTTGGTGCATGCTGAACACAAGTACTTTCACTTTGATTTCATTACTTGTTCTGTGACAACAATTTTGGATCTACATGTACTTATTTCTACTAATTACAGAAATAATTGTTTATGGTAAATCTTCCCTTGTGTATGTATCTTAGAATATAAAGTTACCAACTTCCGTCATTTAAGTGATTTCATTACGTTTGAATGATTCTTGTTCATTACTCAAATTGTTTTCAACATTTTGTCATGATTAAAAGATTTTTATGATGTTATTTTAACTAAAGCATTTAAATACTCCTTTTTTCACTTTATGTTCAATGTATTAATTTAGACTGAAATATTAGAAACACAATTGTATGCATTTGGAAGATGTATGAATGCAGACATGTTATAAAAATGTAATTGTTCAATGTCATTGCAACATTTAATGAACATTTCTAAAAATAACATTTAAAGAACATTACACATAACAACATTGTAATGTTTCTATTAAATGTTTAAATTATATCAAAATATGGTCTTAGAAATAGATGGCTTACATTTTTATAACATTTCATTCAAACATCTGTAAGATATCATTACAACATCTTATCAACATTTCCCAGATAATATTTTAAAATCATTTGGGGATATCATCATTCAAATGTTTCTATTAAATGTTTAAATGATATCAAAATGTATGGTCTTAGAAATAGATGGCTCACATTTTAAAAACATTTCCTTCAAACATTGATATGATATCATTACAACATTTAATTAACATTTCTAAGTTAATATTTTAAAAGCATTTTGGGATATCATCGTTCAAATGTTTTGTAGTAAATGTTTAAATGATATCAAAATGTATGGTCTTAGAAATAGATGGCTCACATTTTAAAAACATTTCCTTCAAACATTACTATGATATCATTACAACATTTAATTAACATTTCTAAATTAACATATTAAAAACATTTAAGAATAACAATATTGTAATGTTTCTTTGAAATGTTATAATGATATCAAAATGTATGGTCTTGGAAAAAGATGGCTCACATTTTAAAAACATTTCCTTTAAACATTTATAAGATATCATTACAACATTTAATTAACATTTCTAAGTTAATATTTTAAAAACATTTTGGTCTATCATCATTCAAATGTTTCTATTAAATGTTTAAATGATATCAAAATGTATGGTCTTAGAAATAGATGGCTCACATTTTAAAAACATTTCCTTCAAACATTAATATGATATCATTACAACATTTAATCAACATTTCTAAAATAACATATTAAAAACATTTAAGAATAACAATATTGTAATGTTTCTTTGAAATGTTATAATGATATAAAAATGTATGGTCTTAGAAAAAGATGGCTCACATTTTAAAAACATTTCCTTCAAACATTTATAAGATATCATTACAACATTTCATTAACATTTTTAAGTTAATATTTTAAAAACATTTTGGAATATCATCATTTAAATGTTTCTATTAAATGTTTAAATGATATCAAAATGTATGGTCTTAGAAATAGATGGCTCACATTTTAAAAACATTTCCTTCAAACATTAATATGATATCATTACAACATTTAATCAACATTTCTAAAATAACATATTAAAAACATTTAAGAATAACAATATTGTAATGTTTCTATGAAATGTTATAATGATATCAAAATGTATGGTCTTAGAAAAAGATGGCTCACATTTTAAAAACATTTCCTTCAAACATTTATAAGATATCATTACAACATTTAATCAACATTTCTAAAATAACATATTAAAAACATTTAAAAATAACAATATTGTAATGTTTCTATGAAATGTTAAAATGACATCAAAATGTATGGTCTTAGAAATAGATGGCTGACATTTTTATAACATTTCCTTTAAACGTTTGAAAAATATCATTAATATGTTATATCAACATTTTTGATAATATCAAATTGATGTTGTTATAATGTTTAAGTTTAATGTTAAACAAATATTTTTTAAATGTTTTTTTGATGTTGGTGTCTAATGTTATAAATACGTTTTCTTGATAATCACAAGACCATACATTTTCATATGATTTTAACATTTGAACAAAACATCTCCCAAACGTTTAGCCAAACATTATCATGATGTTCTTATAATGTTTTTGTGTTAGCTGGGAACTAGGCGTTGAGGCGTGCGCCTGTAATTCAGCCAACAGTAGAAGTTACAAACTGATTCAGGCGAGGACGCAGGTTCGAAACTGAGTCACGTCTTTCGGATAGTGACGTTTGAAGGTCGGTCCCCAGACGTAAATAATCATATCTCATTGAATTTTTTTTTTTTTTTTTTTTAGCAATTTTTTTGTATTTCTCCAAATGTATAACACAAACCATAACATACAATTGAATAAAATAAACGTGTTCAATATTGATTGCTTTTACATAAACATAATTAAACAAAAAATTATTAGCATCAAGTAAACGCATCTAAACATAATGATACACGTCTGTAAAAACCCAACATACACACACACACACATACGCACACACATTCGAGACATGTCTCCGGCTATATACAGTAGTCGCTCGTCGTCCAGATTATTGGTTCTAAACAACACAGCCTGCGCACGAGATTCATCCTTACGTTCGAGATGATTGGTCGGTAGCTTAAAGGTAATACAAAGTTTTGGGAAAATTTGAAAATTGGGTGGATAGTGAATCTTTACAATTTTGATATATTTGGATGCCCCTGTGGATGTATTATAAGCACTAAAAAAATTAGCCCCTAAAACACTTCTGTTTTCGAGAAAAATTGAATATAAAAATTTACCGGTGCTCCCGGTAAATTTTGATAAATTTCAAATAGCGCCTATGGCCGTACAATGGTAGCTGCGACCATGAAAATCTCAGAATATGTAGTTGGGATATATAATTTCCAAACGGGAATAGCTAATCGGTTGATTTTAGTCAAGAAACATTGTTTCATAGCTATATTAATATCTTAACCTTGAGAGGGAGCTATACAACATAAAGAGTTTATTATTTATAATATCATAACTTTAGACTCGATTTCAACCGCGACAACGATCAATGTATAATGTAGGAACGCATATGCTTCCAATATGTTAATTTGAACCGAATTCATGACCCCATACTAAAACTTTGTAATACCTTTAATATGCTGTGGGTGCTATGGTAGCCCCGCCCCATACTGATTCTGACTCACTAGAAAACAAGCGCACGATGAGTTGAGGAAGACTGGTTAGCTGGTCAGTGTCAGTTTACAGTCAGCATACCTCGGGCTTGGTCTTGTGTTCTGTGCGTCTTTTAGTGATCCCCAATGTTTAGACGAACTGGTTGTTATCAAATATCTCTATATTAAGGTAAGACACCTGACCTGCTTGATAGTTGAATGCTATGGATGTGTGTTATTATAAGTACAGCGGCCCTTTTTCTAATATGTAAGGTAAAGAAAGAGTGTATCTGTTTATTATCATCTATTTATTCGTAAAGTCTTCTTCTGGTGCAAGAAAAATCTCCCTAAAAAACCTCGACATATAAATACACAAATTGCAAGGCATACTATTCTTAATGTATTAAAATATAATAGTATACCAACTGTTATAATCAAACAATCAGTTCATAATTGATTTTTACTTCAAATTTCAAGTCGAAGTCGGGTTTTCACTTTCTACACAATTTCTACCCAAAAGTTTAAGTCCGGTCAGACTTGTTTTCAGAAATTGTTTGGGATGGCGATGGCGACAATCTGCTGGCACTAAATTAAGATTGACGTAAATTTACTTCATTAGGAGCAAAAATCTGATTAGGGTATCATTTCACAAACAACGTAATTTCTTTATCATGAAATGATTTCAACGTAACATTGATCATGACATTTTAAACATAAGCTACCAAAGTTGGGTATCCTATTTTTTTAATAAGCTCTGCATTGAGGGTATGTTGCTTTGGTTAGGTAATACAAAGTTCTGGTATGGGGTCATGCATTGGGTTCAAATGAACATATTGGAAGCATATGCGATTCTGCAATATTCAGTGATCGTTGCCGCGGTTGAAATCGAGTCTTAAGTGATGAAATTGTAAATAATAAACTCTTTTCGCTCTATAACTCCCTCTCAAGGTCAAGATATTAATTTAGCTATAAAATTATGTTTCTCGAGTAAAATTGACCAATTAGCTATTTCCGTTTGAAAATTTTATATCCCAACTACATATTCTGAGATTTTCATGGTCGCAGCTACCATTGTATTGCCGTAGGCGCTATTTGAAAATAATCTTAATTTACCTGGAGCACCGGTAAATTTTGATATTCAAATTTTCTCAGAAGCAGAAGTGTTTTAGGGGCTAATTTTGTTAGTGCTTATAATAATTCCACATGGGCTATTATGCCAGTGTCACCTTTAATGCTGAGATCTTCTCTTAAGTTTAAAACGAAATGGTTGCAGTGCCTTAAATCTGATGATGAATAATGCCTGGATTACATTTGCCCCGGGCGCCGTACCATTAATTAGTCTACGATTTTTCGTGCGATTTGGGGGGCATAGTAGGAGGCTACGGGCTACGATGTTTGTGTTTACATTATCTACGAGCATCGTGCCATTTCTTGTATTGGCCCTCGGTGGCAGGCCGGGGCAAATCCGTACAGAGGTGACAAATGTGTATAACTTTCTGCGAAAGAAAATCGTAGAGGCCGCAGAGCCCCGTGGAGCCCGTGAATCCGTACAAAAGTCTCACGGCCGCCTCCTGCCTCCTAACGGATGCCGTACGGAAAAGGGGATACGGGCAGGATACGGGCTCCGTAGAATAATCGCAGGCCAAATGTAATCCTGTGGGTGACTTTGAAAAATCAGTATATTTTAGATACTGTAATCATATTTGCCAGTATCTCCTCACCCCATAAAGCTATGACACCTTGCAAATCACACCGTTTTATGTTCATGTAGGATACGTGGAATCGCCTCTGGTAGAGGAAGGACGTCCTCAAGCATGGGGTCTATACTAAAGCTACAATTAGTTGTAGCCATCGTTGTGATAGTGAGTGGAGTTCAAACAGTCAGAGTATCAGGTAAGACCACCAACCCGATCTCTCCCCATTTATTGCTAGACACAGTTGGCCTAGCCTCTTGTCGATGGCCCTCGCGTTGTTGGAGTCCGTAAATTACAGTCAGTCCGCAGCGTCCGCGAATTCGCACGTATTTACACAAGTCGTATGCAAGCTTTGTACGGTAAAAACGGACATTAAGCAGAAAACATTGGTACATGAAAATTACGATTGCATCAATGTTTCTCTATGGATTTTTATCATTTATGTACCAATATAAAGAAGATAGACCAAATAATCCATCGTTACAAAACATCAAGATATTTTTTTAACGTTAACATGCTCTAAAAAGAGCATTTAAAACAGTCTAAAAAACATAGCAACTTAACGATATACAGCATTAAAAAAATATATGAAAACGCTACTGCATCAAAAAGTAATTTGGTTCATTGTGATGGTAAATATACAAACTTTCCAACCATCACTGTTTCCTTTGTTTTACTTCTTTATACCAGTCAGGAACACGGTAAATACAACACCATGTTCATTCCAACATATTCAACAGCGGTGACACAGACGATATGCGTGGGTCATCAGAGTATGACGTCATGTGCCAACCGGGGGATACTACGTTATAACTAGCTTTGCGTCGATTATCGATGTTCTGTGTCCGTGCGATGTACATGAACACGCACGGAGGATAGACGGTGATTAGGGATATCCACGTATTACACTCTGGTGCGTAACCCCCGGACGTAGAGGCTTTCTATTGCCCCACATACTCATTGTTGTGTATCATACTCATGCGCTACTTAATAATAGAAGTCTACAGAGCTGCAGAGTAAAAGTTGGGTGCGGATACGTACTCAAGTACACTATAGAATACCACTTCCAGAATGAATGGGGGACAGTGGGGAGGGTTTAAGTGTCTTTATGTGCTATTTTTGGCCAGGCTTTGATATCATTGTAACAAAGACACATTTTCTTTCTCAAATGTAATTTGTAAAAATACAAACTTTCGGGGGGGGGGGGGGGGGAGCATTTGGCATTGGTATTGTGATTGAAAAATAAAATATGATTGTTCCCATCCCTGCTTATAAATTTCATGGCTGTATTGCAGGCGGTTGGTTGTAAAAGTTCTGAAATGTGTTATTTAAATTGCAAACCATGGACTAATCAATTATTTTTTATTTTGGTAATCCCCAGGCATTCTTTGATAGTAATATTTTATTTGATGTTTCTTTTGTCAATTTATGTAACTCCAGTGCATGTGTATTTTTAGAAATAAAATAATTACAAAATTCTTTCCCTTATTCTCTTTTCTGTTTGTTTTTGTTTTATAGTGACCCGCAAAATATATATCTGATTATTTATTTTCTGTTTTTGTTTATATGGTAATGAGCATCGGATAGAAATTTTAATGTGTGGTGGGTTGAAAGGGCGCAAATGAAATTAATAATATTCTAATTTTGACCTTCAACATCATTATCACAATCATCAGTCATCATCGCCATCATGATCATTATCATCATCACCACTAATACTATTAACATCACCATCATAATCACCGTCATCATGATCATCGCCATCACCATTGCCATCATCATAATCACCATCAGCATTATCACCATAGCCATCATGATCACCGTCAGCATTATCACCATCACGATCATTGCCATCACCACCATCATTATCACCATTGCCATCATCATAATCACCAAAGCCATCATGATCATCACCATCAGTATTATCACCATAGCCATCACAATCATCATAATCATCATCCTAATCACTGTCAGCATTATTACCATAGCCATCACCATCATCATCATAATCACCGTCAGCATTATCACCATAGCCATCATCATAATCACCGTCATCACCATAGCCATCATGATCATCGCCATCGTCATCATTATCACCATAGCCGGTTAAACAAAAAATATATTATTAAGACTACTACTAATGATAAATAATTATAAATGAAATTGGACTAGGAATAACATTTCCATTTTATAATATTCATATTTTATTTATAAACTGACTTTGACATGTATGTTGAAAACTTGAGACCAGTGAAAAATATACAGGCGGCTCAGGACGAAATAGCCCCCGAAATGCCCCCAAAAATAAGATCAAATTTGCATAGAGTTCAATGCAAAACAAATTTTAGAGTGTTATTTATATGCAGGCAAGCTTGAAATGTAGCCCCCGAAAAATATATATTAATTTTTTCCCTGCTTGAGACCATTACTTGCATAACATGTGTCACTGAGAATAAAAGTATTATCAGAGTAAAACATCTTTAAATTGTATAACGGTGACAGTTCAATCAGTTTTTTATTATAATAAATGCTTTGTTCATGTAAAGCTCTGGAATCCAACCTTCGAAGATACAAAAATGTAATCACTTGAAATGGATTTTTCTTTTACTGAAAGAATAAGCTGAACAAAATCCTTCTCGTCCTTCTCCCAAACTCCGCTTTCAAGATTGTTTGTTCCTATGTGAAGTCCAGCAAATGCTGATCCAGAAATGCAATGGAGACTGATGTGTGAAGTCTGTGTCTTAGTTAATTTGTTGTCAATGCTCCGCAAGTTTTGATGGTTGAGTGCATCCGTCAGAAAAACAACAACATCTACATCTAAGGTGGTACTGGACAGGACCAATTGGTATATACGTCCAGACTTCCGTGGCATTGCAAACTGTCAACAAACATCACAACTGAGGGTGCAGAGTTCAAAAATAAAAATAAGAAGGTGCTCATAAAAATACAGTGGGTTGCAGACATCATCTAATTTTAAGATGAAGTAGAGCCACATTGACGCTCTATCTCGCCTGTGTACAGCTGGGCCGAGTGGTCATTCTGCATGTAGCTCCAAACCTTGGTATTGAAAGACTTGGCTGATGGTGGCTGCCGGCTGGTAGTTGATTCCATTGCGTAATGGTACGAGGATAGAAGCTGTTCTTGTATTCTTCGGTCCTGGCAAATGACAAATGATAAGAAGGAATATAAAGTGGCTTAGTTCAGGTATGGGGATTTTAAAAGATCTGATCAAAGTAGCTAGCCATTTATGGTAGACAAAACCTGCTTGCATTAAAAAAAAATTAATGAAAACAAATTACAGGTGTCAAATTCATGAAGTTTTCCCTTCATTTTTCCACATGTGCACAAGTTGTAAAATGTAAGTGTTTAACTTTGGCTTTTTGTTTCGATTCTGCTTTGTTCATAATCATAAAACAACTCGCACAAGGGAAATGCTGCTTATTTCTATGGCTGGTTGTAAAGTTTGAGTTGACCAGAACCAAAGGCACAACCAAACTAGTTTGAGAATCCCTAAATTAATAATATAATTATCTGAGTCTGACCAGACGCCAGAGTCACTGTTTAACTCTCACAGTTGACTGTTAAATTCGTGTAAAAATAAAATGGATTAAGCATAAATATTATCAAGAGAGCTTGCTAATTTAATGGGATAGTACACGTAAGTCGAGGCCCAGGTCAGATATGGCTTTGTTTTATGCCAGATCGGTACAGAAAAGGCTACGTATGGGACCGGTACGCGGTCGCGGTGATGACTACGAAAGTGCGGCCATGTTGGCGAAACGTACACTTTTCGCGCCATATCGGCAAAAATGAGTGATTTTAACGTAGCCGTCACACAACTTCCGGTTGAAAATCGAAAACTGAGTAACTTTCATGGCCATAAAAGCTAATAAAATACATCGTGCATCAATCGAACTCTGCGCTTTTTCATTTCTGCCAACATTGTTCTTGTGAAAAATCAAACAATTGGGGAAAAACATCGTTTATACCAGTCAGGAACACGCTAAATGCAAGTTAATGTCAGAATACCTCCTACGAAAGAAGGAAAATATGGACACATTTCAATGAATATTTACAATCACTTAGATGCGGTAAAATTAGGAAAATTTCATATCAAAATACGTAGAAAAGTATGGAGATACACTTACCCCTACATGCTACGCAGCACAGTGAAAGCCATAGCAGCTGCGATAAAGTTTGTTGACCTGTGCAAAAGTCTCGCGAAATCTCGCAAATCGCGGGACACGAAATACGACTATTTATCGCACTTCCGGGTGCTGTGTAAATTTGGGCATTCTGCCTAATTATCGCGGGCGTTGCGGACTGGCAAAGCGAAGCCGAGCGCTAGCGAGGGCCTCTTGACAAGTGATCTGAATTATATATTCATGAGACCCGATGTCCTACTGAGTTATGCATGTCTAGACCGCAGCGATCGCGTGTGTGCGTGTGTGTGTGTGTGCGTGTGTGTGTTGGGATTGCCCAACTAGGCTAGTCTGCAAGCACAGACCCTAATTTGACAACTTTATCAAAAAATCATTGTGCCTTGAGAAAAGCCTAGCCCAGCTACCTACTGGTGAAATGGCAGATTGTTATGCAAAATATGCTTTACAAAATAACATTGAAATTTGTAATAAATTATCCTTTTCTGAAATAAAGAGTATTATTACCAGCAAGTATACAAAACTCTGGCAAGACAGATGGAATAATTCTGATAGTTTTTTTAGACAGATACTGCCTACAGTAAATCAACCATATTTATGTAAGTTGAACAGATTTGAAGAAAGTATTCTCCATAGATTAAGAATAGGAGTAATAGGTTTGAACTTAGATCTCTTCAGATTGAATATACACTCGACAGGCCATTACAATAACTGCATAGGACGTACTATAAATGTAAACCACTTTCTCACTGAATGCCAAAAAAAAAAAAAAAAGAAGAAGATAAAAGAAAATAAGCAGAAGGAAAGGGGATGGAAAGAGAAAGAATCCTAAAAATAGTCATTTATGACATGAAATTGCACATATTATGTATATATATATAAATAATTCATAAAATAGTGTGTGGCAAAAATATTCAACTGTGACTGATTGCCAAACAAAATCAAATCAAGAAGAAGAAGAAGGTACCTACTGGTTGTGTCAATATAGGTCAGGAGCAGAAAAAAGTACATGGCCTATGGTAGTCTTATAGTGCATACTCTCTTTTACGACTAACCAGGGTTTGTGCTTGCAGACTACGACTAGGCGGCCAGTCTCGCTCTCACCAGGGACTTGATAGCGAAGGACTGGAATCAAGCCGGCGAAACTCTTGTAATTTATTCAACGCATTCGTGAGTTCTAAAGCGTAACAATGGGATGTGTAACATTCCACTTGGCTTTGAAGTTCCATGCTCCGAACCGCGCTTCCACTGCAGGGACTTTCGGAAGCCAGCCACCAGTTTTACATTTATTACAAAATATTAAATTACCAGCAAAATATCAGTGTAAATCAAAAACTTTATATGGGGATTGTATTGCGAATAGTGCATCAAACACATTTCCAAATTCAGAACTCCGTCCTTCCTATAATTTGTGTGCCAGATTTGGTAAAAGAAAAAATACATCCTGACAAAAAGTCAATAGTTTAGGATAATGCGCTAATTTGTGCATGTTTTAATGTCCCGTTATTTAATCCATGATTTACAATCTTCAATAACATTAAGTTTGCTAATGCGTGTGTATGCGTGTTTTTTTTTGTATTTTTGAATTAAAAAAAGGATGAAATTACACAAGTTTGTGTTCGCTTGTTCTACTCTTTACACATTCAACAATGGATGAAAAATCATTGAAAGGGACAGCGCACAGTTGCTGTGATACCATTTTCTGATGTAGGAATTCTAAATCCTGAAATTCATGCGCTCTTTTATCTCACCACCTGGTCAGCAGTTGCAGATTAGCGCATAACTTTTCGGCGGTGTGGAGCATGGGGTCAAAGGAAAGCGGCTTGATTCCAGTCCTTCTCTATCAAGTCCCTGCTCTCACGGAGGAAATTCGCACAGCGCTGTAGATATTACGTCATAGTAGCTCTCTCTAATTGGATGATTTTCACCGACTTCTGTTGGGTCGGAAAATTCGCCAAACAATGTAAAACATAAGAAATTCATTTGTCAAGAGGCGGCTCGCTTCGCTCGGCAGAATTTACGGACTCCGACAAAGCGAGGGCCATCGACAAGTTGGCTTTTTTAAAGTTGTCAACAATTTCAGTTTCAGTTTATTGTTACATATTTCACATGCATTAAATATTTTGCAATGATTTCACAAAGTCAATGGTCAAATTGAACGTGGTTGTTATTACCATAGACTAAACCAGGAGGTGGGTACATAATTTGAATTTATTCGAATGTATTAAACTAAAAGACTGGACTAAGAAGAAGAGTGGATAGAGGGGCCTTTGGTGGGTGCTATGACTCTGGTTTATAGGCCCCGAGGAGTAGCTAGTTTTATATTATTCTTTAAAAAAGAGGGAAGAGGCAAATAATGTCGATTGTAGCAATTTAATTCGTATTTCCGAAATAAGGGCAATGTTAGAGTCACTTCCATTATAATAACGCAATAGCCTTTCATCATTTACATAAATTTGCATTACCTGTATGCTTTGGCAACAAATACAAACACAACAACATCGGACAAATAACAATAATGTAGTCACGTCAAACTGACGGGATCGAGATGTCAGTCGTTCGATGTTTCAAATAAACCATGAGGGTAATTCACTTAAAGCCCTCACTCCGAGCCCCCTATATAGAGCGCATGACGAACATGACAAACGGATCCCCTTGCAACAAGTCACTGCCCCCACCAGCCAGAACAAACACTATACACAAACACTACCGCTTCATTAGGCAAGCCATTATTCTCTGCCGATACAGCAGGAATCAACGAACCGTGGCTACTTAGGCACAGCAATTCGCCGCAGGGGAATAAATGAAATTGTCTCTCAGAGAAAAGGCATACACAAAGTTGGACAAATAGACAAAGGGTTGTTGCAGATTAATTATTAGCACACTAGAAGCATTATATTGTTGCTTCTGCCTGTAATGCATAATAATTTTAAAGGAAAAGTTTCAGTTTCCGTTAGAATACAAATAATGATATAGATTCAGGGATTTCAGTTGGGAGTACATTCCAATACTTCGGAACTGAAAATGTAATCGTTTTCTTTTCATATATTTTACGAGTTTGTGGTAAATGTTAGGAGCAACCTTGGCGTGTGTCTGGCAATACAATCCGCGTTCTTAATGACATATTGAATTTATAAAGGAAAATGGTGCAATATGCATGTGTCCGCTTTAATACACCCATTCTCCAAACTTTGATTTAATTGATTTATTTAGAACATTTACAACAAAATATGAAAAGACATTTAGAACAAACATAATATACAATGTAAAAATAAGAAAAGAAGAAGACAATAATGAAGTCGGAAGGACACCCAGTTCAGTCAATCCATGGAGACAAGATTGTTCTTCCATGGGGTCCAAGATGATTGTTATGATATTAACAGCTATGTTTAATAGGTAGCGTATCAATAGCATTTACAGATAATGCTGACACTGCTTGGTTTTACACCACCAATCCTGGGATAAGATGGGAGTATTCTGCTGTAGGTTTCCTCGACCCCAGATGCAAAGGTAGCGTTGTAGTGTTTAAAATGTGAGCAAACCGCTCCTCAAAATAAATTAATGTTTAATTCAATTCAATTCAGTTCAATTATTCACTCAATACCGTGTGTCTCAAAAAAAACGTAACACTTTTGAAATGGTTGCCAAATTGAGCATATATAATTTTATGAAAAAATGTCTATATGTATGGAAAGCTAAAGGACCAACCTTTCATATGATATGAAAAAATTAAAAAAAAAATCATGCTTCGATGGACAGTGTTCACTTAAGTTAGAGGTATGAAAATGGGCCTGCGCAGGATTTTTCCTTCCAATTTTGGATGAACAAAGCAGTTTTAAATAAGAAAGAAATAAAAGAAACATGAAAATCTTTTAAAAAAAGATTTAACTTGTTTTTTGTCATGTCTGCCCTAATGTGTGTGTGTGTGTGTGTGCACGTGTGTGTATGTGTGTGTGTGTGTGTGTGTGGGGGGGGGGGGGTGGGCGGTGGTGTTTCGGGATTGATAAATAACACTGAAAAAGGAATGGTATTCGAGGTATTCAAAATATCCTTTTGATTCAAAATATCCTTTTGATCCATCGATCATGAATATCTCATATCGACCTTATTTTGTAAGTTACAAGTAATTTACCTGTCCAAAATTGGAAGGAAAAATCCTGCGCAGGCCCATTTTCATACCTCTAACTTAAGTGAACACTGTCCATCGAAGCATGATTTTTTTTTTAATTTTTTCATATCATATGAAAGGTTGGTCCTTTAGCTTTCCATACATATCAACATTTTTTCATAAAATTATATATGCTCAATTTGGCAACCATTTCAAAAGTGTTACGTTTTTTTTGAGACACACGGTATATAAAAACGATTACATACAATTGCGTATGAACTCATATGACAAATCTGGAGTAAATTCAGTTGAAAGCACGTGTAAAATAAATTGAGTGGGGATCAGATTAAACATCTATACAAATATGTTGTGTATTTAACCCCATTGTGATGTATACATTTCATGAAATATTGTTGCATGTACAACACAATAGAGGGAGGCAATATATAAAAAGCCGGGTCATGGAGAAACCACAGACAGAGAGAGAAAAATAAATAGAGCGAAATAAAGACAGAGAGGAAGAGAAAAGGGAGGGGAAAGGAAATTGAGTAAGAGAAAGGCAAGATGAGAAATAAAGTTAATACATATAATGAAATAGACCCAATCATGTTATATAAGAGATCCGAGTAATATTGTTATATCATACGCTTTGTTATGAGGCCTCTACGTTTTTAATCAATAATTTGTTGAAATTTAAAATTGAAAACTTTCTGCCATTTAAAAGAAAAAGGTAAATTCGAGTAATGTGAAATTGGTTTTTGAAGTTTTTATTTAACCAATAGCATGGAAAACATTTCTTCAATTTTGCGTATTCGAACTCAAATAATAATTAATGAATCCCAACTTTGCTATTTAAAATATCGAGTTTGTCCAACTACCATTTGTAATCACGTGCTTTACTTTACAAATGTTAGCTACGTACCACTTTGAAAACAATAATGTCGATTTTTTGAATCTGATATGACTGGGGTCCAAGATGATTGTTACGATATTAAAAGCTATGTTAGATAGCGTCTCACTAGCATTTACAGATAATGGTGACACTGCTTGGTTTTACACCATCAATCCTGGGATAAGTTGGGAATATTGTGCTGTAGGTTTCCTCGACCCCAGATGCAAAGGTAGCGTTGAAGTGTTAAAAATGTGAGCAAACCGCTGCTCAAAATTTATTAATGTTTCATTCAGTTCAATTCGGTTCAATTATTCACTCAATATATAAAAACATATAGTATATGGTTTTATACGTTTATACGCAACTGTATGTATTACATAAAGTTGCGTATGAACGCATATGATAAATATAAAAAAAATAGACATAGTCAAATCAGGAGTTGGAACCACAAGTAACATAAATTGAGTGGGGATCAGATTAAAGATCTATTTAAAGATTTTGTGTGCTCGACCCCATTGCTATGTATAAATTGCTTTAAATATTAATGCATATACAACACATTGTTATATTGGACCATTTTGTTCGGTAACCTTATCCGATGTGAATGAGCTTTTGAGAACAATGTTGGCAGCCAATGATAGGTGTTGATCATTCATGTATTGGTTGTTTATCAAGTGTATTTCATTCAAACGTACATTAAATGTTATCTATCTATTTGTTTATTCATTAATTCATATATTTATTCAGTAACATCTACTTCTATATACTTATAAATTCGTTTAAATATGTGTTTATCTATCAATGTATTTGTCAATGAATTCATTCTTTAACTCACTTTCATTGTAGCATTACATGACGTACATGATGCCTGTCCTCATGTGACTATGTCATGTCCTTCGATCACTGTGGAGAGCGGTGAGACTGTAGAATTAATCCCGAAACCGATGCAACCCGATTTGGACTGGTTAATATCCAACCTCCCAGCAGACCTGCCGATTTCTGATGATGTCCGGCTTTACTATTGCACCGAACCAGGTAGTATTTTATGCAAAATCCCCGAAATGAGGCTGCACGAAAAAAGGGGGAGGCCTCGTTTTTTTCCGAAGGTTCATAACTCCGAAATTGAAAAAGGTTTTATTATTCTGAAAATGTGTGTAATTCTGAAATAAAAAAGTTTTATTATAAGGAAGGTTTATAATTCCGATAAATAATATACTGTTCTACTTCATTTTCGAAATAACAAATCCTATTTCATTTTCGGAAATATGAACCTTCCAAATTACAAAACTAACGGATTAAAAAACCTCCGGAATAAACGAACTATCGGAATTACAAACCTGGTAGAAGGTTGGCACGTGTCATATAATTATTTGTTGGAATATCATTTACCACTGTATATACAAGCTACAATGTTTATTGTTAATTTGTGATTACTCGAGAAACTATAGCACTTGTTGATTTTCTTGCTTATATGAGTGTTTTATATATGTATTGTGAAACAAAATGTTCATGTATATGAATGAAATTTACTAATGAAATTCAAATTCAAATTCAAACCGTTGTAAAAACGACATCTAACCAAAAAATAAGGCTATAGCCAAAACAATGCATTTGTTTCAATTCATATTTATATGGCAGTGGAGAAGAACCATTTTTTATGACTGGTGGATTGCCCTATCAACGTGACCAGGCATTGTATCACCAGAAATGTCATCTATTCAATATAATTACAATTTTATATCCAATAATAGGGGGTGTCGTGATAATTATAGTGGTTAATTCAACCATACAGGGTTTGAATCTCAGCCTGGCACTAAAACTTGCTTTGGCAAGGCATACTTGTCCCTCTCCACCTATATGTAAATGAGTAAGTCTTTCGTTTCCTTTGTGCATGGCTAATCGTCAACAAAACGGAGTTAAATCTTTTGTCAACTATGTTTTTTGCTTCGGCAGGCAGTCAGTTAAAACGAATTCGTTTGATCAAATTATGGAAACGCAAGCACTACTTTAAACAAAAAGAACTTTGATATTCCTGGCTGATTTTTCCTGATTGAGGTATCATATCGTCACCGTTTTCACGAAGTGGCCTCGTAGCCCACGCAGCGACAAAAGTGAATTTCGAGATAAGCGCATTTTAATATTTCATGTTATTAAAAGGGTAGAAAATGGACTTTCTAGAAATGTGATTTTCTCTTTGAAATTAAGATACCGCCCGCCTAAAAATTTGTTGGTTTCCTCTCAAATTGTTTCAATCACTCATGCGTGAAATCATATGAGTTACATGAAACAAAGATGGGGATCTAAGCTTTACAAATATGTTTCATTTATTAATTACAATTGTGATTAAGTTATGATGAAGCATCGATACCTCTCGGTTTATTTTTTTCTTTCTGGGACGCACTGCATATGACTGGAAGTGCGTCCAACCAGGCGCAATTTCACGGACCGCAGTATTACAAGAATTGCCCCGTTCACACGTAAAAGGTGTTAATATAAGTTAATCAAACAGCATAATATATCAGGGCTGCTGTTGAATAAACAGGAACGGAAGCGTTCCGCTGTGCGTTATGGAGCACGCAGATCCACCACGTTACCAACAAAAAACATGATCAATAAATGACGCATGACTGATTACAGACATTCTGAAGTGGCTGTGTCGGAAACCCAGATCTGGTCAGCATTATTTTGTCAACTTAAATGGAACTTAGGGCACACCTCCGTCACATTTGATGGTTGAGGGGGGGGGGGGCATCGGTCTAACTCGAAAACGAAATAAGAATTTACAAGGCTACTGTTTGGGGGGATCTAGTTGTCCAGGCGTATTTGTTTCAATTCATGTCACCCCCCCCCCTTTTTTTTTCCCGTTCTCTCTCAAGTTCTCGCTTTCTTATTTATTTTTATTTCTTAGCCATTGGATTAGACACGACCTCTCCCGTCCCTTGTTTTTACACCACTGTTTTTGGGTTATTCACTTTCTCATCAATGTTTTTTCTCCCTGTGTTATTTCTGTCACCAGCATGTCTCTCAAACCCTTGTCTTAATGGAGACACTTGCGAGGAGACGGACACAGGATTTACTTGTCTCTGTTTAGAGCGCCACCGTGGTGAAAGGTGTGAAGAAGGTAAGTAATACAAAGGGAGGTGAATGATTTGTTGTGTAAGGGGGGAGGGACCCTTGTCTAACATCGAAATGATTGTACCTGTGAAGATACCGAGCATGGCGAGATAATATGACTAGCATGGTTTTTACAAAAGTAAAGCCCCGTCCTAATATAACTTTTTCGATCTCACCCGAGCGACATTTCGATGAGAAACAGTGGGGGGTCTGATCGTAAAACACATGATGAGCTTTTGCCTGGCTCATGGACACCGTCTTAACCAGCCATCCGCAAAAACCTCACCCGGGTAGGTTACCATAACAACCGCACCTCCCTCATCGCGATCAGCTGGCGCGATCTGTGTACATGATACAAGATTTTCCTGCCTCTGGTTTGAAGACCATCATGGTAAACATCCGAGGAAAATTATTGGCTAAGTATATGAAATAATAAGTACGGTCAAACCAGTTTAATAGTGGCCACCCCTATATAAACGTCACCTGTCTATAGTCGCCATGTATTTTGACTCCCTTGATGAAGAAAAGAAGAAGAATATTCCCTTGGATACTCTTACTTGACAAGTTTAAGTGTTGTATGAATAATCTACTGTTTTGTATGGTATGATGAACACAATCGTTTAAAGTTCATCAACAAATGCGGTCATATGACCGTGTAGATCTCCATGTCTGCGCTATTGTCATCAACTGTGTTTATTTAAGAGTTCCCAGGGGGATTTCACAGGGACTCCAGAAATACTTTGTATGAAGTGCTATTAAAATGAACTTTAATTGGAATCTATATTTGCATGCAGTGAAGTAGCGTATCGTAATAGTGACATCCTTTTCGTTGAATTTCCCTGCGCTTCGTCCAACGGGAACGAATGTTCAATTTAATTACATTACGACGTCCGAATTTTCATTTTAGCAGCTGGCCCTAGAAATATAGGAGTGGTAGATCACAAATCGTTCATTAACTATTCACTAATTGCATTCACACACAAAAAACGTGTTCTAATACGACTAAGGTTTGAGTACTTAGTGACTTTGATGTAAATATACATGTAAGTTGGTCAATTTAGCGCCCTACGCAAAAACAGTTTGGATGTTCATGTTTTGATGGGAGAGCTGGGAAAAGTACGTATCTATGACACTTTACATCGCCGTAAAGTCTTGTTTAAAACTTGTTTTTTCCCGGGTCACTAATTGACTCCGTTTTCTCTCTTTTCCCCCATAATATATTCGTCTTATTTTCATTGTAAACTATATAGATGTAACCATCAATTCGTTAAAACTTCTTGGTGAAAAGAAAAATGAAGGAACGCTTGCCTTAACAGCCCGCTCCAGTCCTAACACGTACGTGCTGGTGAATCAAGATCATTGGAACAAGAACTTATCCCAATTGGCATGTCAGTATCTAGGGTTTGAAGGTAAGACATTATCATTATCACCTTAATGGCCCTCCACTTCTTCCTATTATAAGCTATTCATAAACAGCCGTTTTCTTAACCCGCTTCTCTTTCCAGCAATCTTCCCTGTTAAATATAAATATGATTTTGTTTTGTTCCCTTCTAAATCATCCTCTCTGTATGTTACCAACATATTGCATTTGCCTCTTTCTTATTGTGTTGATGAGTGATGGTTTTCTGAACACTTTTCATTTCTTATCTTCTCTGGTCATGAATTATTCATAATCATTCTCAACAACCAGGTCTTTGTGGCCTTTAATCTTCTCTCAATATCTTTGTTTATGTCTAATACTCACACCCGTAGTAGAGAAAAACTTATCAGATATAATGACTTAAAGCTACGGATTTTGGTTTTCGTGGTAATGTTCTAATACTTTTATTACGGATTTCATTTGATTAAATGTACCCCTCGCCATTACAATTCTTTCATTTATCTCATGACAACTTTTTTCGAATCTGATGCTTTAGTTTACCAAAGGTATTTGAAAGTGTGGACTTCCTTCTTAGTTTTCCAATTATTTTGAGATTCAATGGAGGTGTTTGAGTCTTTGTGAAAATATTACCACACAATTATTTACTGATGTATTTACTCTTATTTTTAAATTGTCAAAAACTGGTGTTATAATCAAGACTAAATATATTCTGGTCGAGATGGAGATTTAAATTCCATGTTCTTGTTGATTTTCTCCCTCTTTAGTCTGATTCCTCTAATTCTTACCAGTTTTAAAAACTTTTTTTTCGGGAGCCTACCATAATTGCATATGTTGTATGTCATCACATATACATTTTTGTAGTACTCGATTAAGTTAATAATTTTGTTGTGGTTTGCATTTATTTTCTTCAAAATAATATTGTGACTTCTCTGGTATCCTACATTTTACTTCAACTTTATTGAACAAGGAGTATTTGCGACGGTGAGCGGTCCACTGTACGAGTCCTCATCCGTTCATGCCCCTGCTGAAGCCGAATCAGTGATATGCCCTGCTAATGCCACAAACATCACCGACTGCTGGTACAGTGAGATTAAAGTGGGTCTGATAAACGAGAGTGAAATTATTTCCATAGTGTGTTGCCCCGGTGAGTAATACTAAAAGTAATCATGATAAAATATAATTATAATAATGATAATATTATACTATTAATTGTAATAATAATAATAATAGTGATACCAATAATAATAATGATGATGATGATGATAATAACGCAGCATTTTCCAACTTTTATTATTATTATTTCTTAATTGCAAACGAAACTTGAGGTTTGATTTCAAATACAAATAAAAGTACAAACATTTAGAAAACACTTTTAGAAATAATGTACGCAAATTCAAAGAAACTGTATAATCTGATACATAAATATATTAATACCCATGTGCAACAATCAAATCATGAAATATTATTCAATAAATTAATGTAAGCTCATGAGTACAATATTTCAAAGTGATTTTATTGTTACGAATCATTGTTACGAGAGAAGTGCATTGAATAGTATCATTGCACAATTGGCGTACACCTGGCGCCTGACCGTTTTGTCGCAAGCTCTCAAATTAACATCAATTATTGGTACCAAAGGGGTTAAGAATTAAAATAATATAATTTACACACACATCAATTTAATTTCATATCTTCAATGTGCGTTGCATAACCTAAATTAGATATAAAGTTGAATCCGAAACACGGTTTATTTTTTTCTTTAAAACAATGCCTTGTGTTTCCTACGGTATATTGTTTGTCATAATGATTGAAATATATATGAATAGAAAGAGTACGGAACTCATAATTTACTTCAAAACCTCCTCGAAATAATTTATTTTGCATCTTATCATTAAAAGATGTTTTAAATACAGGTTCATGACATTGTCTTAGTGGAAATATTTGTCGCGAAATACAAAAGCGAAATGTGTACGCTTGACTTATATGGGAACTGATGCTATTTCATGTGATCTTTTTGTAAACATTTAGAAATATGTACATTTTGAAGAAAAGAAATGTTATCTCTATAGTATTTAGTTCGATTTTATATCCTTATAAAATGTAATTCCTCACCTACAGGACGGTCAAATGCTTTTTAAGATGTCATAATCTTGTTGCATTTTTTGCAACCGCGCGTATAATGACGGTTGTATGACTTGGTATGGTGTGAAATATTATTTTTACTTTCGTGTTTTATTTGAACTTCTAGGCCTCTGTCTTTCTACTCCGTAATATGTTTTTTTTTAAATTATTTATTGACCTTATTTTCAACAGTAAAGCCGTGTGATATATCTGGTCGACCACTCGGCCTTGAAAGTGGTGCTCTTTTCGATTCGGCTTTTTCTGAATCCTCCTGCCACTCGGAGATCCACTGCAGCAGTTCTGGCCGCCTGAACAATTGGAGAACCTGGCTCCCAGACTCGTCCGACCCATCCCCTTGGATGAAGGTCCAATTTGGGTCTAGTTATATCGTAACTGCCATAACGACTCAGGGTAAAACAAACTACGATGAGTGGGTGACGTCATACACTTTTTCGTCTAGTTTTAACAACACGGCTTGGACTGATTATTTGAACGTATACTCTGGATTAATTAAGGTAATTCCAAAACTGCGGTTCCTCAATTAAATTAAAAAAGCTATTAATCAGTGGTCTTTGTGATCAGAGATATACAGTGTGACCTCGTAAGAGTTCCATGGGACAAAGGATTTCCCATTTCTCGTTTTATGTAATAATGGGTGACAAAAAAAAAGTATAATGGGCAGAAAAAAGGGGAAAATAGCAATATACATAAATATGTATAGGCCTATATATGTCAAACAACAGAGGATTATTTTTACAACACATGCAACTAATTACAAGGTTTTTTACAAAGTTGTAAAAGAAACAAGAAAAAAAAACTCTCAAAAATGACGCCTTGGTTAAGCTAGCCATGTTGATAGGGAGGTTTTGGGTTAGGGTTAGGGTTAGGGTTAGAACTCAGGTAGCTCTTCTCCATTTTACACAATATTGTTCTGGATACTTAGATATGGACTTGATAAAGAAATGGGGGGAAAAGAAGAAGGAAAAAAAAGGCCCTGATATACGTAGTTGGCTCTTCTTGACAACAATTCGTGTATTCAGCGTTTTATTAATTTACAGGCCGCAAAGGGTTATGAACTAACGATGAGCTTCATTAAGGATGAGTTTTCTTTCCAATATTACTTAATGTCATTCTCATTCAATTTACTTTTTACAGATTTTTCCGGGAAATTACGACCCTGATAGCTATGTGACTCACACGCTTGATAGGCCGATAGTTGGACGCTCTTTCCGGATCCATCCAAAGACCAATCACGGTCAAATTTCTTTGAGGATGGAACTATATGGGTATGGACCTCTAACTGATGCTATAGGTAAGTGCAGAGTAGGACTGTTACTGAAAGAGAAGGTTTATTAAAATTGATAGGTGCTGAAAAAAATGAAAATAAAATCGTGAGCTTTCCCTCCCTTTGTATGTTAGTGTAACAGAATATTATAGTAGAATTGTCTCCTGAACGGCATTGCTCTTAAAATGCTCTCGTCATTCTGCAAGAAATGGTCAAAACTTGAACACTCTGGACGAAAAACTTGTGTGCAGTCCCATTCCTCCATTAATGTGGGCTATGCATGTGTCTTTCAGCATGGTTTAATATTCTCCTTTTTTCTTCAAATTTTGATAATTCCAGAACACCAGAGTTTATATCATTTGTTATGTTGCACAAGGCCAGCCTTACACAATTCTGCTGGAAAGTTTTTATGTCATAATGTGATGTTATGGCCAGTCCTGGTCATATATTTCCAAGAAACAATGCAGTGGGTTATCATAGGGGAATGTGAAACCATTTTGGTGTTAGTCGGTAACTGGTGTTATCAATCACCCAAATAATTCAATGTTCTATTAAGACCGACCCTCTATCATTTTCAGAAGAACCGCCCCACCGCAAACTACACCATCCTCCTGCGATTCGATTTTCGAAGATGAAAATGGCAACATATTATATATATATGAAAATCTACACAAACATCATCTTCCCAATTTAGCTTCTGAATAATGATAAGAATAGTATCAACGGAATTGTAGTTCAATTTCAGTTTCAATTTATTTTCCACCTTTAAAAAAAAGAAAAAATATAACATTTTCACACATTGTATTAAAATAACAATATAAACATAAACATAGAAGGATACTATTAATAAGCAGGTTGCTTGTAGGCAGGGCCCCGGTATACCATATACAATTAACAACTTTGTGAGAGAAATATCTAAACATTTGAGAAAATTATAAAACAGCAAATTAAATATAAATTAGGAAATTGTGATCGTCTTAACAGCTTCTAGTCTATAAATAGACATATACAGGTAGACATCCACACACAGACATACAAACACCCTAGTATACACACACACATAACCATATGCCGACAGTTAAGAGAAGATAAGATAGATGAGATAGAGTAAAATATCATAGGGAAGGAATATATAGAGAGAAGGAGAAAGAGACCAATAAGCAATGGTGTAATGACTGGACAATCAAGGAAAAACTGTGTACCCCAAATATTGAATTTATGATTGTCGGACTTCGCCCTTTCTATCTGCCGAGAAAATTTAGCCAGCTATTTGTGATGGTTGTCTATATCCATCCTGGGGCAGACGTGAGGGAGGCTAGTCTGGTAGTTGCTAATAGGATAAACCGTTTGGAAGCTATTTCGCCTGATAGCCCGAAATTTGTCATCGGGGATTTTAATCAGTGCACACTTGAAACTGTTTTACCTACTTTTGATCAGTACGTTACGCAACCCACGCGTAATGATGCGACTCTAGATCGTTGCTATGGAAATGTTCCCAGGGCATACACAACAAAGGCATGTGCACAGCTCGGTGCATCCGATCACAACAATGTCTTACTAACGCCGTCGTATAAACAGAAGCTCAAAAGAAATAAGCCGGCAACAAAAGTTCGTCAGTGCTGGACCGAGGAAGCAATAGATGAACTTAGGGGATGTTATGAATCAACGGATTGGAATCTGTTCTTCGAATCGCACAACACAATGGATCAGTCGGTTGAGTACATTCGATACTGTGCTGAGACAATAATACCCGTGAAGGAACAAAGAGTTTATGCTAATGATAAACCATGGGTCAGGAGTTCGCTGAAGAAGCTGCTGCGGGAAAAAAGGGAGGTGTTCGGGAACGGCGATCGAAGTCAGCTTAAAGAAGTTCAAACACGGATTGACCGAGAGATTAAGTCTTGTAAATTGGCTTATAAACGCAAACTTGAACGTAACTTTTCGCAGAACAACACTCAGGCAGCATGGCGCGCGATGGAATCTATTACGGGATACAAAGGCAAGAAAAAGCCAGTTGACTTTTCTGCAGACTTTGTTGATGAACTTAATCGTTTTTATGGTAGATTCGAAGTACATGACTTTCGTAAGGAAAACAGTGAATTGAAAGGTCACTTAGAATACTTAATTTCACAGATTGATGGTGGTAGTAATAGAATATGTGTAACTGAGGAGAATGTCAGAAAGGTACTAGGAAAGGTAAAGGTAAACAAAGCAACCGGCCCAGATGGCATTTGTAACAGACTACTGAAGTGCTGTAACCAACAGTTAGCTCCATTGTTATGTCGTATCTTTCAAATGTGCTTGGATACAGGGGTTATCCCCAAACTGTGGAAGACTTCCACAATTATACCTATCCCTAAGAAAAACAAAGATCAGGAACCAAATGATTTCCGGCCGGTGGCGTTAACATCAAACATCATGAAAAGCTTTGAAAGGCTCTTTCTCGTCGAATTGTTAGAAGAATCACAGGGTCAAATAGATCCATATCAATTTGCATATCTGCCAAATAGAAGTGTTGAAGATGCTACCCTTGTTTTTCTCCACAAGATATATGAGCATCTTGATCGTGCTAAATCGTACACTCGTTCACTTTTTGCGGACTTCTCGAGTGCGTTCAACACGATCGCTCCTCATTGTCTGGTACGAATCTTAATTGATATGAATGTAAATCCGAGACTTGTTCTATGTATCCAAAATTTCCTCAGTTCAAGAATCCAGTCAGTCAAAGCTGGGAATCATCAGTCAAATGAAATGACGACCCACATTGGTGCTCCCCAAGGTTGCGTTTTATCTCCCGTTCTTTTCTCGTTGTACACAAGTAATTGCACGAGCACCAAATCCTCTTGCAGTTTAGTTAAATATGCCGATGATACTGTGATAACAGGCTACCTGTTCAATGACCCTCATGAATACATCTCCCAAGTTGAAGACTTTGTCCTTTGGTGTGACAACCATTACCTATCACTGAATACCAGTAAAACCAAAGAAATTATCGTTGACTTCCGGAAAGGCAATACAATACATGAGCCACTCCGTATTCATGGAGACGTCATTGAGCAGGTACATGAGTACACACACAGGGGCGTCGCCAAAGGGGGGGGGGGGGTGTGGGGGTGCGACACCCCCCCCACCTGTCAGGATATTGTCGGTAAAATTGCGCTGTCGTCGGGAAAAAGAGAAAAGGGGGAGGGAAAAAAAGAGAGAGAAAAAAGGAGAGGGAAAGGGAAAGAAAAGAAAAGAAAGAAAGGAAAAGAAAGGAAAGAAAGGAAAAGAAAGGAAAGAAAAGAGAAGAAAGAAAGAGAAAAAAGAAAAAGAGGGAGGAAAGGAAAGAAAGGAAAAGAAAGACAAGAAAGAAAAGAAAAAAGAAAGAAAAAAGAGTGAAAGGGAAACAAAAGAAATGGGGGATGAAAGAGAGGAGAGAGAGGGGAGGTAAGAGTCTGAGAGAGGAGGAGTGGGAGTAAAAGAGAGAAGAAAGTTGTTGGGTGGAGTCGTCTCGTCGAGGCAGCGAGAAAGACACGGATAAATATGTTTCTGTGTCGGGTCAGCTGTGTCGGTATTCTTGCTCGATCCTCGTGTACTATATCAATCCAGAAGTTTGAAGTCGGTGAGATGTATATTGTCGGTCGGCCGACAAGTTTTTTTTCCCTACGAACTGTGACTTTTTATCCGCTGTGACGATTTCGAGAGTGACTACAACTACAATACTTGTATTTTCTCGAAGTCTCACTTTCCTATCATATCAGCTAAAGAAATCAGAGGGTTTAAAATTGTCGGGGAAACTAAATTCAAACAAGGTTTAAGAGTCAACAACGGTACGACAAATCGTCTTCCTTCTCTAATAATTTAAGGAAACGTCAAAGCTTCCGCGCTTCGCGCGAGAATGAGAAACTGAATTAAGACAAATAGGGCTTATTAAAAGTAGAAAACGGTACAACGGATCGTGTTCTTTCTCTAATGATTTGAGGAAACGTCAAAGCTTTCGCGCTTCGCGCGAGAGGGGGGAAACTGAATTCAGATGAATAGGGCTTAATAAGATTCGAAAACGGTACGAGGAATCGTCTTCCTTTCTCTATATTGTGATGAACCGCCAAAAATTCCGCGCTTCGCGCGGAAGAGGAAAACTTCATTTAGACGAGTCGAGAACGGTACAACGAATCGTCTTCTTTCTCTAATAATTAAAGGAAACGTCAAAGCTTCCGCGCTTCGCGCGAGAATGGGAAACTGAATTAAGACAAATAGGGCTTATTAAAAGTAGAAAACGATACAACGAATCGTGTTCTTTCTCTAATAATTTGAGGAAACGTCAAAGCTTTCGCGCGAGAGGGGGAAACTGAATTCAGATGAATAGGGCTTAATAAGATTCGAAAACGGTACGAGGAATCGTCTTCCTTTCTCTATATTGTGATGAAACGCAAAAATTTTCGCGCTTCGCGCGGAAGGGGAAAACTTCATTTAGACGAGTCGAGAACGGTACAACGAAGGAAACGTCAAAGCTTCCGCGCTTTGCGCGAGAGGGGGAAACTGAATTCAGACGAAATTAATAGGGCTTTTTTAGAGTCGAAAACGGTACAACGAATCGTGTTCTTTCTCTAATAATTTGAGGAAACGTCAAAGCGTTTGCGCTTCGCGCGAGAGGGGGAAACTGAATTCAGATGAATAGGGCTTAATAAAAGTCGAAAACGGTACGATGAATCGTCTTCCTTTCTCTATATAGTGATGAACCGCCAAAAATTCCGCGCTTCGCGCGGAAGAGGAAAACTTCATTTAGACGAGTCGAGAACGGTACAACGAATCGTCTTCTTTCTCTAATAATTAAAGGAAACGTCAAAGCTTCCGCGCTTCGCGCGAGAATGGGAAACTGAATTAAGACAAATAGGGCTTATTAAAAGTAGAAAACGATACAACGAATCGTGTTCTTTCTCTAATAATTTGAGGAAACGTCAAAGCTTTCGCGCGAGAGGGGGAAACTGAATTCAGATGAATAGGGCTTAATAAGATTCGAAAACGGTACGAGGAATCGTCTTCCTTTCTCTATATTGTGATGAAACGCAAAAATTTTCGCGCTTCGCGCGGAAGGGGAAAACTTCATTTAGACGAGTCGAGAACGGTACAACGAAGGAAACGTCAAAGCTTCCGCGCTTTGCGCGAGAGGGGGAAACTGAATTCAGACGAAATTAATAGGGCTTTTTTAGAGTCGAAAACGGTACAACGAATCGTGTTCTTTCTCTAATAATTTGAGGAAACGTCAAAGCGTTTGCGCTTCGCGCGAGAGGGGGAAACTGAATTCAGATGAATAGGGCTTAATAAAAGTCGAAAACGGTACGATGAATCGTCTTCCTTTCTCTATATTGTGATGAAACGCCAAAAATTCCGCGCTTCGCGCGGAAAGGGAAAATTTCATTTAGACGAGTCGAGAACGGTACAACGAATCTTCTTCTTTCTCTAATAATTTGAGGAAACGTCAAAGCGTTTGCGCTTCGCGCGAGAGGGGGAAACTGAATTCAGATGAATAGGGCTTAATAAAAGTCGAAAACGGTACGATGAATCGTCTTCCTTTCTCTATATTGTGATGAAACGCCAAAAATTCCGCGCTTCGCGCGGAAAGGGAAAACTTCATTTAGACGAGTCGAGAACGGTACAACGAATCGTCTTCTTTCTCTAATAATTTAAGGAAACGTCAAAGCTTCCGCGCTTCGCGCGAGGGGGGAAAACTGAATTCAGACAAAATTAATAGGGCTTATTTAGAGTCGAAAACGGTACAACGAATCTGTTCTTTCTCTAATAATATGAGGAAACGTCAAAATTTTCGCGCTTCGCGGGAGGGGGGAACTGAATTCAGACAAGGATAAACAGTCGAGAACGGTACAGCAAATTGTCTTCTTTTTGATAATAATTTAATGAAACGTCAAATCTTTCGCGCTTCGCGCGTGATGAGGGGGGGGGGGGGACTTCCTTCATCCAAGGATTAATAGTCGAAAACGGTACAATTATTAATCGTCATCTTTTCCTAATAATTTAAGGAAACGTCTAAGCTTCCGCGCTTCGCGCGGGAGGCCCATCACCCACACCTCCCTAATGAGCGCGCTTTTAAGTGATTCTCTTACTCACTACCGCCCCTCCCTAAAATAAGATCCTAGCTACGCGCCTGCATTAAAATATATAGCTATGATGTTGACTAAATTGAAGAAATAATTCGTAAATTTATGTCGTCGAGGAAAATGACAATTTTGCGCATATAATTATGCAAGTACTATAGATAGTCCATAGGAAAAACAATTTAGCCTTCGGCCCCAGGTTTATAGGGTTGAATTTTTAGATATTGGACATTTAATTTTGTCGGTAATTGGTGGCTATTTTGTCGGTAATCGTTGGCCTCTACACCCCCCCCCACTGAAAAAGGTCTAGCGACGCCCCTGCACACACCTGGGAACAATCATTGATGATAAGCTTTCTTGGAAGCAAAACTGTCTGTCTGTTCAAAAGAAAACGAATACAAGGATGTTTTTCTTACGGAAACTAAAGAGCTTTCACATCGATAGAACCATCCTGAAGCTCTTCTACCAATCGATCATCCAAAGCGTAATGTGTGGGGAATGTGCACGAGATTTTTAGACTTTGAAATACATAACTGTAGTTTGGAGGAAATTCTGTATGGGAAAGAGGAGAGAAACAAAGGAAAATATCAATTAATGAATCATGTTTTAATTCTTGTTAAATATCTGATTTATAGAAATAGAGAACTTCAAAAACCACCCTCTTTTAATGAAATAAAGAATAGTATAGTAGGGGATAAAGTAGAAGAAAGGAAATTGGCAACAATTAGGGGAACTCTCACTATTCATTTTTCTAAATGGGAAAACCTGAGTATTAGACAAACAATTGGAACCCAGAGCCAGTCGTCCACCAGTTAAGAGGGGGGGGGGGGGCAGGGAGGGGGATAAGGGAGAGGTCGGGTAGGGTAGGGTTAACAAAAAGAGAAAACTTTTCTCTCAGGACAACAGTATAAAAGAAGTATAAGTTGCTACATTGTTAAAACAAAAAAAAATTGGATTATACAACTGCATATGTTTTCTTTGAAAATATGAATTTTTGTGTCGAATATGATGTAAAGGAACTAACTATGTAAGTTTCCTTTGAAGCCGTTTGTAAGACAAAAATTTATACTGATTTATAATGTCATTACATTTGCAGTGAGCGTTACATATGATGATTGTAATTTGTACTATGATTATAATTTGTTTCAAAAGAGAAAATAATAAAAACTGACCATGAAAAAAAAGTAATGAC
The DNA here is from genome assembly GCA_035222895.1 of Strongylocentrotus droebachiensis. Taxonomy (NCBI): domain Eukaryota; kingdom Metazoa; phylum Echinodermata; class Echinoidea; order Camarodonta; family Strongylocentrotidae; genus Strongylocentrotus; species Strongylocentrotus droebachiensis. The sequence goes on from JAVYIG010000505.1 coordinate 359,215, forward strand.
ATTCAATCTGATCTGCACTTTTGGTAACATGTCAAACGAGCAAAAGGGAAGAGTAGATCGAACTCGAAGAGTCGTACAGAGGGTTATAGGATCAGATCTGCCCCCTGTTCCAGCACTTTATGAAAAACGCTTACTTGCAAAAGTTAAAGTTATAATGACAGACAATACTCATCCTCTCAATGAGTGTTTCAGGTTCAACCGTTCTGGAATAAGACTGTGCCCTCCCCGTACTCGCCTTTCACGTTCTCGTAATTCATTCATCCCTAATTCCATACATGTGTATAATTCAACTGTGACGCGATAACTGTATACATTAGGCTACCTATACCTATCCTTATAATTATATATTTCCTACTGGATTTGAATTTGTTATTGCTGATTTTGAAAGCTGTCCGTTTGATTGCACTTCAATAGCTGCTATTAAAGTGCAATCAAACGGATAGCTGGAGACCGTGGATCGGGAGCTATCGGATTGGTGGGGGGGGGGGATGAGCTGACGGGAAATGAAATATCATATTATGAGACATGTTAATGTATGACGCATGTTATTCATACGATTGTGCCGGTTATTGTTAACTTCATTTTTTCTGCAAGATCCATAAGCATATGTGGATCGGGAGCTAGTGGATGGGGGGGGGGGGGGAGCTGACGGGAAATATATAAGGAGACATTTTAATGAAATATCATATTATGAGACATTCTAAATTATGACGCATGTTATTCATACGTTTGTGCCGGTAAACTGTTAACTTGATTTTTTCAATCGTTAAGAGTTCATTCTACTGTAGAAGTGTTGCCGTAATTATATCTCGCATTTATAATCATGAAATATGAATGTTAATGTATTTATTCCTGTTATTTTCTGCAAATCCAAAACCATCTGTGGATCGGGAGCTAGCGGATGGGGGGGGGGGGGGGAGCTGACGAGAAATAAAATATTATATTATGAGACATTTTAATTTATGACGCATGTTAAATGTAGGAAATAAGAAATTGAGGGGCACATGCACACTATAAATAATTATCCATATTTATGTTCATAGTTTTCTATTGTTAAATGTTATATTGTATTTTCTATCATTTGTATTTTCACTGTAAAAAAAAGCCATTGGAAGCAAAATTTCTATGTAATGTTTGCATGCATGGACCAATAAAATAATCTTGAATCTTGAATCTTGAATCTTGACAGAGAGAGAGAGAGGGGGGTCAGTATTACATAAGAAAATAATTAGAATAAGTAGGCATGGTGAAAAGAAAAGAGAAAGAGAAGATTGTCGGAGTGGAGAGAGCTCATAAGAAAATTCGAATTAATTAGCACGTATAAATATTGGTGAGATATAATCTTTTTATAGACAATTTGAATTTTGAAAGAGTTGAGCTTTGCTGAATACTGTGATCAAGGCTGTTCCCCAATTTAATATATTTTACACGGAATGAGTTTGAGGCCATAGAAGTGGAAACCTTAGGTTGATGAAATAGTTTACATTGACGAGTGTTGTAATTATGTACAGACGAATTATGGGTAAACATAATTATTTTCAAATATTTTTGGTAAAAATCTAGACTGGTATTTATACATAAAAATAAGAAAGTTCATATAAATTAATTCAGAGATTGGTAAAATATTCATTTTCTTAAATAATGGCATACTCGGACAATAATATGGGGATGATGTAATAAGTCTAATTGCTTTTTTCTGAATTATTATTAATCTAGAAAGATGGCTTTTGAAAGTATGCCCCCATACTGAGTTACAGTATGTTAGGTGAGGCAAGATTAAACTATAATACAAAGTGTCGAGTATGTTTTGTGGTAATATAAATTTAAGCCTTGATATGATTCCTATACATCTTAATACTTTAGTACAGATACTACTAATATGCGGTTTCCATGAGAAAAATTCGTTGACTGTAATACCTAAAAATTGAACATTATTCACACGTAGTGCATTTGATTCTTCTAAGTTCTAGTCAGAATAAAAGCCCAATCGGTTTCAAATCGTAGACAAACGCACTACTGACCTGACGTCACTACGAGTCTGAGCCGATTTAGCTTGTTCTAAATAAAGTTTCAAAACCTTCGAAATTTAGATTTGTTAATTCATATGACTACTCGGATCCTCGATCATTCAGATTAAGTACATGCTCGAATTTTTCCTATCGAATGTTGTTACAAATACCTCCACGATAAGGTAGTAGTCAAATCGCATAGCGTGCGATGGGTTTAACTCATCCGTCATAAATCGCCCTTTCCCGAAGGCTCTCCAAGCGCGAGAGCAAGCTCAAGAAATGTCCAGGTGGGCCGGCGAATTACCCTTGATGGTGGCACCTTGTCCGTCTTAAGCGAATACTACTTGAGAGCAGATAAAAGCTTCCCGACGTTATCCAATAGTGGGCCCCTTGTGTGGTGGTAGGGTTTCATTAATTTAGGATTTCAACGAATACGGTGATAATTTGATCACATTCCGTCAAGCGCGTATCCAAAGATTAATTATATTTCATCGGCAATTACCAAAAGGTCACCCTTAAGGATTAATTATTTTCTTTTCCCTCAATTGGGAATTCTCGTTTGGGTTACGAGATGTTGCGGGACAGGCCGGCCTTCATCTGTTAGAATATGAATATTTTAAGTGATTAAATCTCACCATAGACATTCATGCTCAAGCACTACAGGAAATTATTGCTAAAAGTAACTCATGTGTACCTATATAACAGGTATTTCATTAACAAGTAAAAAATCAACATACCTGTTTTTTCATAATCATGATAACTAATAATTATAAGATTTGTACCAATCCCAATTCTCTATGTTATCCATGTGTTGTTGTTGTTTTGTAGTTATTGCTCGTTTGTTTTTATTAATACATACTTTTGTTTGTAGACAGGTAGATTTCCAGATTACATTTAAGAAAAATATATTGAAAGGACAACCTTGCCTTGCAAATAAGTAGGAAATATAAGAATGTTTGTTAAAAGGTCAGTTAGGTTTTGTTTTTTGTTTTTTGCAGCGTCGCTGAACCTCGATGCGGAACTTGGTTGCACTCCCCCTGTCCTCGGCGAGGGACTTGGCGTGGAAGATGGTCGGATACCAGACTCTAGTCTGACCTCGTCATCGATCTTTGATACCGGCCATGAAGCTTACAGAGGAAGGCTGAATGAAGTTGCCGTTCCAAAGGAGTCCGGTAGATGGGTATCCGCCGGTGCATGGATCGCCGCCGTTGGAGACAACAATATGTGGATAAAGGTAATTAAAGTATACCCATATCAAGAATAAATTATGTACAGCTAGAATGTACGAATATCAACCTTCTCTTCGTGTTAAGCTGCATAGCCCTTTGAAGATTACCAGAAGAAAAATATGTAAAAGGGTTTGCCTGGCTTTAAATGGGCCAACTGATTAGAGGTATGAATAAAATAGAGAATAACATAATAAAATATGATTTATTTCATGTGTATACATGAACCTCCGCCATGTTTGTTTCGACATTTGAGCACGTTTCCAACGCGCCTGAGGGTCATGTACTATTCTTTTTTTGTTCGATGCTTTCTATATTCGTATAGACTCTCCGACTAACAAAAACCAAAAAACGAGGATCAGCTTCAAGCATGCGCATTATAAAATTGAGTGAGGTTATCTCCGCTTGTATTCATCATTTGGATAATAACAACGCGGAAGTACTGATGAATCAGTGTCCATCATTTTAATGAGAACCCAAGCTTGAAACTGTTGAGTGATCGTGACAATGGAGTTATCTTTGGGATGGTTGTTGTAAACGTTATGGTCGGACGGACGTTTGTGTCGTGTTTGATCTCAATCAAGACCTATCATTGTCAGAATCGGGCAGGGGACTTATGCATTCACAGGAAGAAATCTTTAAAAGAATGTATCGTCTAAACTTAACTGTTTAATCAGTCCATGGTGAATCAAGCTTAAATTTAAAAACAAAACAACCAGAAAAAAGGAAAACATTCGAAAGGGGGATATAATATATTAGTCAGGTGATCTACTCCATGTGCACACATCCATGTGAAACACACGATCAGCCACTAGTAAAACATTTACCGTCCCTCGAACCAGTATACTGGTAGATGATAGATATTTCAGTTCTCGCCCCAATAAACTGAAACAAAGAAAATGCAATAAATTATCAATAATTCATTGCATTTTGCCCAGATCCCCAACAGATAACAATACTCTGTGTGGCAAAGCCCTTAACCATAATGCATGGCCCTACAGAAGAATTTGTCCTGTTGGGGATCGGGAGAAAATGCAATTAATTATTGATAATTCATAGCCATTTCTTTTTAAATATTTGTGGTGGCGCCCCCGTACCCTAATCCCCGCTACGTACAGTCATGATTCAGTGGCTAAGCAATGGCCTCGTTACTATGAGGCCACATAATCACAATAGTGTCGATCAACTTTATTACTGCCCTTTTGTGAGGCATTAATCCTCTTTACTGTCAGTTATGAATTAAGAACGTAGGTCCCCTAGTTGATTAGCATAGTAGAACACACATGCTTTAGCAGTCACGCAAACCAAACACTCGCAAATTATTATTCAATACAATCTGAGAATTTATACTATTTTTTAGATCTATAGGAATAAATCTTTGTCAAAATCATTCCATAAATTGGGGTAACAATAATTATTCTACCTTAATGACCAACAGTGTATATCATATAATATTAATGGTAATATAATATGAATAAAAAGAATAATAACAGTGACAACAATAATGTTAATGATAATGATATTTTGATAATAATAATATTAAAAGTGATAATAAAAAATAAATACGATTGGTAGCTCTACCAGAGCAGCCTGGTATTGTTTCTTCTTTGTTTTCACCATTATTATTATAATTATTATTATTTCTTAAATATTACTATCATGATCATCATCATCGTCATCATCTTGATTTTGACTTGATTTGATTGTCCATACATCATCACTCATTAAGTTTAACATGTATTGTTTAATAAGAGTCAGGCTCGACTAGCGCCTGTGTTTTCTTTGACTCTTTTTTACCATCGATCACAAACTCGTTGTAAATAGCCATTTATTGTTTGACACTAAATTTACTTATAATAATAATAATAATTACTATTTCTTATATGGCGCTTTTTCAGGAAGGCCTTATCAAAGCGCTTTACAGATATAATATCATTACCCCGATCATCGGATTCAGGCTTACCTGCACACAATGTATGCACATTCTCCACTCCCCTGGGAGCATTCCAGCCAGGCGTCATTTTTACAAGCGCACACTTGCTAATCACATTAGCTTTTGCATCCTACCGGGTACCCATTTAACACCTGGGTGGAGAGTGGCAAATGAAGATCTTATTTAATTCATGTCATGTTTATGTTATATTGGCATTGTCATTGTAAATTTATATTTATTTTGTTTCAATGTTTTCAATGGTGGTGAATAAATAAATTCAAATCAATATTATCACATAAAGTCGTACATAGAAAATAAGCACACCTGGAAAATGTCAAGTCTGTAGACACCCAAAACCCTGACAGCACTCCTCACTAAGATAGTTATTTTATAAGGTACAATGACGTATGCTACAAAATAATAGATATATGTGTATGTACAAATACCGATGTTACAAATAGAGGTATTAATAGAAACAATTATAATGCTAAATATATTACTCATTGCGGATATAGTATCGAAAATAATATCGCTAGTGATATTTGTTTGTCTCGCAATGTGGTCAATAAGGAATCTAAAAGATCACGACGTTTCGTATGCTACTGCGATACTTCGTCAGGTGATAAAAACTATTGTAAGCAAGGGTCTTTTATACCTGATGCACCAGGCCTATTGGTCGACGCATACGGTGCTCCGCCGGTCCTCCCGTAAAGTATAAAAGACCCTTGCTTACAATAGTTTTTATGATTCCTTATTGACCACATTGCGAGACAAACGAATACCACTAGCGATATTATTTTCGAGAAACAATTATGTTTGTAATAAATAAAAAAGTTTAAGGGCTGGTCAGGCCCAACCTACAACGAAAACAAGATTTCTTTCTTCAGGCCTACCCTAAATACAACATTAAAGGGCAAACCTTCAATAGAAAACCCCGCTATCGCTATCTGCCATCGGATATATTAATATATTTTCTTTTTGTCATCGTTAAAATCACCCAAAAGGTTGATCTCGGTGAGGATACTCTGGTAACTGGTGTTATCACACAGGAACGGTCCATATTCAACCAAAGGATTACGTCATTCCAAATCTCCTACTCAAGTGACAATACAAATTGGACCTATGCTCTGGAAGAGCAGTGTGGAGTACGCAAAGTGAGTTTCATTTTCGCGCTTCCAGAAAATGTTTTGTTCATCTTATTTTGTTTTTATTCATGGTCTTTTATTACTTATGTATTTGTCAAATTTCTGTATTGTTTTTGCATGCAATTATTTCCCCATATCTACATAATTATATCTCTACATACAAAAGGATGAATTTCCTAGTATGCAAAATTAAAGGATTAAAACAAAACAATATAAATAGTTCCAATAAAGCCAATTAGTTATGTGCCTTGGCAATGAAATCTCTGTGCCCGAATTGCGCTTCTCATGGAAGGGTTATACCAATGGATTCAAGGCAAGACATTAATCAACATTTGCCATCTTCCACTCAGGTGTTAATGGGTACCTGGAAGTTTCCAGGGGTTATATGAATTGCAGGGCCCTTGGGAATAGCAGCAGTGATACTGGTGAGGCTTTTCTTGGTTAATACAAACATTTCGATTATTATCATTATTACTATTATTATTGTTTAAATTATTATTATAAGAAATTAACATTCTCAATCGCTTTCGTTCTTATTCAGACATATGCAGGAAATTATGATGCTGCCTCAAATGTGACCATACTGTTTCCTGAGCCAGTAACCGCACGATACGTCACGCTTCATCCTTTAACAATATTTAGAGAAGCGGCTATGAGATTCGAAGTACTTGGTATTAACAATTGAACCATAACGATTTGATTTATGATTAAATTTATTTGTTGTTTTATGTAATCAATTGTATTCATATTTATTTACTCATGTATTGATTTATCTAATAATATATCTATATATGAATTGATTATTTCATTTATTTATCTACGTATTCACTTATTGAAATACTTATTGTGCTATAGCATCTAAATGAATGAGTAAGTCGATCAAAATTTAAAATGATTTGACTAAAGCATTATAGTTTTGTTGGTTCATGCAGAGAAACCTAGAGGTACATGCATCTAAAGGGACAAAGGTCAGATATTAACAGATGTCAAAGTCACCACCAAAGATGTTGAAACGAGGTACTGTGAAAAAGTGCATGAAAAGATGGTCAGAAAATGCTCTGCAATTTGGTGAAGCGTGTGCTAAATGTGGGGGAAGGAACTACTTCTACATCGTGACTGTGCAAAACTAACTTGCCAGAGAAAATTCATTAAGTTGATGTCGAAAGGATGGAAGAAACGGAGTTAAACTTATTTGAGCTTGTGACACGGCTATGAACTCCCCTCAATGAGAATGAACCCCTGAAAGCAATTGTATGATATGTAATGTACAGAAGCACGTTGCACTTATATTCGATTCCGAATCACATGGAACGTGCTGCCACGACAGGCAACCAGTACGTCACCCTCAAGCCCAGGAATGAAGTATTCAACCGTGCTACTATTAAAAGTGAAGTCCACACTGATATTAACTTGGCTTTAATACAAATAAATAATTTAGAAGAGCAGATCAGTTTGAGGAAATTCCGATTAAAAATAACGAACGGCTGAATTGTTTTAGTTGCAATCAATCAAACACAAATAGGCTACTCTGTGATCGAAGTATTTTGTGAGCTCCCCTCCCGTTTTCTCTGTACTATAAACAAAAAACATACATTATTATTTTTCAACGAGAAAATGTCCGATGAAAATATGCACCCAATATAGAGATTAATGCAAATATGTTTCTATTCAATTCCTGTATGGGGGGAATCTATTCCGTCGTCAGGAACGAAGAAAATTAAAGTTCATGGAATTGAATGTCCGGAAACAATTTGTGTTTGATTGATCGCATCTTCCCAAATGCATAGCTCTGACTTTCACAACTGTTCCTATCATTGTTGTGCTTTAAATTAATTAAAACCATCTTATTATCAGGGTGGATCTTCCCTTTAAACCAGAATGTAGATGTTCGATGGAAGTGGTAAGATGTGAAAGTCAGCGAGGAATACATTTGCAGTAATAGAAAAAGCCTTTTTTTTTCCTGAATCATTCTGCAAAAATATTGATGTATGGTTGACACATCTGCCCCCCTCCCACCCCCTCCCACTCAGTGTTATGTAGGGTATGCGCATGCATGTTCCCTCTTTTTTAAAGCACCCCTATCTCCGGTGTGAAAGTCAATGGCGGGCCGGACTTTGTCGCGTGAAACAAGTACCTCTTGTTTTACCGGAGATTTTGGGAACACGCATGCTGTCCCGGGGGCGTATTTTTTATTTACACGGCAGCGAGGGGAAAAGCTCGATTAATTCCAATGAAACCGCTCGCGGAGAGTCTAGTCTGTAGTACGTGTGCAGCGCAGTGTTTATGTACTGAAAATGACTTGTGTTGTCGATGTACTTGTTAGTACGTGGCAGAGGGCATGCTAATGTTCACGCTCTCTGTGCCATGGTGTCGCATATAATATCATTCTGCCGTCTCTGTTTATTGCATGAGAGATCTATATATTTTGTTTTCCTGTTTTCCTTGTGATGTCTTTCTTCATTTCCTTCTCTAGATCTACATGTTAAGTACAATTCCCTTTATAATACACTGCACTGCTAGGTACCCGACTCGTACTACGATTCGGTCTAGTATAGACTCTTCGCGAGCGGTTTCATTGGAATTAATCGAGAAATTCCCCTCGCTGTTTCATGTATATACTACTACTACTACTACTGCTGCTGCTACTACTACTACTAATACTACTACTACTACTAATACTACTACTACTACTACTACTACTACTAATACTACTACTACTACTGCTACACTGTACTATTTCTACTACTACACTGTACTACAAGTACTACTACCACTATTTATAATAATGTATTTATATAGCGCATTTTGTATATACTGGTACATGTTCGAATGCGATTAACAATTATTCAATATGAAGGATACGTTACAGTCATTCTCTGCCAAATATTAGAGATTATATTTTGTATTATATTCTGACCAACAGTAGTTTGTTTGCCAATTACGTCAGAAAGGTCAATTCAGGTCACATTGGTGACGAACGCAGTTTAATTTTTCGGAGGAATTTTTTTTATATTGAAATCAAAAGTTTTATTTTAGGTACGTATTGACAAAACAAGTGGATTTTCATAAAAAAAAATTAGAGTTCTTTTATCACATTCAAAAGGAAAATTTACCTGTCACGGTTTCGATGTCTAGAGTTGAGACATCTTCCACAGACGCGAATCGGCAGACTGAGATAAACCGCCAATTTCCGATCGCCAGTGGTTGTCGTGTTGGCGATTACTGCGTCGTACTAATATTGCTCTGATTGTCTCATGTTCGCTCGCGTGAACATTGCCAGCACAAACTACTGACCTCTACCTCCTGGACGGATCATCGCCCATTCCCATTCACTATACGTTACGTACTAAAAGGCTGTATTGTCTGACCGTTCATGAATATTCATGTTTTGGCTAAACTCGGCAAAATGTTTGCTTTTACTACATGGAAAAATTACGGTGGGGGGTTGGATGAAATGGACATAATGAACATAGCAGAAGTGATAATTGATAATTCATGCTTCTTATCCTTCGTGTGCTTGACCTATAATCTTATAATCGCTTGGCAGACTGAGTCCAAAGTTCGACTTGTTTCACATGTGTATTATAGGCAATGGCGAGCTTGCAACCTATTTTGAAAAATTACGGTGGGTGAACTTTCAAAAGTCAATGAGACATGAGGGGTCCAATGAAAGAGCTAGTGATAACGTACGTCGGGGTGGATGTGCTTTTCGTTTAAACAAAAAATGAATTTTTAACGATTAAAAAAAAAAACGTCCCTAGGCTAAGGCATGTTAGGCTGCTGACTCCGACGATAGGGGGCGTTGTGAAATGAGACTAAACGGAGCAATAGGCATTATGTCAGACAGCTGGTATGCGCCCCGTCAGTCATGGTTCATGTTCTCAGTCGAATGTTTGATCCAGATAGCTTCCTGGATCCTACTGGCCCTATCTTGGTTCTCCGTCGCTACGAGGCGCGTGCCATCCCAGACTATAACGTGATTTTCCCAGGCCGCGTGATCTGTTACAGGTAACACTTCCTTTTGGATGTGATACAAGAACTCTAAAATCATTATCACAACCATCCTGATGAAGCTCTTTCATAATGGACTTTCGTGATTGTTTTTGTAGATTGATTAAGTCTTTATTCATCTGAAATCTAATGTAAATATAACGTTTGATTTGTAGAGGTGTCGAAGTCGGGTTGCTTAATCACTTGACTGGGAATGCGAAGGTCGTTGGTTCGAACTCCGGCACGGAAGTTATATCCTTGAGCAAGACACTGTATATACATTGCTCCTCTCCATCCATGTTTTAAATAAGTGACCGATAGGATACAAATGTAAAATGGATTGCTCCACAGGGAGTAGAGACTGGGCACATTAATGTGTGGAATAGTGATTGAATTTAATGACCGGGGCAATATTAATATTGTACGCGATTTGAAACATTATAACTGGTAAAGCGCTTTAGAAAAAACAGTTATTACTATTATGGTTATTTTTTATTGACATGTCTTGCCAAAATACCATTATTTGTCCAATTATAAAGCAAAGGAGATTATTATTATAGATGAGTATTTCTTTTCAATTTGTCTAAATGCTTATGCCACTGCTTCAGTCTATTGCATTGTTTACTAGCCTACTATGCCGACAGTATTGGACTTGACCAATAACCACCACCATTCATTTCAAAGTACATTGGTTAGAGTAAGCACTTTCTGTTCAGCGCATGTTTAAATACAGATGCTATGTTAAAAAACGACATTACAGGAATTTCACCCATACATGAATGTTTAAGTTAATATGGTAGGTTTGATGGGAACTACAGAATTGAAAATGATTGTATGAGTAAAGGTCAATTAATTCAACTTGGTTATTAGACATGTTTTTTGTTTAAGTGGAAGATGTAAGAGGTGTAGCGCCACCTCGTGCAGGAGACAGGAAGGGATATGTATGATGTGTTCAAATTTAATTGCTATATTTATCTTTTTTAATAGATGTGGATTTAACTAAATTTAATTGAATTAAATCATCTTTATTGTATTACCTGTATAACATAACGGCTTGTTCAGACACAGATAATGTATGATGTGTTCAAATTTAATTGCTATTTTTGCCTGTTTCAATAGATGTGGATTAAACTAAATTGAATTGAATTAAATCCTCTTTATTGTATTACCTGTATAACATAAAGGCTTGCTCAGACAAATAATGTATGATGTGTTCAAATATAATCGCTATTTCTATCTATTTTAATAGATGTGGATTAAACTAAATTTAATTGAATTAAATCATCTTTATTGTATTACCTGTATAACATAACGGCTTGTTCAGACACAGATAATGTATGATGTGTTTAAATTTAATTGCTATTTTTACCTGTTTTAATAGATGTGGATTAAGCTAAATTGAATTGAATTAAATCATCTTTATTGTATTACCTGTATATACAAAATGGCTTGCTCAGACACAGATAATGTATGATGTGTTCAAATTTAATTGCTATTTTTATCTTTTTTTTTCAATAGATGTGGATTAATCTAAATTGAATTGAATTGAATCATCTTTATTGTATTACCTGTATATACAAAATGGCTTGATCAGACACAGATAATATATGATGTGTTCAAATTGAATTGCTATTTTTATCTAAATTGAATTGAATTAAATCATCTTTATTGTATTACCTGTAGAACATAAAGGCTTGTTCAGACACAGGTAATATATGATGTGTTCAAATTTAATTCCTATTTTTATCTTTTGTAATAGTTGAAATAGTTGAAATAGTTGAAATATTTATTGGTTACTGAATCATCATAGGTTATAACAATAATGTGACAATGTCTTTACATGAGTATAAAACATAAGTTAAATTACATTTCCACATTCAGTAAATCATAGATACATACGCTCGAAGAGGTGATGATACAGAAGGGCTACAGCCTAAGCGTGACAGCTTGATACGCTTGCAGCCCAGAAACATTTAAAATCATAACGATTGTAAAGTAAAGTAAATTACAGAACATAATTGGGGGAAAATAACAAAAAAATAAACAGTGACTTGCAACCAAAAAAAAAAAAAAAATGGGATAGAGGGTGCATGGGAGGGGGATTTTCCTGCTATATCAAGGAAATGCTGACAAACATATATGATATCATGTGTTAATTTAAGAGATTTGTCAATATTTGCTCAATAAAATTGATTTCACACTTTTCTTGAAAGTATATACTGACTTCAAGTTACGGATGTCAACGGACAGTGAGTTCCAAATATCCGGACCAGAATGTCTTATAGATTTCATAGCCATTGTTGTTTTAGGATTACATAAATGGTATTTATTTGATTGTCTGGTTGGGTATGTATGAATATTTCTATTCAAACAAAACATTGGTGGGAAGTGGGAAGGTAGGGAATCATTATGTAGACGGAACATGAACAGTGCTTTTTGTAAAAAGTTAATATCAGTTACTTTCAGAGTTTTTAACCTCGCGAATAGGGGATCAGTGTGATCGCGATATCCAGCATTGGTACACACACGAATCGCTTTCTTTTGTAAAAGTAGCATTTTATCAGTATATAATTTTGAGTCTGCCCACAGTATATTGCAATAAGACATGTAAGGAAGAATCAAGGAATTGTATAGCATATATAGAATATTCAAAGGCACATAATGTTTTAACTTATACAGTAAACCAACAGTGCGTGACACTCTCTTTGAAACGTAATGTACATGATCACTCCATTTCAGATTTTCATTGATGATAGTTCCAAGAAATTTAGTATTTTGTTTTTTCTCCAAATATTCACCATCCAAGACTATTTCAGGTATAGGTTTATCAGTTGCATTTTTCCTGCTTTGAAAATGAATATAATTAGTTTTTTTCAGATTCAGAGACAATTTGTTGCTCCTAAACCACAAAGACAGCTTAGGTAGCTCGGTGTTCAGAATTCTCTGAAGTGATCGAAAATCGGAATTGGAGCAAAACACATTA
>JAVYIG010000505.1:375000-557452 GCA_035222895.1 Strongylocentrotus droebachiensis
AGAACTCCCCTACCCCATCTCTCTCTCTCTCTCTCTCTATATATATATATATACATACCCTCCCTCCCACTCTCTCTCTCTCCCTCTCCCTCCTCTTCCCCACTTCTACCTCTGCACCTTTCTCTCTCCCTCATGCTCTCTCCATTCACCCCCTTCTCTCTCTCTCTCTCTCTCTCTCTCTGTCTCTCTGTGTCTCTCTCTCATGATCATTTCCTAGAAATCCCCTCCCCCATCTCTCTCTCTCTCTCTCTCTCTCTCTCTCTCTATATATATATATATATATACATACCCTCCCTCCCACTCTCTCCCTCTCTCTCTCTCTCTCTCTCTGTCTCCTTCTCCCTTGTTCTTTTAACCTTGTTTTTCACTCTCTCTTACTCTCTATCTCTCTCTCTCTCTCTCTCATACTCTCTCTCTCTCTCTCTCTTTCTCTCTTTCTCTCTCTATCCCTCCCCCTCTCTCTCTCTCTCTCTAAACACAAACTCATATTTACAAACACATAAGCAACAAATGCACACACTAGCTGTCAAGAATACACAATAGACACACACAATGAGTATGAATTATCTTATCAGGATGATCCTTGAAGACAGGAGATGGTTGGGTGTGGATCAAAGCCACTGTGTTGCTCTGGGCATGATATCCTGACATATCAGTGGTTCTGGTTTCTTTGTGACAGAGGAACCTGGCCAAAGAAAACAAAGGACATAAAGTAATGCATACATACAGGCTCTATATTGCATGCATGTGTCACTGCTTTTGAGACTAATTCAAAATACCTAATAACATAACCTAAAATTCTCTGCCACTTGCATGTACTGACACTATATAGGCCTACTGACAATTTCTAAGCATTAAAAAAAGAAAAATCCCAATTTTAATTTTAATTTCAATCCTGAACTCTCACTATTTTTTTTCAGATTCGAAATTAGACATCAACACTCTATGTGTAAACATTAAGCATGACCTTTCACATAAACAAGTAGTATGAACTTTTACCTAAATTATTTTCAAGATTTTGTTCTATTAATAATCTTTCTTTGTCAATACATTTTAATTACAAGTATGTATTACTCTTACTGAAATCTATGAAAAATGTCCCCATGTTCTTAAATGAACAAAAGTTATCTTGAATGAACTAAAATCTAAATTACCCAATATAAACATCAGTCATTAAAATGACTATATGCGTGAGATAATATCTTACTTGAAAATTCACTCATGCCTTCATTTATTTTCTTCAAAAGTCATAATGTGCCTTCATTCTATCCTACAAGACTATGTTGTGTCTCAAATAAGTTCTTAACAATTTTCATAGCATTTGTTGAGCATTATGCCTATAAATTAATTAACTCACTTCAAATCTAATTTGGTACAATTTACTTGACAAAAAATGTTTATATGTCAGTGATTGAAGTATTTGTGTGCTCACAATCAAATTTGTGAAATAATAAAGGAGAATGAAACCCTGGGGAAAATCAATTATAATAAAAGAGAGGATAGAGATAAGCAATTTTAAAAAGTTCCATCAAAATCAGTTACAAAATTAAAAAGTTATGGAAGCTTTTAAAGTCTCAATTTACTTTCTATGGCGATCCTCAAATTGGCAATGGGGGGGGGGGGGGGGTTGGGGGTTACCCCCCCCCCCCCCCTTGGTATTTTTATGTGTGTAAACCCCCCTAAACCCCCCCCTTTTTTGTTTAATAAAAAATAAGAAATAAAACAATTATAGCCATAGCTGACCTAAAAAAGATGACCTTACCCCCCCCCCCCCCCCAACGGAGCAAAATGTCAAATTTTCACATTTCGAGACCAAAAAAAAAAGTGTCCTCTTACCCCTCCCCTCCCTCCCCCCCCCCCCACCCCCCCCCCCCCCCACTCATTCAGCAGCTGGCTGAGTCGTTGCGAAATTTTCGGCCCGATTTAAAAATGTTAAACCCCCCCCCCCCTTGAAAAAATCCTGCGTACGCCCCTGACTGGTGATACATGTCTGACATAGCAACTCTTTTGTGTGTTTACGGAGAGAGAGGGGGGAGGGAAAGAGATAGAGAGGGAAAGAGAGAAAGAGAGAGAGAGAGAAAGAGAGAGAGAGAAAGAGAAAAGAGAGTGTTTGTATGTATAGCCTATGTGTTAAATTGGAATATTAGTGTGTATACTGTATTTACCTAAACGCGCCATTTACCAAACCTAAATCAACAAAAAATCGCGAAAGCAAATGCGAGAAGTACAAACTACGAAGGGATTGAGTTCCGTAAAAGCGATCGTTAAATCCTAATTCGTCCAAAAAATAACACCTTGATAAGTGATTGATTTGACCATTATTTATATTAAATGGTCGCCATCATAGTACCTGCTCGGTATGTTTATGGATATACATGACCTATACCCGGGCCTATACCAACGTCTTTTGGCCATACAGTACGTCAGAGTTCTGCTTGGCCGTGTTACATTTCTAGCGGTATGCCAGTTTACTATGAGATATTAAAGACCTTATCTGAAGAAAACTCAACTTTATATGATTCAATGGGAATCTGAATGGACGTTGAAAAAAAAAAACTTTCTAGTATCGCACAAAAGCATATTAAAGCCTAATTTTCCGCAGCCCTCGAAATTACGGGCCAACAGGGGTCAAATTTGCCGCAGTTACGTTTTTCGGGGAAGGTGAATTCGTGGGGAGTACGCATATCATACACGCGCGCGCATTCTGGAAAGGGCAACAGATTAAAACGACCATAAGCTGGTCTAGAGCATGAGCCGTGCTTGATTAATGAGAAGTCACTGTGAATATACGTCCTTATGATTATGGATATGATAATGATGTCAAATATAATGCAAAAAAGAGTCATGTTATGATAATTAGATGTAAGGAACACCGTAGATTGGTATTCCCGGATTTGTATTTATGTGGAGCTAAACTCAATGTATGTACAGAGGTCATGTATCTTGGTCATTTTTTTTACTGAGGACCTTTGTGATGATAAAGATATTAGCCGACAGTGTCGTAAATTATATGCTCAAGGTAATATGCTCGTTAGGAAATTTCATATGTGTTCTCCGGACGTGAAGGTGGCATTATTTAGGGCATACTGTACACCTTTGTACACTGCGCATCTGTGGAGTAATTTTAAGAAGAGCAGTTTGCACAGGCTTACTGTGGCCTATAATGATGCCATGAGAATGCTTCTTAGGGTACCTAGATACTTTAGTGCTAGTCAAATGTTTGCTGAGTTGAATGTTCCAGCCTGTTCGGCTGTATTACGAAATCTTATGTATAAGTTCATCCAGAGAGTGGATGTCTCTGAGAATAGTATTTTAAAGATGTTAGTGAACCCCTCGTATAGTAGTCTTATGTACACATCGGGCCTCTGGAAATTTTGGCTTAAAAGCCTGCTTACACCTCGGAATTGATCATATTGTGCATGATGTTACCAAGGATTATCC
Source organism: Strongylocentrotus droebachiensis (assembly GCA_035222895.1). Lineage (NCBI taxonomy): Eukaryota > Metazoa > Echinodermata > Echinoidea > Camarodonta > Strongylocentrotidae > Strongylocentrotus > Strongylocentrotus droebachiensis. The sequence continues at coordinate 378,442 of JAVYIG010000505.1, forward strand.
AGCCTCTTATGGTTGCAGTATAGTCCATAGTCCTTGTTGCTTGTTATAATATCTAGTTATCTATTATTAGTATACTAATTGTTCTAGTTAGTGAGCAGAGATTGTTACAATTAAGTTACAACTTCACTTTGTTATACATATATTTATTTTAATATTGCAGTTACAGGTACAGCTTAGACTAGAGTTAGATTGCTATAGGCCTTCTGTTATCAATTTTTACAGATACAGGTTACATGTTACAGTTACATTGTATATACGTAGTATAGTTTTTTTTTTTTTTTTTTTGGTTTGTTATATTCTTTAGTATTTGTACGATTTGTTGTTATTATACTCATCATGTTCATTCTCCGCTATTATCCCTATCTATATGTAACATATGTTTTATGGACCACTGCCTTGTGCAGCTGAGTCTGAAATAAAGTTCTGAATTGAATTAAATTGAATATAATGATTGTCATCAAGTCGACAACTTGTTTTTAGATCGACAGCTTTCGATTATCAAAGAGCTATTACTCCTCTGACAGACATTAAAACACAGCGTAATTGATGTTATTGTCATCAATGGCTGATTAGTTTCCCGTTGATATATAATCCATTCATTTCGTTTTGCACTATCACGACATGGTCTTTTAAATTCATTAATCATCCTAATGAGATGAGGGGCCAACTGAATGATAATAGCTAAATTTGGAGCAATACCCATGTAATTATAATGAGGGCTCGTATTCTATAACCTTCCTTTTACACGGTGTATGGTTTTATCTCATTATGTTCAAGGTCGCTCTACGGGTTACCACCACATTATGAAATATATATATTAACCCGTAGGAAGAAATTATTTGAATACTTTAACTCCTATGGGTGAGGGTAAACACCAGTAACACTTCAAAGATTCATAACTTTCCTATTTCCCCCTATCCATTTCTCTCTCTCTCTCTCTCTTCTTTCTCTCTTAATACTCTCTCTCTCTCTCTCCCTTTCTTCTTATTCCCCTCTATCTCTCTTTTTTTCCTCTCTCATTATCTCTCTCTCTCTCTCTCTCTTCCTCCCTTTTCCCCTTTATAGAGCCCCAGCGATGCCTGAGCGATGCCCTGTCGATTTCCTGTCGGTCGACAGTCGACTGTAGGTAAGAAATGGGCGAAATCGGGGAGCTTATCCGCCCGGCGTCCCGGCAGTGACCGACTAACGACCCACTGATTCCCGGGCGGTCTACCACCGGCCACCGGATGATTTTAAAGAAATTGCCGGGCGGCCGGCCGATGATCGGCGGGGCACCAAAATACGGGTTATGTATTGGTTTGTGGAAAATCTGGGGCTGTACGCCCCTTTCATCTAGAAGACGGGTATTCACCCAATTTCATTGTTGACAGTTTATTTGAATGTTCAATCACACAATGGAAACTGTGCATAGTATTCTTTTAAGACTCAAATTTCCCGTATGTTTTGATCGCATGTGATACTAACGTTTTCACGGTTTGACCAAAATCTGGCACAAATGGCTTTCGAAATGCCATTTCCTAAACAAAATGTTGCTCGGTTAAGAGTTTTTGGATTAATTTAATCAAATTTATATTTTAAAGTACTTTACATTTATGTAAACAAAAGAATCATATTCATAGAGCTCATAGTTCGCTCATGATAATCGTTTGTTTTCTAGGACGCACTGTATAAATTAATCATCATTGTATCCTTTTTTGTTATACTTTCCACCACTAGGATTCCACTTTCCAAGTCAGTTAGATTCGAAATGATTCAACCACGCAACTTCAAATATCATTCCTAATACTCATCACCATAACAATAGACACATTCTATGTTGATCACACATTCTTATAAAGCGAGTGACCCGAATCCCAACATTTTGAATAGGGGGTCACCTGTTTTGCCCGACTGTAGGCCAAGAGCATGACACGCAACCCAGTCACCCAATCAAACCAATAAGGTCGAACACTTTAGAAGTTCTCAGAGTACAGTCATTTCGTGAAAACAACAACAACAACAAATAGAAGCGTCTATTATAGAGTTTATGTTAAGTGAAATCAAAAGACACGTGTTAATTTGCATATCATTAACAACAATGAAAACAGTAACATGCATTGTACATTGTACGAGATAAAGGCATGAATGAGTCACCCAGACATAATGATATAACACGTGGGAATTTAATCAAGAACTCTATCATCACGATCATTACACTATGGACATAGGTTGCGTTGCATTCATATCAGCTAAGTTCATTGTGTTGCTAATGTAACCTGCTGTCACGTAGTAAAGTTAAGTTGCGAGTAGGATTGTAAACTTTCTTAGAATCGTGTCGATTTCTGTTAGATGTGATTACAAAAGAAAAAGCAGAGCAGCACTCGGGGTACACCATTTTTGAACCTCAGTGCTTCTGATGCGAGTACGGGGTGAAATTGAATAGAAAATTGCATCATATTTGCAACCATGGTAACAGTAATAGACATTGAACGTTGTACAAGATAAATGCACAAATGAATCACACAGACGTAGTAGTATAACATAATTACCATTACATCGTTGGTCAAAGTTAAAGCCTCGGTCGCAAATACCATTACGAACTGATACGAACGCCGTACGAACGATTTTCAGACCATTCCATAAGATCTTCTTAAGAAGACCGTACGAAAGCAGCGGTTGTAGATCTTTCGTAGACCGTTCGTAAGTTCGAAGATTGGTCGATGATCTCGTTCAAGATTTGTTCAACCTCGTACGAAACCCCCCTTTGTAAAGCGGACATACGAACGTCGTAATAACATCGTAATAATCACGCAAGATCTTCAATCATTTCGTAGGGTCGAGAGACAATTCTAGAAGCCTTAAATTCTTAAGATGATCGTAATAATGCTTTAAGGTGTTCATAGAGGGTTCTTACAGCGTTCGTAAGAACGCCTTAGGTACGGAGATACGAACGACTCCTGTGCCCGAATTCACAAAGGAGGTTTGTCGACAAACCTTGGTTTTCGTGCGTCATATGACGCGTTTCGACTCGTTTTGGTGTTTGTTAGGCGTTCGTAAGGTTATCGTAATAATTTAAGGCTTCTAGACGTGTCTCTCGACCCTACGAAATGTACGAAGATCTTGCGTGGTTGTTACGATGTTCTGATGACGTTCGAACGGCCGCCACACGAAGAGATGTTTTGTAACCCGATAAAATATACACAAATATCGTAGGATCTTTTTACGAGTGACGTGAGCATGCCGTGAGTTTTACTTGCGACCATATTGCCAGAACAAAAACTCGTAAGATGGCCGTAAGTCTGACGTAACAAGACCTCAAGGTATTCTTACGAGAATAAAAAAGAAACTATGCTCCATATACGAATCTCTACAAACTCTGGATTTCCTATGAACAGGGAGATTTGTACGAACTCATCTTTCGTACGAACTTATTTGACCGAAGCTTAACAAACAAACAAACTAACCTTCAACTATATACTTGCTTTTTTTTTACATTCTTTCTGCTATTATATTGAATGAATAAAGTATGTGACGAAAAAAATACATTAGAGACATTTCTCCGGCTATATACAGTATTCGCTCGTCGTCCAGACTATTGGTTCTAAACAACACAGCCTGCGCATGACATTCATCCTTACGTTCGAGATGATTGGTCGGTTGGTTGGTCGGTAGCTTTTGTTGTGGCTACTGTTGTAGCCCCGCCCAACATTGATTCTGAGTCGCCAGCCAACAAGCGCACGATGAGTTGAGGAAGACTGGTTAGCTGATCAGTATCAGTTTCAGTTAGCATACCTCGGGCTGGGACTTGTGATCTTTGCATCTCTTAGTGATCCTCAATTTTTAGACGAACTGGTTGTTATCAAACACCTCTGCAAGGTAAGACGCCTAACCTTCATACTATTAAAATGCTAATTGAATGAATTTCTTTCATGGAATCTTATTCATATATTATTTGTGCAAAGATTTCAAGAGGTATTGGTGTCATAACAGATTAACATATATTTGACCTCAAACTATACTCATCATTATTTATTGTATTGTGTTATTTTCTGGGGCTATTCATATCAAACCCACCTCCTCAGGTTGAAATTACTAAAAAAAGAAAGACATCTATCAGACTCTCACTTTCGAAGTCCAGGTGGACCTATATTTCGTCATCTACACATTTTGCCTGTTACTGACAGTTTTGTTTATTTATGTTTAAAGACTGGCGGAGTTACCTTAGTTTAATTTGTTGACATGGCTGATAGATTTTTACCTTCAATACTCCGTGGTCATGGTAGTCATGTTTTGACGACGGAGTCTTGAACCATACGGCGTCATCAGCATGTATATACAACTATCTTTCTTTTATAATTCTTCTTTGTTTTCTACTACTTCTACTTCTTTTTCTTTCCTTCTAGCTGTGTGTGTGCGAATTTATGCAATGTGTATGTGTGTTGATGATTGAATGTTCGTATTATTAAAAGATTGGTTGTATGCACACTGTCGCTCATATAGTTGGAATATTTTAGTTTTACCCCAATTTATGAAATTACTGTGTCATTGATTTATTCCTAATAGGTTTTAGATAATAGTATACAATCTCGGATCTTATTGAATTATAATTTGCCCGTGTTTGTTTTGCGTGTCTGCTATTAAAAGCATGTGTATGCTACTATGCTTATCAACTAGGGGACCTACGCCCTTTAGTCATAAATGCCCCACATAAGGGCACTAATAGTTACGAGGCCATTGATTTGCCACTGAACCATTACTGTATGCAGCGGGGGCTAGGGTAGGGGCAGTTCCCACTAATACAAAAAACAAAGAAAATGCAACCAATTTTCAATAATTCATTGAATTTTACCCAGGTCCCCAACATAAAAAAAAAATTCTTTGTACGACCATGCATTATGGCTCAAGGCATGGGCACACAGCGATTTTGTTATGTTTGGGACCGGGCGAAATTCAATGAATTATTGAACAATTATTGCATTTTCGTTTCTTTTTTTTTATTTGTGGGAACTGCCCCCTACCCTAGCCCCCGCTGCGTACAGTCATGGTTTAGTGGCAAAGCTATGGCCTCGCAACTGTGAGGCCCCAGGATAAAAAAAACGTGTCGATGTGCTATATCAGCGCCCTTTTGTGGGGCATTAATCCTCATCACTGCCATTTCTGACTTAATGACGTAGGTCCCCTAGTTGATAAGCATAGTAGCATACACATGTTTTAGTAGTCACGCAAAACAAACACTGGCAAATTATTATTCAATAAAATCTGAGAATGTATACTATTATCTAGATCTATTAGAAATAAATCATTGTCAAAATAATTCCATAAATTGAGGTAACAAAAATCTTCCAACTATATGAGCGACAGTGTATGTATAATTTGCTCAAGGGGCCCTGTTTACAAGATTTTGCTTCTTTATGGCTCCTAACCTTTATTACTTTCTATAAGATCACTTTTAATGGTTGAATAAATGAAATGGTTCAATAAATTAAATTAAATGAAATGGAAAATGAAGGTACTATTGTCTTATACGGTGAGTTTCTTTTGGTACTAAGATCTTCTGCCATTACTCCGTTATTGAATACATCTTAATTATTGACCGATTTCTATATACAAATTTATAGGAAAATGTATGGAAAAGGCTTGTTCTAATCAGGTTTCCAAATCTGTCAATCACATTAAGTTGCTTGATCCAATGCACTCCTTTTACTGAGTCGCACATAACTATTGACTACAATGCACTTATTCGTCTGCAGAATGACAAACTTTGTACCGCTGATCAAAGTCAAGTTGTCTTCCCATGAATGCTTGACTTTTTTTTGCATTTGACCTGGTGAACCATACAACTCTCTCACAAGGGCTGGTAAATCGCTTTTTTGTCCTACTCGATAATTTTCACTTTTGGCTCCAGTGAGACCTTAGCAACAGGTCGTCGAGTAAGGTCCATTTTAAATTAATACGGGATTATTTTTACCAGAAGTTCCGTATGTTATGGAATTGTTCCGTATGTTGACCAATTGTCAGCGTCCCGTATCGAACATTCGCGAGGTGTAGTTCGTCCCGTGTTTGCCTAATGGTGATTGGAAATGGATAATAGTTATATGCCAAACTGTAGACCTACAACACTGCACGAGCAAGCAGAACAGATTCTTAATTTGTGTTCGCTCACTCGCTATTAATGTTTTAGAAAATGAAAACGAACAGGGTATCATTACATAAAGAACATTATATACCTCACTTAAGAAATCCAGCCATCTGATTGGTCGAAATTGCATTCATAAACTTTAACTATTTCTGTAAAATTCCCAGTAACCATGGTTAAAACAGTTCTAAAATCCCAGTAACCATGGTTACCGGGAAAATAGTTCAGTCTCCATGGTTACCCTATAGGTTTACATGTTAAAAAATGGTTTGAGCGATCGAGGATACCGTACGTGTGCGAAGAATTGGTCGGTATTTTCATACAAGACAAGACAATTCCAAACAAGACAAAAATGTATCGAAAATAATATACGGTTCGCAAAATGTTTGCATCTCCCGTGAAAACCGCACTTAACCCTGCTAGGAATTGTTCGATCCCGACTCTTACACTGGTGATACATGTCTGACATAGCAACTCTTATGTGTGTTTAGAGAGAGAGGGGGGGAGGGAAAGAGATAGAGAGAGAAAGAGAGAAAAAGAGAGAGAGAGAAAGAGAGAGAGAGAAAGAGAAAAGAGAGTGTTTGTATGTATAGCCTATGTGTTAAATTGGAATATTAGTGTGTATACTGTATTTACCTAAACGCGCCATTTACCAAACCTAAATCAACAAAAAATCGCGAAAGAATAGCAAATGCGAGAAGTACAAGCTACGAAGGCATTGAGTTCCGTAAAAGCGATCGTTAAATCCTAATTCGTCCAAAAAATAACACTTTGATATGTGATTGATTTGACCATTATTAATATCAAGTGGTCGCCATCATAGTACCTGCTCGGTATGTTTATGGATATACATGACCTATACCAACGTCTCTTGGCCATACGTCAGAGTTCTGCTTGGCGGTGTAACATTTCTAGCGGTATGCCAGTTTACTATGAGATATTAAAGACCTTATCTGAAGAAAACTCAACTTCATATGATTCAATGGGAATCTGAATGGACGTTGAAAAAAAAAAACTTTTTAGTATCGCACAAAAGCAAATTAAAGCCTATTTTTCCGCAGCCCTCGAAATTACGGGCCAACAGGGGTCAAAATTGCCTCAGTTACGGTGACGACATAACACAAGGACCCGATCAGCTCGTATGTATAATATATATAGCTGGAGCATGAGCCGTGCTTGATTAATGAGAAGTCACTGTGAATATACGTCCTTCACATATAATGATTGTCATCAAGTCGACCACTTGTTTTTAGATCGACAGCTTTCGATTATCAAAGAGCTATTACTCCTCTGACAGACATTAAAACACAGTGTAATTGATGTTATTGTCATCACTGACTGATTAGTTTCCCGTTGATATATAATCCATCCATTTCGTTTTGCACTATCACGACATGGTCTTTTAAATTCATTAATCACACAAACGACATTAGAGGCCAACTGAATGATAATAGCAAAATTTGGAGCAATACCCATGTATTTTTAATGAGGGCTCGTATTCTATAACCTTCCTTTTACACGGCGTTTGTTTTTCTCTCATTATGCTCAAGGCCGCTCTACGGGTTACTACCACATTATGAAATATATATATAAACCCGTAGGAAGAAATTATTTGAATACTTTAACTCCTATGGGTGAGGGTAAACACCAGAAACACTTCAAAGATTCATAACTTTCCAATTTCCCCCTATCCATTTCTCTCTCTCTCTCTCTCTCTTTCTTTCTTCTTATCCCCCTCTATCTCTCTTTTTTCTCTCTCTCTCATTATCTCTCTCTCTCTCTCTTCCCCCCTTTTCCCCCTAGCGCTTAGAGACTTCGGTGGTAAGCGCTTTATAAGTAACGTTTTTATTATTATTATTATTATTATTTATCTCTTTTTTTCTCTCCCTCTCTCTCTCACTCCCACACAAATTCCACTCTTTTAATCTCAATCCCCCTGCCTTCCCCTTTGTTACTCTCTCCATGTCTCTTTCCCTCTTTCTCTCTGTTCCTTCCTTCCGCCCTCTCTTTTATTCTCAATCCACCCTGTTTTACTTTAATTTATCGCCTCCATCTCATAGGTACATTAAGATATGGTCACAACTCAGAGCGGCGACCGACCGATTTGTAGCCTGCTCGGTCTTTGGACAAGTCGAGCAGGCTGTAGAGCCCCAGCGATGCCTGAGCGATGACCTGTCGATTTCCCGTCGGTCGACGGTCGACTTTAGGTAAGAAATGGGCAAAATCGGGGAGCTAATCCGCGCGGCGTCCCGGCAGTGATCGACTGATGACCCACTGATTCCCGGGCGGTCTACCACCGGCCACCGGCTGATTTAAAGAAATTGCCCGGCGGCCGACCGATGATCGGCGGGGCACCAAAATACGCTCGGTGCCCGGGTGGTCGTCGCCTGGGCTCCGACCTAATCGAGCGTTCGCTGTCGAGCGATTTTGTACTCCTCGCCCAGTGACCAACTGATCTCCCCGCGGCGACCAGGCAGCGACCGATTTGGCGATTTGGCGATTTAGTCGGTGCCCGGGCGAAGACCGCCCGGGCCCCGAGCGTACTTTGACCGACGAGTGAAAAGTGAGCAGGTGCCGCCGAATTTTAACTCCGCGCTAAATCTTCAGCGGCGACCTAGCGCTGCCCTTAAAACAAGCGGTAGCTGGTCGAAATTGGCTAAAAACTCGCCGCCCGGCCGCCGAGCAGTTTACTTTTGGGGGGTTGTGACCATAGCCTAAGGCAGAAAATTAACTGACAGAATGTCTAATTTTCCTCTCAGGATGGGCACCCTCTTTGCATTCATCGAGGGTTATGAATGGGTTTGTGGAAAATCTGGGGGTGTACGCCCTTTTCATCAAGGAAACGGGTGTTCGCCCATATTATTGTTGACAGTTCATTTAAATGTTCATATAATCACACACTGGAAAGTTTGCATAGTGATCTTTTTAAACTCACATTTCCCTTATGTTTTGATCGCATGTGATACGAAAGTTGTCACGGTTTGTCCAAAATCATGATCTGGCAGAAATGGATTTTGAAATGCCATTTCCAAAACAAAATCTTGCTCGGTTAAGAGTTCGCTCATAGTTCGCTCATGATAATCGCTTGTTTTCTGTGACGCACTGTATAATTGAATCATATCCTATTTTTCGATACTTTTCACCACTATGATTCCACTTTCCAAGTCAGCTAGATTCGAAATGATTCAACCACGGGACTTTAAATATCATTCCTAATACTCATCACCATAACAATAGACACATTCTATTTTGATCACACATTCTTATAAAGCGAGTGACCCGAATCCAAACATTTTGAATAGGGGGGTCACCTATTTTGCCCGACTTTAGGCCAAGAGCATGACACGCAACTCAGTCACCCAATCAAACCAATAAGGTCCAACACTTTAGAAGTTCTCAGAGTTCAGTCATTTCGTGAAAACAACAACAACAACAACAAATAGTAGCGTTTATTATAGAGTTTATGTTAAGTGAATTCAAAAGACACGTGTTAATTTGCATATCATTAACAACAATGACAACAGTAACATGCATTGTACATTGTACGAGATAAAGGCATGAATGAGTCACCCAGACATAGTGATATAACACGTGGGAATTTAATCAAGAACTCTATCATCACGATCATTACACTATGGACATAGGTTGCGTTGCATTCATATCAGCTAAGTTCATTGTGTTGCTAATGTAACCTGCTGTCACGTAGTAAAGTTAAGTTGCGAGTAGGATTGTAAACTTTCTTAGAATCGTGTCGATTTCTGTTAGATGTGATTACAAAAGAAAAAGCAGAGCAGCACTCGGGGTACACAATTTTTGCACCTCAGTGCTTCTGATGCGAGTACGGGGTGAAATTGAATAGAAAATTGCATCATATTTGCAACCATGGTAACAGTAATAAACATTGAACGTTGTACAAGATAAATGCACAAATGAATCACACAGACGTAGTAGTATAACATAATTACCATTACATCGTTGGTCACAGTTAAAGCCTCGGTCGTATGGCAAGCCGTTTTATCATTTAAACATCTTTCTTGATATCAAGAAATCAATTCTTGATATCACGAAATCGAATTCTTGATATCAAGAATTACCATTGCTTTACAACGTACGTAAAATCATTTCTTGATATCAAGAATTCAATTCTTGATATCACGAATTCGCTTTCTTGATATCACGAATTCATTTCTTGATATCAAGAAATCGAATTCGTGATGTCAAGAATTGAATTCTTGATATCAAGAAATGATTTTACGTTGTGAACCAATGATAATTCTTGATATCGTACGAGTACGATATTTGTACGAACTCATCTTTCGTACGAACTTATTTGACCGAAGCTTAACAAACAAACAAACTAACCTTCAACTATATACTTGCTTTTTTTACATTCTTTCTGCTATTATATTGAATGAATAAAGTATGTGACGAAAAAAATACATTAGAGACATTTCTCCGGCTATATACAGTATTCGCTCGTCGTCCAGACTATTGGTTCTAAACAACACAGCCTGCGCATGACATTCATCCTTACGTTCGAGATGATTGGTCGGTTGGTTGGTCGGTAGCTTTTGTTGTGGCTACTGTTGTAGCCCCGCCCAACATTGATTCTGAGTCGCCAGCCAACAAGCGCACGATGAGTTGAGGAAGACTGGTTAGCTGATCAGTATCAGTTTCAGTTAGCATACCTCGGGCTGGGACTTGTGATCTTTGCATCTCTTAGTGATCCTCAATTTTTAGACGAACTGGTTGTTATCAAACACCTCTGCAAGGTAAGACGCCTAACCTTCATACTATTAAAATGCTAATTGAATGAATTTCTTTCATGGAATCTTATTCATATATTATTTGTGCAAAGATTTCAAGAGGTATTGGTGTCATAACAGATTAACATATATTTGACCTCAAACTATACTCATCATTATTTATTGTATTGTGTTATTTTCTGGGGCTATTCATATCAAACCCACCTCCTCAGGTTGAAATTACTAAAAAAAGAAAGACATCTATCAGACTCTCACTTTCGAAGTCCAGGTGGACCTATATTTCGTCATCTACACATTTTGCCTGTTACTGACAGTTTTGTTTATTTATGTTTAAAGACTGGCGGAGTTACCTTAGTTTAATTTGTTGACATGGCTGATAGATTTTTACCTTCAATACTCCGTGGTCATGGTAGTCATGTTTTGACGACGGAGTCTTGAACCATACGGCGTCATCAGCATGTATATACAACTATCTTTCTTTTATAATTCTTCTTTGTTTTCTACTACTTCTACTTCTTTTTCTTTCCTTCTAGCTGTGTGTGTGCGAATTTATGCAATGTGTATGTGTGTTGATGATTGAATGTTCGTATTATTAAAAGATTGGTTGTATGCACACTGTCGCTCATATAGTTGGAATATTTTAGTTTTACCCCAATTTATGAAATTACTGTGTCATTGATTTATTCCTAATAGGTTTTAGATAATAGTATACAATCTCGGATCTTATTGAATTATAATTTGCCCGTGTTTGTTTTGCGTGTCTGCTATTAAAAGCATGTGTATGCTACTATGCTTATCAACTAGGGGACCTACGCCCTTTAGTCATAAATGCCCCACATAAGGGCACTAATAGTTACGAGGCCATTGATTTGCCACTGAACCATTACTGTATGCAGCGGGGGCTAGGGTAGGGGCAGTTCCCACTAATACAAAAAACAAAGAAAATGCAACCAATTTTCAATAATTCATTGAATTTTACCCAGGTCCCCAACATAAAAAAAAAATTCTTTGTACGACCATGCATTATGGCTCAAGGCATGGGCACACAGCGATTTTGTTATGTTTGGGACCGGGCGAAATTCAATGAATTATTGAACAATTATTGCATTTTCGTTTCTTTTTTTTTTATTTGTGGGAACTGCCCCCTACCCTAGCCCCCGCTGCGTACAGTCATGGTTTAGTGGCAAAGCTATGGCCTCGCAACTGTGAGGCCCCAGGATAAAAAAAACGTGTCGATGTGCTATATCAGCGCCCTTTTGTGGGGCATTAATCCTCATCACTGCCATTTCTGACTTAATGACGTAGGTCCCCTAGTTGATAAGCATAGTAGCATACACATGTTTTAGTAGTCACGCAAAACAAACACTGGCAAATTATTATTCAATAAAATCTGAGAATGTATACTATTATCTAGATCTATTAGAAATAAATCATTGTCAAAATAATTCCATAAATTGAGGTAACAAAAATCTTCCAACTCTATGAGCGACAGTGTATGTATAATTTGCTCAAGGGGCCCTGTTTACAAGATTTTGCTTCTTTATGGCTCCTAACCTTTATTACTTTCTATAAGATCACTTTTAATGGTTGAATAAATGAAATGGTTCAATAAATTAAATTAAATGAAATGGAAAATGAAGGTACTATTGTCTTATACGGTGAGTTTCTTTTGGTACTAAGATCTTCTGCCATTACTCCGTTATTGAATACATCTTAATTATTGACCGATTTCTATATACAAATTTATAGGAAAATGTATGGAAAAGGCTTGTTCTAATCAGGTTTCCAAATCTGTCAATCACATTAAGTTGCTTGATCCAATGCACTCCTTTTACTGAGTCGCACATAACTATTGACTACAATGCACTTATTCGTCTGCAGAATGACAAACTTTGTACCGCTGATCAAAGTCAAGTTGTCTTCCCATGAATGCTTGACTTTTTTTTGCATTTGACCTGGTGAACCATACAACTCTCTCACAAGGGCTGGTAAATCGCTTTTTTGTCCTACTCGATAATTTTCACTTTTGGCTCCAGTGAGACCTTAGCAACAGGTCGTCGAGTAAGGTCCATTTTAAATTAATACGGGATTATTTTTACCAGAAGTTCCGTATGTTATGGAATTGTTCCGTATGTTGACCAATTGTCAGCGTCCCGTATCGAACATCCGCGAGGTGTAGTTCGTCCCGTGTTTGCCTAATGGTGATTGGAAATGGATAATAGTTATATGCCAAACTGTAGACCTACAACACTGCACGAGCAAGCAGAACAGATTCTTAATTTGTGTTCGCTCACTCGCTATTAATGTTTTAGAAAATGAAAACGAACAGGGTATCATTACATAAAGAACATTATATACCTCACTTAAGAAATCCAGCCATCTGATTGGTCGAAATTGCATTCATAAACTTTAACTATTTCTGTAAAATTCCCAGTAACCATGGTTAAAACAGTTCTAAAATCCCAGTAACCATGGTTACCGGGAAAATAGTTCAGTCTCCATGGTTACCCTATAGGTTTACATGTTAAAAAATGGTTTGAGCGATCGAGGATACCGTACGTGTGCGAAGAATTGGTCGGTATTTTCATACAAGACAAGACAATTCCAAACAAGACAAAAATGTATCGAAAATAATATACGGTTCGCAAAATGTTTGCATCTCCCGTGAAAACCGCACTTAACCCTGCTAGGAATTGTTCGATCCCGACTCTTACACTGGTGATACATGTCTGACATAGCAACTCTTATGTGTGTTTAGAGAGAGAGGGGGGAGGGAAAGAGATAGAGAGAGAAAGAGAGAAAAAGAGAGAGAGAGAAAGAGAGAGAGAGAAAGAGAAAAGAGAGTGTTTGTATGTATAGCCTATGTGTTAAATTGGAATATTAGTGTGTATACTGTATTTACCTAAACGCGCCATTTACCAAACCTAAATCAACAAAAAATCGCGAAAGAATAGCAAATGCGAGAAGTACAAGCTACGAAGGCATTGAGTTCCGTAAAAGCGATCGTTAAATCCTAATTCGTCCAAAAAATAACACTTTGATATGTGATTGATTTGACCATTATTAATATCAAGTGGTCGCCATCATAGTACCTGCTCGGTATGTTTATGGATATACATGACCTATACCAACGTCTCTTGGCCATACGTCAGAGTTCTGCTTGGCGGTGTAACATTTCTAGCGGTATGCCAGTTTACTATGAGATATTAAAGACCTTATCTGAAGAAAACTCAACTTCATATGATTCAATGGGAATCTGAATGGACGTTGAAAAAAAAAAACTTTTTAGTATCGCACAAAAGCAAATTAAAGCCTATTTTTCCGCAGCCCTCGAAATTACGGGCCAACAGGGGTCAAAATTGCCTCAGTTACGGTGACGACATAACACAAGGACCCGATCAGCTCGTATGTATAATATATATAGCTGGAGCATGAGCCGTGCTTGATTAATGAGAAGTCACTGTGAATATACGTCCTTCACATATAATGATTGTCATCAAGTCGACCACTTGTTTTTAGATCGACAGCTTTCGATTATCAAAGAGCTATTACTCCTCTGACAGACATTAAAACACAGTGTAATTGATGTTATTGTCATCACTGACTGATTAGTTTCCCGTTGATATATAATCCATCCATTTCGTTTTGCACTATCACGACATGGTCTTTTAAATTCATTAATCACACAAACGACATTAGAGGCCAACTGAATGATAATAGCAAAATTTGGAGCAATACCCATGTATTTTTAATGAGGGCTCGTATTCTATAACCTTCCTTTTACACGGCGTTTGTTTTTCTCTCATTATGCTCAAGGCCGCTCTACGGGTTACTACCACATTATGAAATATATATATAAACCCGTAGGAAGAAATTATTTGAATACTTTAACTCCTATGGGTGAGGGTAAACACCAGAAACACTTCAAAGATTCATAACTTTCCAATTTCCCCCTATCCATTTCTCTCTCTCTCTCTCTCTCTTTCTTTCTTCTTATCCCCCTCTATCTCTCTTTTTTCTCTCTCTCGCATTATCTCTCTCTCTCTCTCTTCCCCCTTTTCCCCCTTTATCTCTTTTTTTCTCTCCCTCTCTCTCTCACTCCCACACAAATTCCACTCTTTTAATCTCAATCCCCCTGCCTTCCCCTTTGTTACTCTCTCCATGTCTCTTTCCCTCTTTCTCTCTGTTCCTTCCTTCCGCCCTCTCTTTTATTCTCAATCCACCCTGTTTTACTTTAATTTATCGCCTCCATCTCAAAGGTACATTAAGATATGGTCACAACTCAGAGCGGCGACCGACCGATTTGTAGCCTGCTCGGTCTTTGGACAAGTCGAGCAGGCTGTAGAGCCCCAGCGATGCCTGAGCGATGACCTGTCGATTTCCCGTCGGTCGACGGTCGACTTTAGGTAAGAAATGGGCAAAATCGGGGAGCTAATCCGCGCGGCGTCCCGGCAGTGATCGACTGATGACCCACTGATTCCCGGGCGGTCTACCACCGGCCACCGGCTGATTTAAAGAAATTGCCCGGCGGCCGACCGATGATCGGCGGGGCACCAAAATACGCTCGGTGCCCGGGTGGTCGTCGCCTGGGCTCCGACCTAATCGAGCGTTCGCTGTCGAGCGATTTTGTACTCCTCGCCCAGTGACCAACTGATCTCCCCGCGGCGACCAGGCAGCGACCGATTTGGCGATTTGGCGATTTAGTCGGTGCCCGGGCGAAGACCGCCCGGGCCCCGAGCGTACTTTGACCGACGAGTGAAAAGTGAGCAGGTGCCGCCGAATTTTAACTCCGCGCTAAATCTTCAGCGGCGACCTAGCGCTGCCCTTAAAACAAGCGGTAGCTGGTCGAAATTGGCTAAAAACTCGCCGCCCGGCCGCCGAGCAGTTTACTTTTGGGGGGTTGTGACCATAGCCTAAGGCAGAAAATTAACTGACAGAATGTCTAATTTTCCTCTCAGGATGGGCACCCTCTTTGCATTCATCGAGGGTTATGAATGGGTTTGTGGAAAATCTGGGGGTGTACGCCCTTTTCATCAAGGAAACGGGTGTTCGCCCATATTATTGTTGACAGTTCATTTAAATGTTCATATAATCACACACTGGAAAGTTTGCATAGTGATCTTTTTAAACTCACATTTCCCTTATGTTTTGATCGCATGTGATACGAAAGTTGTCACGGTTTGTCCAAAATCATGATCTGGCAGAAATGGATTTTGAAATGCCATTTCCAAAACAAAATCTTGCTCGGTTAAGAGTTCGCTCATAGTTCGCTCATGATAATCGCTTGTTTTCTGTGACGCACTGTATAATTGAATCATATCCTATTTTTCGATACTTTTCACCACTATGATTCCACTTTCCAAGTCAGCTAGATTCGAAATGATTCAACCACGGGACTTTAAATATCATTCCTAATACTCATCACCATAACAATAGACACATTCTATTTTGATCACACATTCTTATAAAGCGAGTGACCCGAATCCAAACATTTTGAATAGGGGGGTCACCTATTTTGCCCGACTTTAGGCCAAGAGCATGACACGCAACTCAGTCACCCAATCAAACCAATAAGGTCCAACACTTTAGAAGTTCTCAGAGTTCAGTCATTTCGTGAAAACAACAACAACAACAACAAATAGTAGCGTTTATTATAGAGTTTATGTTAAGTGAATTCAAAAGACACGTGTTAATTTGCATATCATTAACAACAATGACAACAGTAACATACATTGTACATTGTACGAGATAAAGGCATGAATGAGTCACCCAGACATAGTGATATAACAAGTGGGAATTTAAACAAGAACTCTATCATCACGATCATTACACTATGGACATATGTTGCGTTGCATACACATCAGCTTAGTTCATTATGTTGCTAATGTAACCTGCTGTCACGTAGTAAAGTTAAGTTGCGAGTAGGATTGTAAACTTTCTTAGAATCGTGTCGATTTCTGTTAGATGTGATTACAAAAGAAAAAGCAGAGCAGCACTCGGGGTACACCATTTTTGAACCTCAGTGCTTCTGATGCGAGTACGGGGTGAAATTGAATAGAAAATTGCATCATATTTGCAACCATGGTAACAGTAATAGACATTGAACGTTGTACAAGATAAATGCACAAATGAATCACACAGACGTAGTAGTATAACATAATTACCATTACATCGTTGGTCAAAGTTAAAGCCTCGGTCGCAAATACCATTACGAACTGATACGAACGCCGTACGAACGATTTTCAGACCATTCCATAAGATCTTCTTAAGAAGACCGTACGAAAGCAGCGGTTGTAGATCTTTCGTAGACCGTTCGTAAGTTCGAAGATTGGTCGATGATCTCGTTCAAGATTTGTTCAACCTCGTACGAAACCCCCCTTTGTAAAGCGGACATACGAACGTCGTAATAACATCGTAATAATCACGCAAGATCTTCAATCATTTCGTAGGGTCGAGAGACAATTCTAGAAGCCTTAAATTCTTAAGATGATCGTAATAATGCTTTAAGGTGTTCATAGAGGGTTCTTACAGCGTTCGTAAGAACGCCTTAGGTACGGAGATACGAACGACTCCTGTGCCCGAATTCACAAAGGAGGTTTGTCGACAAACCTTGGTTTTCGTGCGTCATATGACGCGTTTCGACTCGTTTTGGTGTTTGTTAGGCGTTCGTAAGGTTATCGTAATAATTTAAGGCTTCTAGACGTGTCTCTCGACCCTACGAAATGTACGAAGATCTTGCGTGGTTGTTACGATGTTCTGATGACGTTCGAACGGCCGCCACACGAAGAGATGTTTTGTAACCCGATAAAATATACACAAATATCGTAGGATCTTTTTACGAGTGACGTGAGCATGCCGTGAGTTTTACTTGCGACCATATTGCCAGAACAAAAACTCGTAAGATGGCCGTAAGTCTGACGTAACAAGACCTCAAGGTATTCTTACGAGAATAAAAAAGAAACTATGCTCCATATACGAATCTCTACAAACTCTGGATTTCCTATGAACAGGGAGATTTGTACGAACTCATCTTTCGTACGAACTTATTTGACCGAAGCTTAACAAACAAACAAACTAACCTTCAACTATATACTTGCTTTTTTTTTACATTCTTTCTGCTATTATATTGAATGAATAAAGTATGTGACGAAAAAAATACATTAGACACATGTCTCCGGCTATATACAGTATTCGCTCGTCGTCCAGACTATTGGTTCTAAACAACACAGCCTGCGCATGACATTCATCCCTACGTTCGAGATGATTGGTCGGTTGGTTGGTCGGTAGCTTTTGTTGTGGCTGCTGTTGTAGCCCCGCCCATTATTGATTCTGAGTCACCAGCCAACAAGCGCCCGATGAGTTGAGGAAGACTGGTTAGCTGATCAGTATCAGTTTCAGTTAGCATACCTCGGGCTGGGACTTGTGATCTTTGCATCTCTTAGTGATCCTCAATTTTTAGACGAACTGGTTGTTATCAAACACCTCTACAAGGTAAGACGCCTAACCTTCATACTATTAAAATGCTAATCGAATGAATGTCTTTCATGGAATCTTATTTATATATTATTTGTGCAAAGATTTCAAGAGGTATTGGTGTCACAACAGATTAACATATATTCGACCTCAAACTATACTCATCATTATTTATTGTATTGTATTATTTTCTGGTGCTATTCATATCAAACCAGCCTCCTCAGGTTGTAATTACTACAAAAGAAAGAAATTAGACATATATCAAACTCTCACTTTCGATGTCCAAGTGGACCTATATTTCGTCATCTGCATATTCTGCCTAATACTGACAGTTTGGGTTATATTTATGTATACATATAATCATGGTCTACTGCCATCCTTTCCAAACTACATGCTTACTTTAAATTCCTCTTTTCATTCATGACACACGACAAAGTCATTCGTTTCATTAACCACTAGGGGCTCAAATTCTTTTCGTGTCAACTACATTAAAGTGACTCGGTAAAATTGTTTTCAGATTCTGAAACAAAACCCTGGGTTTAGCTCATGCTGCAATGATAATTATAAACCTTTAGAACAGTCAGGAACCACATGACTTGTACAAGCCGATCGCCTGTCTGGATATCAAGATATATATGAATGGAAATGGAAATCAAATTTTCAGTTTCCTGAACGGTTTGTATAACACTACAGTCTATTGGGGGGAAATGAGTAGGGTACAAACCGGTCATTCCAAGATTTTTACTTTTTTTAAAGCACTTCATGATCATTTTGAAGCGCAATTTGTGTAACGCAATGCATCTCAGATTTAACATTGTTAAACGGTGCCTTTAAAGCATGGGATGAACCGGTACAGAATATTCGGGGTAGTACTACGTTGTCAAGGTTTAAAATTCTCTGTTGTAAGTCTCTTGTTGACAAGATTGTAGTAGATACTGGCTGATTTCATCATCATCAATAGTGATCTGTCGTAAGACAGGTTCAGTGACCCAATCAAAATGTTATATTAAGTGTCTCTCCAAATTCCTTGGTCTTGAGCCATCCGTTTCAGCGTTTCATACCCTGTTGCTCCATATTCTGTGATTACATCGTTTAGAAAGCCTTTACGAGGTCTTCCCCTCGTCTTCTTTCGATGAATACGACCTTCTATGACTCTGAGCATCAAGCCCTCATCATGCAGCATTATGTGTCCAAGCCATTTCGTCTGACTCTCTCTAATCGTTTGAATCAGCACCCGATTTTCTTGAGCTCGATGCAATACCTCTTCATTCGAAACTCTGTCCCTCCAAGACACACCTAGTAATTTGCGCCAGCACCACATTTAGACCGCCTCCAATCGCTGCATGTCCTTTTAGTGAGTGTCCACGTCTCTGCCCCATACAACAGTACACTCCATACTAGAGACTTTACAAGACGCTTTCTCAAACTAAGGTCAATATTGTGGCTCATCAGGATAGCTTGTCGTTGAATGAAGGCAGTTCTTGTCAGAGCTGAGCGCAAGTTGACCTCTTTGGCAGACTTGCCATCCCCAGTCAGCACATTGCCTAGATACTTGAAGTGGTTGACTTGCATTAGTCTGTTGCCATTTATCATGATAGTTATGTCTTTTGTCTTGACTTTACTAATCATCATCACCTTCGTCTTCTTCTAGTGGATTCTCATGAGAAGAAGACTGACGGAGTTACCTTTGTTTAATTTGTTTACATGGCTGATAGATTCTTACCTTCAATACTCCGTGGTTATGGTGGTCATGTTTTGACCGCGGAGTCTTGAACCATATGGCGTCATCAGCATTTATATACAACTCTCTTTCTTTTATAATTCTTCTTTGTTTTCTACGACTTCTATTTCTTCTTCTTTCCTTCTAGCTGTGTGTGTGCGAATGTATGTAATGTGTATGTGTGTTGATGAATGAATATTCGTATTATTAAAAGATTTGTTGTATGCACACTGTCGCTCATATAGTTGGAATATTTTTGTTTTACCTCAATTTATGGAATTATTTTGACATTGATTTATTCCTAATAGATCTAGATAATACATGTAGTATACATTCTCAGATTTTATTGAATAATAATTTGCCCGTGTTTGTTTTCCGTGACTGCTAAAGCATGTGTATGCTACTATGCTTATCAACTAGGGGATCTACGCCTTTAAGTCATAAATGACAGTAATGAGGATTAATGCCCCACACATGGGCGCTAATAGTTACGATGCCATTGCTTTGCCACTGAACCATTACTGTATGCAGCGGGGGCTAGGGTAGGGGCAGTTCCCACAAATACAAAAAACAAAGAAAATGCAATAAATTGTCAATAATTCATTGAATTTTACCCCGGTCCCCAACATAAACAAAATCCTTTGTACGAACAGGCATTATGGGTCAAGGCATGGGCACATAGAGGATTTGTTTATGTTGGGGACCGGGGGGAAATTCAAGGAATTATTGACAAATTATTGCATTTTCTTTGTTTATGTTTTTATTTATGGGATCTGCCCCCTACCCTAGCCCCCGCTGCGTAAAGTCATGGTATAGTGGCAAAGCAATGGCTTCGCAACTGTGAGGCCCCTTGATCAAAACCGTGTCGATGTGCTGTATCAGCGCCCTTTTGTGGGGCATTAATCCTCATTACTGTCATTTATGACTTAAGGGCGTAGGTCCCCTATTTGATAAGCATAGTAGCATACACATGTTTTAGCAGTCACGCAAAACAAACACTGGCAAATTATTATTCAATACAATCTGAGAATGTATACTATTATCTAGATCTATTAGAAATAAATCATTGTCAAAATAATTCCATAAATTGAGGTAACAAAAATCTTCCAACTATATGAGCGACAGTGTATGTATAATTTGCTCAAGGGGCCCTGTTTACAAGATTTTGCTTCTTTAGGGCTCCTAACCTTTATTACTTTCTATAAGATCACTTTTTATGGTTGAATAAATGAAATGGTTCAATAAATTAAATGAAATGAAATGGAAAATGAAGGTACTATTGTCTTATACGGTGAGTTTCTTTTGGTACTAAGATCTTCTGCCATTACTCCGTTATTGAATACATCTTAATTATTGACCGATTTCTATATACAAATTTCTAGGAAAATGTATGAAAAAGGCTTGTTTTAATCAGGTTTCCAAATCTGTCAATCACTTTAAGTTGCTTGATCCAATGCACTCCTTTTACTGAGTCGCACATAACTATTGACTAGGATGCACTTATTCGTCTGCAGAATGACAAACTTTGTACCGCTGATCAAAGTCAAGTTGTCTTCCCATGAATGCTTGACTTTTTTTTGCATTTGACCTGGTGAACCATACAACTCTCTCACAAGGGCTGGTCAATCGCTTTTTTGACCTACTCGATAATTTTCACTTTTGGCTCCAGTGAGACCTTAGCAACAGGTCGTCGAGTAAGGTCCATTTCAAATTAATACGGGATTATTTTTACCAGAAGTCCCGTATGTTATGGGCTTGTTCCGTATGTCGACCAATTGTCAGCGTCCCGTATCGAACATCCGCGAGGTGTAGTTCGTCCCGTGTTTGCCTAATGATGATTGGAAATGGATAATAGTTATATGCCAAACTGTAGACCTACAACACTGCACGAACAAGCAGAACAGATTCTTAATTTGTGTTCGCTCACTCGCTATTAATGTTTTAGAAAATGAAAACGAATAGGGTATCATTACATAAAGAACATTATATACCTCACTTAAGAAATCCAGCCATCTGATTGGTCGAAATTGCATTCATAAACTTTAACTATTTCTGTAAAATTCCCAGTAACCATGGTTAAAACAGTTCTAAAATCCCAGTAACCATGGTTACCGGGAAAATAGTTCAGTCTCCATGGTTACCCCATAGGTTTACATGTTAAAAAATGATTTGAGCGATCGAGGATACCGTACGTGTGCGAAGAATTGGTCGGTATTTTCATACAAGACAAGACAATTCCAAACAAGACAAAAATGGCTCAAGAATCTCTCCCAAGATTTCAACCAAGACATCAAATGCAAGACTCGCTGACAGCAAGAACAACAAAAAGGGTACGTGAAATTATCCATAAACATATTCGTTTAGTTGCTGAAAAAGCATAGACGTAGACTCTAGACGAAAATAGATCTAGTTGTCCGGGTGTCTGATCGCGCACCCGATGTTGTGTGTTAAAATTATTCCCATAGAGATTGTACGCAATGCAGTCTCTATGCAGTCTACGTGCATTGTGCGACCATGCAAAAAAAAGTCAAGTTTTTTTTTTCAATTCGAGATTCGAACCTTTATCTGTTGTGATCCTGAAGGTGATACTCAATAAGTGAGGTGTCATATGAAGAGGCAGGTTCTTCTCCTATTTCCCCCACAGGGCCGGCCCACCCCCAAAATTGTAAAAATATCTTGCTTAGACTAGAATCTAGATCTAGTCTACTCTCAAAGATACACTCATAAAAAGCAACCGTGCAGATAAACTAGAGAAAGGCCAAGGTGGTGTCATTAGTTGAATCTTTTGTTTTCGGCATATAAAAGTATTAATGACTGCTTTAATATTCGAGAAATAGTTGTTTTTATACGCTCTCGGGAAGGTTACAATTGGGCTATTGCCCTCGGCACGCCTCGGGCAATAGCACAATTCTAACCTTCCCTTGAGCGTATAAAAACAACTATTTCTCTCAAAGCAGTCATTAATACTATATTATTTCTTTATCATGAAATGGTTTCAACGTCACACTAATCATGATATTTGAAACATAAACTACCAAAGTTTAGTACGTTGATTTTGTTAACCCATGACTGCTTCCTGGAACGCTTTATAACTTTTAAGCCAGTGTCACCTTTAATGCTGATATCTACTCTTAAGTTTGAAACAAATTTAGTGCAGTGCCTCAAATCTGTTGATAAATAAAAAGGTGGTGACTTTCAAAAATCGGTTCATTTTAAATATTGTGATCATATTTCCAGTCTCACCTCACCCCATAAAACTATGACACCTTGTAAATTACATCGATTACACCATTTTCTGTTCATGTAGGATCTTTGGAATTGCCTCTGGTAGAGGAAGGACGCCCTCAAGCATGGGGTATATACTAACGCTACATGTAGTTGCAGCCATCGTTGTGATAGTGAGTGGAGTTCAAACAGTCAGTGTATCAGGTAAGACCACCAACCCAATCTTTCCCATTTACTGATAGCCACAGTTGGCCAAGCTTGGCGTGCGGATTCGTGGATCATGCCATCGACAAATAACATTGGAAAAACGGCCAGATTTTTGACGGGGGAGGAGGAAGAGGGCATGGGCTACGCACTTTACCTTTAAAAGACTGACATTTATTCAGTACATACTCCATCTGACTTTCCTAACGCGGGACTAGACGACCAAATAATAGTGAAACTGCATGGTTTACACCACCAACCCTGGGATAAGATGGGAGTGATGTGCTGTAGGTTTACTCGCCCCCAGATGCAAAGGTAGCGTTGTAGTGTTTAGAATGTAAGCAAAACGCTGCTCAAAATTATTTAATATTCAATTCAATTCATTTATTCACTCAATATATAAAAACAGATACATAAATTGCGTATGAACGCATATGATTAATACAAAAAGGTGGACATAGTAAAATCAGGAGTTGAAAACACAAGTAACATCAATTAAATGGGTCAAAGATCTTTAAAAAAATATTGTGTATATTGGAATGTATTGGTTGTTCATCATGAGTATTTCTTTTAAACGTAAATTTATCTATCTATTTGTTCATTCATTTATTCATACATTTATTCAGTAACATCTACTTCTATACTTATACATTCGTTTAAGTATGTGTTTATCTATCAATGTATTTATCAATTTATTCATTCTTTAACTCACTTCCATTGTAGCATTACATGACGTACATGATGCCTGTCCTCATGTGACTATGTCATGTCCTTCGATCACTCTGGAGAGCGGTCAGACTGTACAATTGATCCCGAAACCCATACAATCCGATTTGGACTGGTTAATATCAAACCTCCCAGCAGACCTCCAGATTCCTGATAATGTCAGGCGTTACTATTGCACCGAACCAGGTAGTATTTACATGCAAAATCCCCGAAATGTGTGTAATTTTGAAAACGAAAAAGTCTCGTTAATATATGGAAGGTTCATAATTCCGATAATCAATATATTGTTTTACGTAATTGTTTTGAATTACGAATCCTATTTAATTAACTGAATTATGAACCTTCGGAATTACAAGCTTTCAGAATAAGCGAACTATCGGAATTACAAACCTTTGGAAAAATGACATGTAGCCGAAAAATAACGCTGTAGCCAAAAAATGAATTTGTTTCAATTCATATTTATATGGCACTGAAGAAGAACCATGTTATTATGACATCGATCACAACTTGTGGATTACCCTATTACCGTGACCAGGCATTATATTACCGAAAATGTCATTCATTCAATATAATTACAATTTTATATTCAATAATAGGTGGTGTCGTGATAATTATAGTGGTTAATTCAATTAACTCTCAAACCAACCGTAGAGGGTTCGAAACCCAGCCTGGTCCTCAAACTTCCTTTGGCAAGCGTACTTCCCTCTCCATCCAGATGTAACATTTTGGGTAATATTTTACAACGAAGAATAGTATTAATGCTAAAGAGGCTCCTTGATTAACAATAAATATTTCCGATATCACCAATTAGTTAAACCTTTTGCCTTCCGTTTTTGTTTTTTCGTGCATACTATTTTGTAAAGCTTCCCCCGTTCAACTTGCCTTTTGCAAACTTGTAACAATTCTTTTTTCACAAAATGTCTGATGCAAACCAGAGGCATTTCAACAAAAACTTTCAAATGAAAGTGTGACTTGGTAATGAGGATTAAAGCTTTACCATAGGGCTAGAGGACATTGACTTCGTTTCGAACCCGCAACCTCCCGGTTACGAGTCTATTGCTCTACCACTGAGCCATCACGCCTTCCCAATTGTTATCATTATTGTAATTCCCCGTTAGATGTATCATGTAGTTTTATTATGTAGTATAATGGACAACAAAAAAGCTAAGTTTAATGTAGTCATCAGATATAATACAAGCTAGCTTTAAATATAATCTTCCTAATCTACGATCCCAACAATTTTAACGTAAAAACGTGGCTTCTATTATGTCTACATAGAAGAAATGTTAACGTCTGAAACCAATCCATGCAGAACCAGAACCAAATGATGAAATAAACATTATACTATTACGGTAACGTAGACGGTCGTTTAGCATAATAGATAAAATGTATGGACTAATTAGGCGACAAGGTGAATTGATTATTAACAAAAGTACGTGTTTGCGAGTACGTATGGCTGGAAGTGCATTCAACTAGGCGCAATTTCACGGACCACCGTATCGTATGAATTGTCCCTTTCACATGTTAAAGGTGTTAATTTAGTTAATTAAATAAGATAATATCTCAGGGCTGCTGTTGAATAAACGGGAACGGAAGCGTAATGTTGTGTGGTACAGGGCATGCATATCTATCATAAACATAATTAGGCATCCAGTGGTGTAGCATGGATCGAGATATAGAAGGGGTACGGAGGGGGGGGGGGGTAAACTTACTCGGTGGATGAAGAGCAATTTGAGGCCTTTAATCATAATGATGGGCGTCTGGTTAGTTAATATATCTACTCTTGATTCGTTTCCTCTCTCCGTTTTCTTGTTTTCTTTCTCCCCTTCTTTGTAACCTTTCTTTTTTTCTTCTGCCTGTTCACTTAGGGGGGCACGTGCCCCCTGTGTCACCTTGTAGGTACTACACTCAGGCTCTGTTCTAGACGAAAACCTGCTTTGGGGGGGAGGGGTTGGGTGGTTGTAATTGCCTTTGCCCTCATAGTGACCGCATGGTAGGAAGGGAGTGTAGATGGTGCACATTGTGCGTGAATGAATCCGATGACCGGGGTAATAATATTTGTAAAATGCTTAGAGACAAAATACCGTATCTGGCACTATATAAATTCAAATTTTTATTATTATTGTATAGCCCATGAATGTAAAAATCCCCCACAAAATGTATACAATTAAACACAAATGGCAAATGCGAAAATATTGCTTTTGCAAATGTAAAAATATTAACTCAAATGTTATATCTTGTCAACCACAAAATCTAAAAATCTAACAACATTTCGCCTACAAAATTAATGTTAAACTTTACATTTTCATTACAAATGTTATTACATGTAAACTGCAAAAGTAATCACCCATTGCTTTTACTATAATGATACTAATTTCCATATTTTTCCTTAATTCTTTCATATGACATAAACACAAATCATGATCAATATATAACGCAAGACTGATTACAGACATTCTGAAGTAGCTGTGTCGGAAACCCAGATATGTGCCTCCTCTGTCAATTTGAATTGAACTTAGGGTTCACTTCCGTCACTTTTGTTGGTTGGGGCTGTGGGGGGGGGGGGGGGCATTGGTCCAACTCGAAAAAACGAAATCATGATTTACAGGGTTACTGTTTAAAAGATATATAGTGGTCCAGGTGTATTTGTTTTAATTATTGTCACCCCCCTCCCTTTCCCTTTCTCTCTGTTCTCGCTTTCTTATTTCTTGTTATTTCTTAACCATTGGATGGGACATGAACCCTCGTGACCCCTGTGTTTGCACCACTGTGTTTTTATGAATTTATTAGACCTTGGGGTATTCATTTTTTTCATCCATGTTTTTTCCCCTGTGTTAATTGTGTCACCAGCATGCCTCTCACACCCTTGTCTTCATGGAGGCACTTGCGAGGAGACGGACACAGGATTTACTTGTCTCTGTTTAGATTGCTACCGTAGTGAAAGGTGTGATGAAAGTAAGTAAGACAGAGGCGGAGACAGGTAAAGGATTTGTGTACGGGAGGGGGGTTGGGGGCAAAACCTTGTCCAACATGGAGATGCATGTAGGAGGAGAGCGAGCATGGCGAGATATGAGGGCTATCATGGTTTAACACAACTAAGGTGCAAGTGTTGTTGCGACATGCACTGCAAAGGCAGATTCAGGTATTTGTAAGCGAGGAGGGGGGGGGCAAACCATTGTGTAAATGGAGACACTTGTTAGGAGAGCAAGAAATCTATTATTACTGTCTCTGCTTCGATAACTATCGTGGTAGTTGTGATGATGGTAAGACAGAGGTACAAACGGACCAGGGTTTGTTTTCTATACGGAGGGGAGGGGAGGGGGCAAACCCTGGTCAAAATCGTTTTCTACATGGAGGAACTCGGCGAGGGGGAGCAACATTGGATAGATGACTCTCTTGATGGAAGGAGTGAGGAGTTTAAGTGAGAAAGAGGCATACGCAGAGGTTTCGTTTAAGGGGAAGGAGCAAACCCTTGTTGAACCCTTGTCTACATGCACATGGAGATACATGTACTCGTGAAGAGAGCGACCAGGATTTACATGCCTCTGGTTTAAAGACCATCATGGTACACTCTAAATTACAGGGATTTAAAATTTAAATCTTAAGCCGGATTTGAATGAAATTAAATCCATAAAGATTGATTTTTAATCTTAAAAGATTGCTAAACTGGTTCTTAATCCGAGTTTCAAATATATTTTTTTCAATCCCAAAAGATTAAAAAAAGTTGACCAATCCTGGCGATAAGATTTTGTCACATGACATGTGACATCATGCGAGCGGGAATACTTTGGGTTAATTTTAATCTAGAAAGATTTATAATACAGTTCAAGTAATTTTCCGGATAAATTGAGATTACTGGTATACCGGAGTGTTGGCTCAGTCAGTAGAGCGTCCGCCTCACAACCGGGAGGTCGTGGGTTCGAACCCCGGCCGCGTCATACCAAAAGACGTTAAAAGATGGGAGTTGTTGCTACCTTGTTTGGCGTTCAACAATAAGGGATAGAGCAACGTCGATCTGGCGCTGCTCAGTGGCTGCCGGGCTCACGATCAATTGGGCAAAAAGAATTTCCGTTTCGGTTTAATAAAATTTGGAGTGGACTATTAGGCTATTATTATTATTATAAATCTTTTGAACTTATTTTTTAATCCTTTACAGATTAAAACTTTTTAATCCTAGCGAAGATTAATTTTAAATCCACATCGATTGGTCCCTACCTACAGTACATGAAAGATTTAAAAATAAATCCTATAGATTTAAATTTAAATCCCTGTAATTTAGAGTGTATACATCGAGGAAAAGTATTGGCTAAATATACAAAAGAAGAGGTACGGTCGAACCAGTGTAATAGTGGCCACCTCTCTATACACGTCACCTGTCTATAGTCGCCATGTATTTTGTCTCCCTTGAGGAAAATAAGTGTGTTATAGAACGTGCCTAGAAAGGCCACCTGTTTAAAGTAGCGAGTATTCCCCTGGGTGCCCTTAGTTGACAGGTTTGACTGTATTTAAAATAATCTACTTTTTGTGTGTGGTATGATGAACACAATCATTTAAATATCATCAACAAATGCGGTTATATGACCCTGTAGATCTCCATGTCTGCGCTATTGTGATACACTGTGTTTCTTTAATAGCTTCCAGGGGGATTTCACAGGGACTTCAGCAATACGATGTGATGAAGTGCTAAATGAAATTTAATTGTTATCTATATTTTCATGCAGTGAAGTAACCCAAGTGTATCGTAATAGTGAAACCTCTTTCGTTGATTGTGGGCATTCCCCTGCGCTTTGTCCAAGGGAAACGCATGTTTCAATATAATTAACGACATATTTACATCCCACTATTCATTTTAGCAGATGACCCTGTAACTATAGGAGTGGTTGATCACAAATCGTCCATCAACTATTTACTAATTGCATTCACACCAACACAGAACGTGTTTTAATATGACTAAGGTTTGAGTACTTACTGACTATGATGTAAATATGAGTTGGTCAATAATTATTTAGCGCCCTACGCAAACCATTTTGTTTATTAAGGTTTGATGGGAGAGCTGAGAAAATTACGTATTAAGACACTTTACATCGCCGTAAAGTCTTGTTTTAAACTCGTTTTTCCCGGGTCACTAAATGAGTTCCATTTTTTCTCTTTTTGCCCTCCATATATCTGTCTTATGTTGATTGTAAACTGTATAGATGTAACATGCATCCATTCGTTAAAGCTTCTTGGTGAAAAGATAAATGAAGGAACACTTGCTTTAACGTCCAGCTCCAGTCCTAACACGTACGTGCTGGTGCATCAAGAGCATTGGAACAGGAACTTATCCCAATTGGCATGTCAGTATCTAGGGTTTGAAGGTAAGACATTATCATTATCATCTTAAAGGCATCGTTTAACAATGTTAAATCTGAGATGCATGGCCCTACATCAAATCAGTGCCTGTGATATAGTGTAATATTGAAGCCCTAAACAAATTGCGCTTCAAGATGATCATGAAGTGCCTCAACAAATTGAAAATCTTTGAGTGACAAGTTTTACCATACTCATTTTTCCCGATAGACTGTGGTGTTATAAAAACCGTTAGGAAAATGGAAAATGAAATTAGATTTCCAATCATAAATATCTTGATAATCAGACAGGCGATCGGCTTGTTAAAGCCATGGGATTCCTGACTGACCTAAAGGTTTATAATTATGATTGCAGCATAAGCTAAATCCAGGATTTTGTTTCAGAATCTGAGGCAATGTTACCGAGTCACTTTAATGGCCCTCCATTTCTGTCTATTATTAGCTATTCTTAAATAGCTGATATTGCTGATTTCACTTTTGGTTGCAAGTTTGTTCAGGCTTTACAAATATGTGAGGCGTTGCCTTCCCCTGCTTCTCTTTCCAGCAATCTTCCCTGTTAATGTATATATATATATATATATATATATGTGTATATGTATATATAAATATTTTTCTAAAATATCCTTTCTGTATGATTATGTTACCAACAAATTCCATTTGCCTCTTTCTTATTGTGTTGATGGGAGAACACTTCATTTGTTATCTTCTCTGATCATGATATATTCATGATCTTTCTCAAGAACCAGTTCTTTGTGGCCTTTAAACTTCTCTCAATCTCTTTGTTCATTGTCCAACACTCACACCCATAGAGAAAAACTAATCAGATATAATGACTTAGAGATAAGGATTTTGGTTTTCATGGTAATGTTTTAATTCTTTTATTACGGATTTTATTTGATTGAGTGTACTCCATTTCATTGCAATTCTTTCATTTATCTCATGAATACTTGTTTTCACAGCTGATACTATAGTTTACCCAAGGTATTTGAAAGTGTGGATTTGCCGTTGTTTTTCAATTATGTTTTAGATTCCATGTAGGTGTTTGATTCTTTGTACAGATATTATCATACACTCTGTTTTCTTGTTTTAAAATATAATTAATGTTAGTTATTTCAAGTTTTTTATTGATGTATTTACTCTATTTTTTTTTCTTCTAACACTGGTGTTATTATCAGGAGTATATATATTCTGGTCGAGTTGGAGATTTAAATTCCATTTTATAGTTCATTTTCTCCCTCTTTAACCTGAATCCCTCTCTTATCCTTTCCAGTTTTCAAAATTCTTGTACCAGGAGCCTACCCAAATTGTATAAGCTGTCTTACATCACAAATCAGTTCTTGTGGTACTCAATGACGTTGATATTTTGTTGTGGTTTGCATTTATTTTCTTCAAAATAATGTGGTGACTACTCTTGTATCCTACTTTTACTTCAAATTTATTGAACAAGGAGTATTTGCGACGGTGAGCGGTCCACTGTATGAGTCCTCGTCCGTCGATGTTCCTGCTGAAGCCGAATCAGTGATATGCCCTGCTAATACCACAAACATCACAGACTGCTGGTACAGTGAGACTAAAGTGAGACGGATAAACGAGAGTGAAACTATTTCCATTGTGTGTCGCCCCGGTAAGTAATTATAACAATGATAATAATAAAATAATCATGATGAAATATAATACTAATAATGATATTAAATATTAATACTATTAATTCCAATAATGATATGATAGTCATAGCAATAATAATAACGATGATGATGATAATAATATTGATAATATACAAATAGTGAATGGCCATGAGTGCAATAGTACAAGATTTTGCACGAGGTGAAAGATAAGAGACTCTATATTCAACGAGGCGCAGCCGAGTTGAATAGAGCGTCTTTCACCGAATGCAAAATCTTGTTCCATTGCACGAATAAAGGCCATTCATTATTTGTTTTATACAACACCTCGGACGTTAATGGGCTTAAAATAGTTTTTCTGGGCCTAAATCTCAGCGATTTTTTGTTTGTTTTTAGTTCATGAAATTGCCGATAGTGATCGCGCGCGCACTATTAAGCAGGCAGCAAACCATGCGCGTACAAAGACTTTTGTTTATTTTGACGCGGAGTGCAATTTCGTTTGATCCTTTCGCACCATTGCACTCTGACGTCACTTTGCTCACAATATACTTTGTACATCGTTAGTGACGTCAGAGTGCAATGGTGCGAAAGGATCAAACGGAATTGTACGGCTGGTGAATGATGCCGTTCAATGGTACTTTTAGTGCATATCATATGATCAAGAATTGACCAATGAGGTTGCAAGAATCTTAGTAGGCGTTGTATAATATGCCTTGTCTACCCAGGGTTGACATGGAATAACTTCATCAGTAAAGCAAATATTGATGATATATTAGGATCTCTGTCCAGTAGTGCCGTGTTTGTGCCATCGAACTGGATCGACCAAATCAATTGATTCATAATATAATATATGCAATATTTTTCCCGTAACATGAGAGTAATTTTAATAGTTTCATACTATTAATTAAATGTAATGTTAACTGTTATTGTATAATTGTTTTAAATGGGGGCACGCTACAAGAGTCCTATCTCGCACCCCGGGGCAACGTGTCTGACACGGCCGGTTGTAGCAACTACTCCGAAGATCAAGATTACATTAATCTTGATCTAAGGAGACACGAACGAACGATCAGTAAAGCTTCATCAAAATGAAAACATGTTCTGCATGTACAGGGAATCTAAAAAAGAAGAGAGATATTTTGATTGGTGGCATCTTTAAAAATGCTCGACCATCCTCGATGAAGATGTATTGATAACCTGCAATAGTATCCCCTAGTGGTCCTGTGAATTTCAAAATAATTCAAGCGCAAAGGATTAACTTACGATCATTTTTTTATAAAACGCAGCATATTCCAGCATTATTATTATTTCTTAAATGCAACCGAAACTTGAGGTTTGATTTCAAATAAAAATAAACATACAAACATTTAGACTACAATTTTAGAAATAATGTACGCAAATTCAAAGAAACTGTATAATCTGATACATAAATATATGAATAACCATGTGCAACAATCAAATCATTAAACATTATTCAATACATTAATGTAAGCTCATGAGTACAATGTTTCATAACGATTTTATTGCTACGAGTCATTGTTACGAGGCAAGTGCATTGAATAGCATCATTGCACAATTGGCGTACACCTGGCGCCTGATCGTTTCGTCGCAAGCTCTCAAATTAACATCAATTATTGGTACAAAAGGGGTTAAGAATTAAAATAATATCATTTACACACACATCAATGTAATGTAATATCTTCAGTGTTTGTTGCATAACCTAAATTAGAGATAAGTTGAATACGAAATACAGTTTATTTGTTTCTTTAAAACAGTGCCTTGTGTTCCCTACACTATATTTGTAGTGTCATAATGATTGATATATATATATATGAATAGAAAAAGTACGAAACTCATAATTTACTTCAAAACCTTCTCAAAATAATTTATTTTGCATCTTATTACTAAAATATGTTTTAAATACAGGTTCAAGACATTGAATTTGTGGAAATATTTGTCGCGAAGTACAAAAGCGAAATGTGTACGCTTGATTTATATGGGCACTGATGCTATTGAATGTGATTTTTGTTTGTAAACATTTGGAAAGTTGTACATTTTGAAGAAAATAAATGTTATCTCTGTAGTATTTACTTCGATTTTATATCCTTATAAAATGTAATTCCTCACCTACAAAATTTCACCGAGGATGGTAAAATGCTGATTAAGATATCATAATCCCGTTGCATGTTTGTAAAACCGGGTATACTGACGGTTTAATGACTTGCTATGGTGTGAAATATAATTTTTACTCTCGTGTTTTATTAGCACTTCTATGCCTCTGTCGTTTTACTCTGTAATATGCTTTTATTTTGTGTTGACTTTATTTCCAACAGTGAACCCGTGTAATATCTCTGGTCGACCACTCGGCTTCGAAAGTGGTGCTCTTCCTGATTCGGCTTTCTCTGAATCATCCTGCTACTCGGCGTCCCTCTGCAGCCGTTTTGGCCGTCTGAACTATGAGGCAGCCTGGGCCGCTTCCTTGTCCGACCAAAACAAATGGATGCAGGTCCAATTTGAGTCCAGTTATATCGTAACAGCCATAACGACTCAGGGTTCAAAACACATCGATCAGTGGGTGACGTCTTACACTTTTTCGTCTAGTTTTGACAACATGGCTTGGACTGATTATTTGAACGTATACTCTGGATCAGTTGAGGTAATTCCCAAACTGCGGTTCCTCAATTACATTCAACAAAAATTATCAGTGGTCTTTGTGAACAGGGATATACAGTGTGACCTCGTTTAATAGATCTATATGGGACTATGGACAATTTGTTGCTATAATACAGCTTTGTTGTGCCATGGCTGCAAATAAACAGCTCACAAACGAACAAACACAACTTAAGAATAAAACCGATTGGATTGTCTTGCTGAAGTAAAAGTTGATATAACAATGTTTTCATATTACAAGGTCCCACTGTAATTTATATCATATCAAAATAGCAACATACATACATTCGAAAAAACAAAGCTGGCCATGATATTCGTAATTGGCTCTTCTTGACAACAATGTGTGTAGTCAGCGTTGTATTAATTCACAGGCCGTATAGGTTTATGAACTAAAGATGAGCTGTATTACGAATGAGTTTTCTTTGCAATATTACTTAATGTCATTCTAATTAACTATGTTTTTACAGATATTTCCCGGAAATTATGACCGTGATAGCCATGTGACTCACACGCTTGCTAGGCCGATAGTTGGACGCTCTTTCCGGATTCATCCAAAGACCAATCACGTTCAAATTTCTTTGAGGATGGAACTATATGGGTATGGACCTCTAACTGATGCCATAGGTAAGTGCAGAGTATTTTGCAAGAGATGGTCAAAACTTGACAACTCTGGACGAAAAAGTTGTGGGCAGTCCCATTCACCCGTTTTTTTCTTTTCTTGTTGTTGTTGTTGTTGTTCTATTTTGCATGCGTTTGTTTTTATTAGTACGTCATATGGCTTGTTGACAGGGTAGATTTCCGGATTACATTTAAGAAAAAATATTTAGAAATGTCAACCTTGCCTTACGAATAATAGGAAATATAAGAAAAGTAGTTAGAAGGTCAGTTAGGTGTTTTTTTGTGGTTTTTTTGCAGCGTCGCTGAACCTTGATGTGAAACTTGGTTGCACTCCTCCTGTTCTCGGCGAAGGGCTTGGCGTGGAAGATGGTCGGATACCAGACTCTAGTCTCACCTCGTCATCGAGCCGAGATTCCAATCATGCAGCTTACAGAGCAAGGCTGAATGAAAAATATGTTTATGGGAAAAACCCCGGTGCATGGATCCCTGCCCGTTCAGACAGCAATAAATGGGTTAAGGTAATTTGCTCCAGCATGTCTAAATGCGCATTAAGATTATTTGAATTAAAGTGTACCCATATTTAAAAAAAAAATGGGTACAGCTAGAATATGTATAAAAATCAACTGTAAAGGTTTTACCTGGCTTTATATGGGCCAACTGATTAGAAGTATGAATAAAATAAAGAATAATATACTGTAACGTGATATATTTCATGTGTATAAATAAAGATCTTCCATGTTTGTTTAGATATTTTAACACGTCTTCAAGGTCATGTACTATTCGTTTTTTGTTCGATGCTTCTTATATTTGCATACACTCTACAAAATCAAGAAACGCGGATCAGCTTTCAAGCATGCGCATTATATTTTTGAGTGAAGTCATATCCGCTTGATGTCTTCATGTACGTTAATGTATTCATCATTCGGCTAATAATGACGCAGAAGTACAGACGAATCAGTGTCCTTCAATGTTCTATTATAATGAGAACCCAAGCTTTAAGCTGTTGAGTGATCATGACAAAGGAGTTATATTTGGGCTAGTTCTTGTAAGCGTTAGGGTGGGACATATGTTTGTGTCGTTTTTTATCTTGACCATGACTATCATTGTCAGAATCCGGGAGGGGACTTAATTCGGTGGGATGACAAAACCTCGTATCTCAAAAATCATGAATTTTCAGGAGAGCGAAAAAACTTTCCTGTCTCAACACCAGGGGCGGCCGAGCGACTTCCAAAGTGGGGGGGGGGGCACCAACAAAAAAGGGCACTTTCTGGAAGAAAAAAAAGGCACCTACATTGGGAAATCTCAAAGCGAAAATATACCATTTTTTAGACATTGGTTTATACCCCTACATTGTGATTACATTATCAGGGATGATTTCATTATTTAAAAGTTTCTCTTCATAAATCATACAAGATATCGCTTAAGCATACTGTACAGTTGGGTGTGATGTCTGAATATGCATTAACGAGCGAGCGAAGCGAGCGAGAAAATATTTAAAGATATGTGAGGTCGCAGTGCGAAAAACTACATCTTATAAAGAGGAAAAAAGCCAATCGTGATGGGGTTATAAGCACATTCTCATAACGGAAGACTGAAAAGGCCTTTGATAAGTAACATAATTATATCATCTTTAAATGCGAGCGAGCGCAGCGAGCGAATTTTGGGGGAAATTGCTCTTAGTAGCCTTAAATAAGGGGCACGTTTAATGATTATATGAAAAGGGGGCAATTATCGAAAGGGATAAGACACTTATTAGAAAAGAAAAGGAGCACGTGTCAAAGTACAAAGGATAATTATAAGAGGTGGAAATGAGGCATTTTTACACCTGAAAAGAGGCACTCACCAGTTATGAAAAAGAGGCGTTTACGAAAATGGGAAATAGGCATTGTTGACGGAAAAGGGACGCCCATCAGATTTTGATTGGGGCATTTATAAGAGGTGAAAAGGGGATAGGTCCCTTATTAGAAAGAAAGGGGCACGTATCATTATTAAAAGGGATATTATCAGAGGTGAAAAGGGACACTGACCAGATATGAAAAGGGGCACTTATAATAAAGGAAAATGTGCATTTGTTGAATGAGAAGGGGGCACCGTTCAGATTTTTAAAAGGGGCAGTTATGGGGAGGGGAGGGAGCTCTTTCTTTTTAATGGGGGCACTTATCATAAGGAAAAGGGGCACTTATAAGAAATGGAAAGGGGTAGTTATGAGAAGGGGAAGGAGCTCTCTCTTTTTAATGGGGGCACTTATTGTATTGTATTTATTTACATTTATTTCCTTCTCAACAGTGCAGTATGAAACACAATGTATATATACATGATACATGTAACAATTATTTCAACATAGAGTATACAGTAAATAATTCAGATACGGAAGGAGGCGAAAACCTTATCATAAGGAAAAGGGGCACTTATTAGAAAATAAAAGGGGCACATGTTAAAATGAAAGGTGTGCTCATCCGAGTTTAAAAAAGGGGTAGTTATTAAAAGGAGAAGGGGCACTTCTTACAAAGCAAAAAAGGGGCAGTTGTCAAAGCAAAGAGAGCACCTCTCAGTTTTGAATAGGGCAATAATCAGAGGTGAAGGGGCACTTCTCGTACCTGAAAAGAGGCACTTACTAGAGATTAAAAATGGCACTTATTCAAGATAATTTCGAGATTTATGAGAATGGACAATGGACACTTATTGCAAAGGAAAATGGGAACATGCCGAAGGAAAAGGGGCACGTGTCAAAAATAAAAATGGCACTCGTCAGAGGTGAAAAGGGGGAAGGGGCACATTTAGTAAGTAATATGGGCACTTGTCAAAGTAAAAGGTGCACTTTTCCTATGTAAAAGGGGCACTACTTACAAAATAAAAGGGGCAGTTTTCCTATGTAAAAAGGGGCACTTTGGGGGTATCTGAAAAAGTGGGGGGGCACTGTGCCCCCCTGCCCCCCCCCCCGGGAGAACCGCCTCTGCTCAACACATTTAGTGCTGTGACACCGTCCTTTCTTTTTAACTGGAATATTTATACAATTTGTAATGTCATTGTTGAAATACAGTAAAATAATTGTTTTTATATTTGAAAGTAAGTTTTTGCTTTTATCTACATTGAGATACGAGTTTTTAGTTTTTATTCCAATTGAGATACGAGTTCTTACTTTCAACTCTGAATGAGTTACGAGGATTTGGCTGAATAAGTTACGAGGATTTGAATACACTAACTTCGGTACTGTTAGGCCGTGTGTGAGTTACAAGGAAAAGGAATTGCGTATCTTATGTTACGAGATTTTGTCAGTGCAGCTTCAAAGGGGGTTAAATACGAGGTTTAGTTTAAGGGTGTTTGTGTGGAATTTGTGAAAAACTGAGACAGGAGGCGTTCCATGGATTTATCAGGTGGTGTCGTAGGCCATTAGGTACAAAATTATGCAAAAAAAATCAAAATCTCAAAAAAAATTGAGATACGAGGTTTTGTCACCCCACCGACGTTATGCATTTACAGGAAGTAATCTTTGAAATAATGTATCGTCTAATTTCATCTGTTTAATCAGTCCATGGTGAATCAAGCTTAAATTTAAAAGCAAAACAACCAGAAAGAAGGAAAATTAGAAAGGGGCGATAATATATTAGCTAGGTGATCTACTCCATGTGCACACATCCATGTGTAATGTACTAACCGTTCCTCGAACCAGTAAACTGATAGGTAGTAGAGTTTTTTCAGTTATTGCCCCTAAAACCTGGAACTCAATACCACTGTGCTAAAGAGTTGCCATACTCTCACAGTTAGAAATATACGCACCACAGATATGAATCTCCTCCAAACTCCCAGAGTCATTACCATATACTTCAAGGCACCTTGACTATGGAATGACACTTCCCTTCCAGCTCCAAGATGCACCCTCCATCAATAGTTCTAAGTTAAAGGCAAATCAAAGTTTAGGGATATTAAGAAAATTGGGTGGATAGTGATTCTTTACAATTTTGATACATTTGGATGCCCCTGTGGATATATCATAAGAACTAGAAAATTTAGCCCCTAAAACACTTCTGCTTTTGAGAAAAATTGAATATAAATATTTAACGGTGCTCCCGGTAAATTTTGATAAATTTCAAATAGCGCCTACGGCAGTACAATGGTAGCTGCCAGCATTAAAAATTTCAGAATAATAATAATAATACAGACATTCAACGGTGTCGATTTGTATCCGTGGTTGGGGGATGATAGGTGCCAAAATATTTTCGGCAATGGATCAAAGCAACCGAGAGGTAGAAGCGTGTGGCAGGTTGCACCCCCTCCCTTCCAAGTTATTCACTTGTTCAAGTCACCCTCAATAACGATAACATTTCAGAGAATATGGGACCCATGTTGGTCCCACATGGGCTTGCTACCTGGGTTATTATCCTAAAGAAGCGCGGTCCCTAGGGGGTGGGTGCAGGGAGGGGGGTTTTCCCCGTCCTGCGCGAAGCGCGGAATCTTTGACGTCTATTAAATTATTAGAGAAAGAAGACGACTCGTTGTACCATTCTCGACTCTTAATCCTTGTCTGAATTCAGTCCCCCCCCCCCCCTTCCGCGCGAAGCGCGGAATCTTTGACGTTTCATTAAATTATGAGAGAAAAAAGACGATTCGTTGCAACGTTCTCGACTCTTAATTCTTGTCTGAATTCAGTTCCCCCTCCCACGCGAAGCGCGGAAGCTTTGGCGTTTTTTTTTAATTATTAGAGAAGGAAGACGATTCGTTGTACCGTTCTCGACTCTTAATCCTTTTCTAAATTCAGTTTCTTTTGACGTTTCATTACATTATTAAAGAAAGAATACGATTCGTTGTACCATTCTCGACTCTTAATCCTTGTCTGAATTCATCCCCCCCCCCCCCCGTTCCGCGCGAAGCGGAATCTTTGACGTTTCATCAAATTATTAGAGAAAGAAGACGATTCGTTGTACCGTTATCTACTCTTAATCCTTTTCTAAATTCAGTTTATTTTGACGTTTCATTACATTATTAAAGAAAGAATACGATTCGTTGTACCATTTTCGACTCTTAATCCTTGTCTGAATTCAGTCCCCCCCCCCTCCCACGCGAAGCGCAGAAGCTTTGACGTTGCATTAATTTATTAAAGAAAGAAGACGATTCGTTGTACCGTTCTCTACTCTTAATCCTTTTCTAAACTCAGTTTCTTTTGACGTTACATTAAATTATTAAGGAAAGAAGACGATTCGTTGTACCCGGTCATTCTCGACTTTTCATCCTTGTCTGAATTCAATACCCCCCCCCCTCCCCCACCACCCCGCGCGAAGCGCGGAATCTTT
This sequence comes from Strongylocentrotus droebachiensis, assembly GCA_035222895.1. Classification (NCBI taxonomy): domain Eukaryota; kingdom Metazoa; phylum Echinodermata; class Echinoidea; order Camarodonta; family Strongylocentrotidae; genus Strongylocentrotus; species Strongylocentrotus droebachiensis. The sequence continues at coordinate 418,217 of JAVYIG010000505.1, forward strand.
GAAATTTCATTGAATTATTAGAGAAAGAAGATGATTTGTTGTACCGTTCTCGACTCTTTATCCTTGGCATGATCGTGAGATTCGTGCCAGATGTCCGCATAGTTACCTGCGGTATATTGCAACACCAACACCAACACCGAACTTGAAATCATGAATTTTCCAATCCCTAGGGGCTGGTGTTGGTGAATGGGAAAATTACACGTAAATCGTCAACACCAACTGCGATACTCGGTTCAGCAGACGACATTCAACACCAGCCTCAACACAGACTAGCGGAAATACGTCATATTTCCTGAGGTCAATCCCAACACCAGCCTGATTTCAAGTTCGGTGTTGTGGCTGGTGTTGGTGTTCTCACAACACCAACACCAGCTTTCAACACCGTACTTGAAATCACTCAGTGTAAATGTTGAAGAGTTGTGGCCCAAGTACCGATCCCTGGGGCACAGAGAAGCCAAGATGAACTGTCTTAGAGACAGCACTGCGTACACAAACCCTCTGCGATCTGTTTGAGAGATAAGATGTTAACCACGTACTGGTGAGCCTGTCCACCAATGCACATAGACTAAAGTCTCTCTAGGAGTATAACATGGTAAACCGTGTCAAATGCACTACTCAGATCGAGCAGAATTAGCCCAGTTACTTTTCCACTATCCATTTCGGTGAGAATATCATTTTGCACTCGTAAGAGGGCAGTCTCAATTCTGTGTTTTTCTCTGTAGGCTGATTGGAAGTTGTCTTGAAGGTTATTGTTATTCAAGAGGGACTGGAGACGAGCGGATACTATGCGTTCGATAGCCTTCGATAGGAAGCTTAGATTTGCCACAGGTCGATAACTCGCAAAGTCTTGCTTGTCAAGATTCGGTTTTTTTTTTTCAAGAGAAGCTTCACGAGAGCCTGTTGCATTGAGGCTGGAAAGATTGCACATCAAAGAGACAAGGTACGGGTTCGAATTCGTGCCGCTCAGCACTCACGTCCTTTGTCATGGCATTAACCTACATTTGCCACACTCGACCCAGGAGAAGGAAATTGGCAGAATTAAATTCCTTGAATGCAGCGAACGCTACGGTTGCCGTAGCTAAAGTCGGGGTATTAAATCTTTGAAAATACATATAATTGTATATCATATAGTAATTATAATATAATAATTAGAAGAATAATGAGAATGAGAATAAGAATACGAATACGAATAAGAATAAGAATAATAAGAATAACAAGAATGTTAATAATAATGATAACAATAATGATGATAAGAATGAAAATAAAAGTGATAATAATAATTAAAAAACGAGCCGCTGCTGTACGAGAACATCCTCGTATTGTTTATTGTATTATTACTATTATTATTATAATTATTATTGTCATTGTTATTATCATTACTATAATTATCATTATTATTTCCTAAATATCATTATCATAATCATCATTATTGTCATCATGTTGTCATTGATTTTAATTTGATTTGATTTTCCATACACATCATCACTCATAATGTTTAACATGTATGATCACATAAAGTCATACACAGAAAAGGGGGTCGTTATAAGAACAACTTGAGGTGACGTCATCATCATAAATAACAATGTAAACAATGCACAATGGAAAGCGGAAGGTCAACAAACAAAAATGAAAGAGAGATAGAGAGAGAGAGAGAAAGAAAGAAGAGAGACAGATAGAGGTGTTGTGGTCGAGTGGATATGTCGCCGGACTGTAGATCACAAGGTCCGCGGTTCGAGTCCCGCCGCCGCACTAATGTCCTTTGGCAAGACATTGATCTACATTTGCTACACTCCACCCATGTGAAATAATGGGTAACTGGTAGGAATTGATTCCTTGAAATGCTAGAGCGCCGTATGACAGCCGTGCTGAAGCCAGGGTAATAATCGGGAGCGCCAGGAGGGTCAAATCTGACTGACATGAGCGCTATACACGAACCAACTATTATTATTATAGAGAGGGGAGAGTTGCGTTCACCTGGAACATGTCAAATCTGTAGACACCAACAACTCAGACTCAGATGATTATTTTAAAATAAAGTCTATGTACAAATACAGATCTTACAAATAGAGGCATTAATAGAAGAAGAAAAATGTTTGTAATAAAACAAGTTTAATGGCTGGTCAGACTCAAGTTCACTCAACCTTCAACGGAAACGAGATTTCCCTCTTAAGGTCCACCCTAAATACAGCATTAAAGGGCGTACTTTGTTCAAGATATATTGTAAAACAGCATCTGAGGAACTAATACTTTAACAAGCTCTGATTCTAGGTAGTTCCTCTTTTTTCGTGCTATTTCTATAATATTTGTCGTTTCAATGTTATTTTTTTTAATACACTTATTCATTGTATTATATTTTGCATCTTAAGGTCCACCCTAAATACAGCATGAAATAAAATCATTTGAATTGAACAACCTTCAATAGAAAATCCCGATATCGCTATCATTCAAATCTGACCAGCCGTTTCAGTTTGGTCATAATTAAAGCAACATTGGTTCATATTTTGTATATATTGCTTGACCTTAGCATTGGTATCAAATGCAAGATAATCTGCCATTGAATATATTAATATTTTGTCCTCTTTTCATCATTAAAATCACACAAAGGTCGATCTCGGCGAGGATACTTTGGTAACTGGTGTTATCACGCAGGGAAGGTCCATGTTTGGACAAAGGGTTACGTCATTCCAAATCTCCTACTCAAGGGACAATACAAATTGGACCTTTGCTCTGGAAGAGCAGTGTGGGGTACGAAAAGTGAGTTTCACTTTCGCGCTTCCAGAAAATGCTTATTTCATCTTACATTTTATTCATGGTCTTGTTATTACTTATTATGTATTTTTGGAATTTCTGTATTGTTTTTGCATGCAATTATTCCCCCTATTATTATTTAAACACATCCAAAAGGATGAATTTTCTAGTATGCAAAATTAAATGATTTAAAAAAAAGTATTGAACAAATATGAAAAGTTCCATTAAAATCAATTATTTATGTGGTTTGGCGATTAAGTCTCTGTGCCATATTGCACTTCTCATGGAAGTGTTATACCAATGGATTTGAGGCAAGACATTAATCAACATTTGCCATTCTCCACCCAGGTGTAATTGGGTACCTGGAAGTTTCCGGGGGTTATATGAATTGCAGGGCCCTTGGGAATAGCAGCAGTGATACTCATGAGGCTTTTCTTGGATAATACACAAATAAAGTTTATTATTGTTATTATCATTATCATTATTACAATTATCATTATAAGAAATAAACATTCTCAAATGCTTTTGTTCTCTTTCAGACATATGCAGGAAATTTTAATGGTAACACATATGTGACATTACTGTTTCCTGAGCCAGTAACCGCACGGTACGTCAGGGTTCATCCTGTAACATACTTTCATGATGTGTCTATGAGATTCGAAGTACTTGGTATTAACAATTGAACCATAACGATGTATCGTTAAATTGATTTGTTGTTTTATTTAATTTTATTCATATTCATTTACTCATGTATTTATTTATCTAGTAATATATCTATATATGAATTGATTAATTCATTTATTTATTTATTAATACATTTATTGAAATACTTATTGTGCTATAGCATCTTAATTAATGTGTGAGTCGATCAAAATTATAAATGATTTGAGTATAGCCCTATAGTTTTGGTGTCAGACGATTACACGATTACAGGCGACAGCAAGATCTTTAAAGACAAATAATCTACTATTTTGTTTTTTTAATGGAGACTTTTAACCCATGTTTGTACATGGTGTTTAACCGATAATAGCTCTATTTGATAACCGAGAGTAGACTCCACTTTTACGATGGAGCGACAGTTGAATCTTAAATGATCAACAATATACGGCGAACTTCAATAAACCCTACTCTAATGGCAAGCTCATCATTAAACAAACTCCCTCACCCGAACGCTCTCCGGGAAACGAAGTCAAGCTCGAGCAATTTCCCGATGGGACATCAGGTTTCGCTGCTTGCTACATCAAGACTCGTACCCACGATAACTAGTAATTTCACCTCACATACCATCCCAGTATAGCTTCCTGAGTGAGCTGCCAAAGGGATTACTCAACCAAGTACCAAGTACCAAGTCTGGTGTAAGCGAATTAAGACGCACTGCACACAGATGCTGTAATGTGTATGTCTTTTAATCCTCCATGACGAATTGTCTTATTTGGAATGAGTTATGTGCTTGCATGTAGAGCAGGGGAACCCTCCAAGCTGAATTATGGGATTCCTGATGCCACGAAGGAGAGCTGGTTCATTCATCTCAATGGACAAAGGTCAGATATTAACAGACGTCAAAGTCACCACCAAAGATGTTGAAATGCTACAGGTACTGGGGAAGACAGCATGAAAAGATGCTCAGAAAATGCTCTGCAATTTGGTAAAGCGTTTGCTAAATGGCGGCAAAGAACTACTGCTACATCATGTGCAAAATTAAATTGCCAGAGAAATTTCATTAAGAAAATATAACGTTTGATTTGTAGAGGTGTCGAAGTCGGGTTGCTTAATCACTTGACTGGGAATGCGAAGGTCGTTGGTTCGAACTCTGGCACGGCAGTTATGTCCTTGAGCAAGACATTGTATATACATTGTTCCTCTCCATCCATGTTTTAAATGAGTGACCGATAGGATACAAAGGTAAAATGGCGACCAGCTGGATTGCTCCACAGGGAGTAGGGACTGTGCACATTAATGTGTGGACTAGTAATTGAATCCATTGACCTGGGCAATATTAATGTTGTACGCGATTTGAAACATTATAACTGGTAAAGCGTTTTAGGAATAAGTTACGTCTCAGATGATTCAAGAGGTCTATTTTGTAGATAAATTTTCAATTTTTTAGAATGTTCCACTGTGTTGCAGGGTACCGGGTGTATGCCATTGGGTGTATTGTATTCGCGCGCAATGGCGCGAATTATACATTCTTCTTCTTCTTCGCTATAAGTACAGGCCACCGCGCCGCCGGGTGTATTCTCGTACTGAAGTAGGTGCTGTGCAGGTGTCCATGTAGTGTCTTAATAAAAGGTCTACAATGAACTATGTGCAGTTAAAAAGACATCTGTAGCTTAACATTCCTTTCCTTCTCAATACAATAACTTTTACCTGCCATACCGCCTCGCGGAATCGTGGCGTCTCGCCACTTCCATTACGTGTTCCATTCCACTTCCATTACATGTTCCTGCTATACGTTGTACCGCAGGAAAATACAAATCTCCCTGGTTTACCTTATGCCTAGTTCACACCGACGCCGAATGTCGCGCTTTAAATCGGCGATCAATTCGGCGTCATTTTTTCAAAAAATCTCACGATCTCCTGAGATATGTTATGCTAAGTTCACACCGACGCCGAATTGATGGCGCATTAAATCGGCGAGCAAAGCAGCGGCAAAGCGTTACAAAGCTTAATTAAAGCGTAAAGACCGTAATAGAGCGTGAGAAAGCTTTGAGCAATTCGGGACATTCGGCAAGAGCGCCACAAATTTAAACTCTGTTAAGCTTTCCTACGCTTTGAGCAAAACTTTGATAAGCTTTGTGACGCTTTGATAAGCTTTAATACGCTCTTCCCGCTTTACGCAATTCGTGAGAGATCGCCTCAAATTTTTAAACAGTTTTAAAAAAATTGGCGCTCTTGCCGAATGTCCCGAATTGCTCAAAGCTTTCTCACGCTCTATTACGGTCTTTACGCTTTAATTAAGCTTTGTTACGCTTTGCTCGCCGATTTAATACGCCATCAATTCGGCGTCGGTGTGAACTTAGCATTACAGTCCAAACAATAAATATGTGCCTTAAACAAAGCAGGCGACAATCGGCGTAGCAGACGACACTTGATAGTAATTTTGTATGTGAGATTGCTTTGCTAAATATAAATTACTTTGTTAATAAATATCAACTAACATTTCGTTTACATATCTTTAAACCATCATTGATATTTAATAATTCCTGAGTGAGTAAAAGAAACATACCAAACTATATAATGATATGAAATACTTGGTGGCAATTAGGGGAGTTCGACGTGATGATCGATTGCACCCCTCTGTTAATAATCGAATAGTCCATGGTGTGTCATGAATATTCATGATTTTGCTTACCTTGGGAAAATGTTTGCTTTTACTAAATGGAAACATTACGGTGGGGGTTGGATGAAATGGACATAATGAACATAGCAGAAGTGATCTTTGATAATTCATGCTTTTTATCCTTCGTGTGCTTGACCTATAATCTTACAATCGCTTGGCAGACTGAGTCCAAAGTTCGACTTGTTTCACATGTTTATTATAGGCAATGGCGAGCTTGCAACCTTTTTTGAAAAATTACGGTGGGTGAACTTTCAAAAGTCAATGAGACATGAGGGCTTTAATGAAAGAGCTAGTGATAACGGACGTCGGGGTGGATGTGCTTTTCGTTTAAACAAAAAAAAATTTTAACGATTTTTTTTTGTAAACGTCCATAGGCTAACATGTTAGGCTGCTGACTATGACGATAGGGGGCGTTGTGAAATGAGACTAAACGGAGCAATATGGCAGAAGTTGATTGTTGGTTATGTTGAAACCTTCTCTGGACCGAAATTCCCTCCAAAATTATCGACCAGTTTCAAACCTACCTTTTTTGTTCAAAATTCTTGAAAGGGTTGTGTTTTCTCGTCTTTCGGATTATTTTCTGGACAATGATTTGTTCGACCCTTTCCAGTCAGGTTACAGAACCCATCATAGTGTGGAAACACTGCTTGTGAATGTGTCCAACTATATCCTGCAAGGGATGGATAGGGGTAACTCAACTGCTCTCCTGCTGCTAGACTTGTCCTCCGCCTTCGACACCGTTAATCACACTATCCTTTTGAACACACTTAGTTCACTTGGTGTCAAGGGTGAGGCATACAAATGGTTCGAGTCTTATCTGTCATACCACTCTCAGATCGTTTGTATTAATGGTTGCAAATCAGTTGCTTTGCCTCTCTCTTGTGGAGTACCACAGGGTTCTGTGGGCGGGCCTACTCTCTTCTCAATTTATTTAATTGGATTGCGACAAGTTTTGTTACAACATGGCATAGATTATCATATTTATGCAGACGATATTCAACTTATGATTTCCTTAAATTCAGATCAAGCCGCTGCAGAACGAGCCGTTCATCGCCTTGAATCTTGCATGGCTGATGCTCATGATTGGATGCTCGCACGTTCCTTGAAATTAAATTTAGACAAATGTGTATTCCTTATATTTGGTTCCAAAGTACAGCTTAGTAAAGTTAATATCAATTACATTTCATTTTCCGGCCACATAATTCACTTGTCACAAACGTGTCGCAATCTCGGTGTTATGTTTGACTCACATATGACAATGTCTGACCAAGTTTCTAATATTTGCAGATCAATAAGGTACCAATTGCGTAATATCGGTTTTATTCGTAAATATTTGTCCAAGTCTGCCACCGAAAAATTAGTTCATGCTCTGAGTTCCTCCCGTCTTGATTTTGGCAATGCCCTCCTAATCAATCTACCCCAGAATCTACTGTCCAAGCTCCAGAAGCTTCAAAACGCTGCAGCTCGCATTGTTTCTCTGACCACCAAGCGTACCCACATTTCCCCAGTTTTGCAGTCGCTACACTGGCTCCCAGTAAAAGATCGCATTGTTTTCAAAATGTTGTTGCTTACCTTTCATTGCGTTCACGGCTCTGCTCCTCAATACCTTATCTCTCTAATCCAAAACTACACTCCTGCAAGACCTCTACGCTCATCCACTTCCAATTTTCTTGTGACCCCCAAAATTACCAAAACGTGGGGGGAAAGATCATTTGCATACTCTAGTCCTAAATTATGGAATGGCCTTCCTGAAGACATCAAAAAATGTTTATCTTCTGATTCTTTCAAAACTCATCTCAAAACATTCCTTTTCAAGTCTTGATCGTTTTTCCTGTTTACACGCGCCTTGAGCACTCCACAGAGTGGATTTGGCGCGATATAATTTACATTATTATTATTTTTATTAAAGTACTGTAACAGTAGTAGTTTGATGTAATGATCATGCATGATGTGAATTCATCAATGTTTACGACTGTTTGCATTTTCATAAACTCAATAAGTAGGGGTTTTTTAATCGTTGGTATTACTTATTCCTTTGTTTTAAAAAAATACACAAAACAAGAAAGAGAAGGAACTTTCAAAATGGTATTAAAGAGTTTGAGAAAATTACTTTTGACGTAATGCTTTAATACCAGATTCAGATGACTAGGTTTTGTTCTATACCATAACTCATAAATGTGTTTCTTGTAAGTTATATGGACTTGGTAATTAAACTTGTTATCATTTTGTGTAAAAAATTTCGAGCCAAAGTGCATAGGAGGTGCGACAGCTCATCAGTCGGTAGAGTAAGCACTTTCTGTTCAGCGCATGTTTAAATACAAATGCTATATTATTAAAAAACTGAAAATGTTATGGTGACATTACAGGAATTTCACCCATGCATGAATGTATAATTTAATATGGTAGATTTGATGGGAACTACAGAATTGAAAATGATTGTATGAGTAAAGGTCAATTAATTCAACTTGGTTATTAGATATGGGTTTTGTTTTAAAGTGGAAGATGTAGGAGGTGTAGCGCCACCTCATGCCGGAGGCAGGAAGGCATAAATGTTTTCAGACACAGATAATGTACGATGTGTTCAAATTTAATTGCTATTTTTATCTTTTTTAATAGATGTGGATTGAACTAAATTGAATTGAATTGAATTATCTGTATTGTATTACTTGTATAACATAGAGGCTTGCTCAGACACAGACAATGTATGATGTGTTCAAATTTAATTGCTATTTTTATCTTTTTACTAGATGTGGATTAAACTAAATTTAATTGAATTGAATCATCTTTATTGTATTACCTGTATAACATAATGGCTTGTTCAGACACAGATAATGTATGTGTTCAAATTTAATTGTTATTTTTATCTTTTTACTAGATGTGGATTAAACTAAATTTAATTGAATTGAATCATCTGTATTGTATTACCTATATAACATAAAGGTTCGTTCAGACACAGATAATGTATGATGAGTTCAAAATTAATTGCTATGTATATCTTATTTAATAGATATGGATTAAACTAAATTGAATTGAATTAAATCATCTTCATTGTATTACCTGTATAACATAATGGCTTGTTCAGACACAGATAATGTATAATGTGTTCACATTTAATTGCTATTTTTATCTGTTTTAATAGATGTGGATTAAAATAAATTGAATTGAATTAAATCATCTGTATTGTATTACCTGTATAACATAGAGGCTTGCTCAGACACAGATAATGTATGATGTGTTCAAATTTAATTGCTATTTTTATCTTTTTACTAGATGTGGATTAAACGTAATTTATTTGAATTGAATCATCTTTATTGTATTACCTGTATAACATAATGGTTTGTTCAGACACAGATAATGTATGATGTGTTCAAATTTAATCGCTATTTTTATCTGTTTTCTATAGATGTGGATTAAAATAAATTTAATTGAATTGAATAATCTTTATTGTATTACCTGTATAACATAATGGTTTGTTCAGACACAGATAATGTATAATGTGTTCAAATTTAATTGCTATTTTTATCTTTTTACTAGATGTGGATTTAACTAAATTTAATTGAATTGAATCATCTTTATTGTATTACCTGTATAACATAGAGGCTTGTTCAGACACAGATAATGTATAATGTGTTCAAATTTAATTGCTATTTTTATCTTTTTACTAGATGTGGATTAAACTAAATTTAATTGAATTGAATCATCTTCGTTGTATTACCTGTATAACATAGAGGCTTGTTCAGACACAGATAAAGTATAATGTGTTCATATTTTCATTGCTATTTGTATCTGTTTTAATAGATGTGGATTAAACTAAATTTAATTGAGTTAAGTCATCTTTATTATTTTACCTGTATAACATTATGGCTTGTTTAGACACAGATAATGTATGATGTGTTCAAATTTAATTGCTATTTTTATCTTTTTTAATAGATGTGGAATAAACTAAATGTATTTGAATTAAATCATCTGTATTGTATTGCCTGTATAACATAACGGCTTGTTCAGACACAGATAATAATAATAATGTATGATGTGTTTAAATTTAATTGCTATTTTTTATCTTTTTTAATAGATGTGGATTAAACTCAGTTTAATTAAAATTAATCATCTTTATTGTATTACCTGTATAACATAACGGCTTGTTCAGACACAGATAATGTATGATGTTTTCAAATTAAATTGCTATTTTTATCTTTTTAATAGATGTGGAATAAACTAAATTGAATTGAGTTAAATGGATAGATGAGTTCTGTTGCAGAGGGCGCTACACAGAATTTTTTTTTTTTTTGAGATAATGACAAACTGAGTGTTAAATTTGAAAGAACATAATATTTAAATGAAAAAATCATCTTTGTTTCATCAAAATCGGTTCAGAGACGGCTGAAATATAGCGATTTCTAATACTTTTGTACCACCACAAATATTAGATATTTTGAAAACTTTGAAAAAACCGTTGAAAAAAACGAAATAACGCCTTTTACGTCATATTTCAGCCAATGCCGATGTTGTCTTTTTTGTTGGCGGCATTTTTGTGTTGCTTATATTACCCGGAATTAGTCGGCTCATGTATTGTTATTTTTATTTAAATAATTAATTAACGGTCACCGTGTTGTTTTGAAAGTGGAACTGAAATGGTATGATCGTATTGGCTAAATTTCACACATTTTGGGGTCTAAAATTACCTTTATACCACATTTAGGTTCTAAAATGACACTATAAATGTCATAGATAAGAATAAGAATAAGAGCAATAACCATGCACTTTGAAGGCATTTGCGTTCTGAAAACAGAACTCAGCTATCCCTTTAAGTCATCTTGATTGTATTACCTGTATAACATAAAGGCTTGTTCAGACACAGATAATGTATGATGTCTTCAAATTTGATTGCTATTTTTATCTTTTTTAATAGATGTGGATTACAACTAAATCCAATTAAATTGAGTCATCTTTATTGTATTACCCGTATAACATAAAGGCTTGCTCAGACCATGGACTTATTACGGATGGACATTCAACGTGATTCTTTCTTTGATCCAATGATTGTCGCCGCCTTCTGATTATGTGCATCTTAAAGAGAACATTCAGCTGTTTTAACAATAACGACTGCGTAAGCATTTTCGGTCATTGACAAAGGAGCAGTTTCCCTCTCTTGGGTTTGTTTGGATGGTGTGCTCTGTAAGAGTGTGTCATTAATAAAAACATCCCCAATGGGGAGCAGCAAAGTTGAAAAGCAGACGATTTTGGTGATTTGAAATGTATTGATTCGCAAACTTTCGCACACACCTATGAGTTGAAAAGCAGACGATTTTGGTGATATGAAATGTATTATTACTGATTCGCAAACTTTCGCACACACCTATGACCTCATAAAACAATTAGAAGGCCATTCTTTGTATCAGCCCTGTGCGTTGTAACTCTGGAATATTATGAGGAAATAGGGGGAAACGGGATTTTAAATCACAACCAAAACATCGACAAATAACCTCTATCTGGTAATATTAACATGTTTTTCAAAATAAAATACATGTACAATACACGGAACAACAATTTCCGATTATAAGCCAGAACTGCACATCTATTTTCCATGATTTAGGCGAGTTATTATCTTCTGCGCATGCAGATTAACATGTGTAAAATCACTATCTTGATTCTGTCCCGGCTTTTTGGCGGTGACCATCATGAGATCAAAGTGAAGAAATATGTACGGATTGTTATTGAGACGACATTGACGGAGACAATCACAATGAATTCGTTAAGAAAACGATGAATGTCCATCCGTAATAGGTAAATGTTCAGACAAAGATAATGTATGATTTGTTCAAATTTACTGAATTGCTATTTTTATCTTTTTTAATAGATGTGGATTAAACTAAATTTAATTGAATTAAGTCATCTTTCTTGTTTTACCTGTATACCATAATGACTTGTTTAGACGCAGATAATGTATGATGTGTTCAAGTTCAATTGCTATTTTTATTTGTTTTAGTAGATGTGGATTAAACTAAATTGAATTGAATTGAATCTTATTTATTGTATTACCTGTAAAACATAATGGCTTGTTCGGTATGGCGCGGTGAAGCAGGGGCGAATTATTCGTGAGAAAATATTTAGTGGCAAATCAGCAGGCTAATTAGTGGGTGGGGGGGGGGGGGTAGTGAGTACTTCTCTTTCTTTGTTTGGGGCCGGGGGCGTCTTCTTTAATGTTTATGTCACGGCTTGACGCTCATGCCAATTTTGTAATAAATAAGTATCTGATAATGTTTACGCGATATTCGGCCAGCCTTAAATAAATATGTTCAAACTTAGATTAAAAACATGTAATATCCCCCCCCCCTTCTCTTCCTCTCTCTCTCTCTCTTCGTATACACTATCAATATTGTTGTTTGTAATTAATTATTTTCCATGTATTTAAGATAAAGACCAGTTATGGTCATGCGATTGCATTGTGAAAGAAACGTTGTGGAATCGATCGGAATAGGCTGATCATCTAGCACATAAGTATTGGTGTGTACTGCAAGGTTCTGGAATCATCAACATGATAAGAAATTTGGCCCAGTCTTCGTAAAGTTACAAGCACTGTACACAGAAAGATGTATATGGAACTACGCACACGTGCGCGACACATGCGTTTATCTCTTACACACCAATAGCTAAACTAATTTACCAAATATATCAATTAGTAGGCGGTTTTCTGGCAACATTTTGATCATCAAATTTGTCCAAACATACTCTTTCACATGGTTGGTAATAAGAGCTTCCATTTCATTTTTTGAAATTGGGGCGCTTCCAATACTGGTCTTTACCTTTAAAGGAGTCACACCAAGAAGCAAAAGTGTATTGAATTGATGCAAAATTCATATCATTGCGAAGGGGAAGCCTTACTGATCAAATACCACAAATTTCCTCTTCAAAATATGTTTGGGGCCCGCAGAAATCAACTTTAAAAAATGTTAGTTTTGAGATCCAGATTTACTGCCTTCAGCAGTCCTTCGTATGACGTCACTTTTGTGACGTCACACCCTGTACACGGCTGTCTAGCTGCAGACTAATACACACGCGACTCCGGTATGCGGCCGGTACCGAGCTGTTTGTCCAGGGTGTGACGTCACTATTCAGAGCTCGCTACGCTCGTGTGTTTGGCTTACGTTCGGGGGGAGCTTGAGGGTCTAAGAAGGGTCTTGAAAAAATGAATTTTACGCCTTTCCATGATATCTATATGATTTCTCAGCAAATTATTCGTGTTTTTCAAGAGAAAATCTTTCCATCCATATGTAATTTGTTCTAATTATCAGTTGTTAGTAAATTTTCTTTGTGTAGCTCCTTTAAGCATTAATTTTTATTTTCATTCCGCCCTATCTCTATTTCCTTCTGTTCTAAGTGCATAGGGACTTTCTTTGTGTTAGTGATATGCGCTATACAAATAACGTTCATTTTTATTATTATTATATTCCTTATTTCTAATTATCACTAGAAATAAGAAAAGCCCCGTCACTAGATAATTTTAAATCAAGACTGAAAACCCACTTGTTCTTATGGTATGTATAGCACAGCATTTACGAGCTCTTGCAGCGCAGTATAATTTTTCACATAGTTATTGCGCTTTACAAATGCATATTATTATTATTATTATTATTATTAAAATGAATATTATTATCATTATTTAGTGATTAGTGATTTTAAGCGTGCGATAGGCTTTTATTTCTCGATTTCAAAGTCTGGAAAATCAATCGCATGGATCACCGTACAATGTGGTCGTAGATGTCGCACAACAACTTGTGTGGGTACTAACTAGCTGGTAACAATTCATGCTCATTGCCATTTCGTCATATTGCTCCGGTTGTCTCATTTTCGCCTGCACAAACGTAGCTAGTTCGCGTATACAGCAGACGGCGATCGGCGGATCAGACGACACTTCATAGTGATTTTGTATGTGAGATTGCTTTGCTAAATATAGAATACAAGAATTTTTTCCATATCTTTAAACTATCATTGATATCTGATAAATAAACAGTTAGTAAAATAAACTTACCAAACTACATAATATAATGAAATACTTGACTGAAAGTAGGGGAGTTTGATGTGGTGCACAATTGCACCCCTCTGTTAATAATCGAATAGTCCATGGTGTTCATGAATATTCATTTTTTTGCTTACCTCGGCAAAATGCTTTCCTATACTAAATGGAAATATTACGGTGGGGGGATGGCTGAAATGGACATAATGAACTAATCTACGATAATTCATGCTTCTTATCCTTCGTGTGCTTGACTTATATCCTAACAATCGAGTGGTAAATTGCGTCCAAAGTTCGACTTGTTGGACATGTGTTATAAAGGCAATGGCGAGCTGGCGACCTATTTTGACCAAAAACGGTGGGTGAACTTTCAAAAGTCAATGGGACATGAGGGTTCCAATGAAAGAGCTAGTGGGGGGGGGGGGGGTAAAGTCCATAGACTTACATGTTTATAGGCTGCTGGACTCTGACGATAGGGGGCGTTGTCAAATAAGACTAAACGGAGCTATATATTTAGATAGGTATTATTTTCAAGAGACAAGATTTAAGGTAAATACACAGTTTAGCTATGTCTCATGAAAAAAATTGTTTCTATTCTGTTCAAATATCTGACCCCGCCTATTGTTGCCATTCCCATCCCTTCCTATAATTGGACCCTGTTTATTTCTACGATTCCGTTTTGTTGTCTCCGATACTTCTTTTTCTCTCCATGACTGTGCTTCACCCCCATGCATGTAACCCTCCCTCCTCCCTCCCCACCTTTCCCCCTCCCTCTCACGCCTTCTCTCCGTTTCTACCTCTGCACCTTCCTCTCTCCCTCGTGCTCTCTCCATTCACCCCCTTTTATCTCTCTCTCTCTCTCTCCTTCTCCCTTGTTCTTTTAACCTTGTTTTCCCTTTCATACTCTCTCTCTCTCTCTCTCTTTCTTTATGAGGCTGTCATAGCGTCCCGATAGTGATGCATACAGATTCTTCTTACAACAATACTCAGAACACACATTTAATTATTGCATAATTCTACATAATATTCATTTATTTCAAGCTATCCAAATATTATTTGATCCAGATAGAACCACTGATGACATGATGTGACGTCACACTTAATACTGCGCAGTAATTGGTCAAATCAGCTTCTAGTCTTCTCTCGGGTCGTATTTGTGCATCCCTAAAGAGTCCATGGTCGGGTTCGTTGGCGGTGAGATTCAGCGGGTTAATCTAGATTCCATTACCGCCTCCTTGGCCTTTAGAAAAACAGACAACAATGTGGCATGTAAGACGAGCTGAACATGATATGACCAGTTAAACCCCTCAACAACAATAATCACGAAAAGAATGCAAGCAAGAGATAACAGGAGGAAGGAACGGAGGAACAAAGGAAGGACTAAAGAGAGGGGGAAGAAACAAACAAAGAGAGGTAGAAGAAAGAAAAACAAAAAAACAAAGAAAGGGAGGGAGAAGGAAAGAAAACAAAACAAAGAGAGGCTTAGAGAAAGAGAAAACGAAAAAGTTCGATGAGCGTCATTTGGAAAGGGTTAGAACAAGGTTTCGAATTATTTGATTTACCTTGGAGCATGTGTAAAGCATGTGTAGATGAGAGAAAGCTTTTATTATGTAACCCCCTCTTGACATGATTGTACACTTCTTGTGATAACTATTATGAATCTATGCTGTATTTCTTTGGGATCAATCCACTAACATCAGATTAATCCATATATCAAATATGTCACAAATATATAATAAATGGCAGGTTCAAATCCCACTGGTTCCGAGACTTTTTCTGACTTGTCTATAATTACAAGATCGAGCACTTGATCTGAAGGGTAGTGAATACGTTCGAGACCTGGGTGTTTTAATCGACAAAAATCTTACATTTCAGCAGCACATTAAAAACGTATGTAAATCGGCATCTTTTGGAATCTTTAAAATTGGGAGAATTAGGAAACTACTTGACCGGCCCACAACTGCAAAATTAACCCATGCATTTGTATCCTCCCACCTTGATTATTGTAATTCAATTTTTTCTGGTCTTCCGCATTCGTCCCTACTTCCACTTCAAAGAATTCAGAATACTGCTGCAAGGCTTGTTACTCTCTCGAGAAAGTTTGAGCACATAACCCCAATATTGCGTTCTCTTCATTGGCTTCCCATACACCATCGTAAAACATTTAAAGTTCTTCTTCTTACATACAAAATTCTCCATGGCCAAGCCCCTAAATATCTT
Organism: Strongylocentrotus droebachiensis; assembly: GCA_035222895.1. Taxonomy (NCBI): domain Eukaryota; kingdom Metazoa; phylum Echinodermata; class Echinoidea; order Camarodonta; family Strongylocentrotidae; genus Strongylocentrotus; species Strongylocentrotus droebachiensis. The sequence goes on from JAVYIG010000505.1 coordinate 434,539, forward strand.
TCAGATTTGATTTCCTTACGTTCTTCTAGTTCTTTAAGACCTCTTCGATCATCATCAACCTTGCAGTTAACCCTCGGACCTCGTACCGTTACAAAATATGGCGATCGAGCTTTCTCAGTAAATGCCCCTATCCTTTGGAATAAATTACCAGCGCACTTTCATAATATTCATTCTCTTGACCAATTCAAGTCCTTGCTGAAAACGTACCTTTTTAATTTATAAATAATATTCTGCAGTTGTGGGTCGGTCAAAGGAGGTGCACACCGTCTTATTTCTTGTTTGTTCGATCTTATGTTTGATTCTATGTTTGACCTCTTGTATGTAGTTTGATCTCACTCTTATTTTTATTTTTATTATTATATATGCATGATTTATTGAATAAAGAACAGATGTATAAGTTCTGTGTTTATTATAAGTTTTGGTAAACAATATTTTAGTCAGAATATGGTGAGCTTAGAGACACCAGTATTAAGCGCCTTATAAATATTGTGTATTATTATTATTATTATTATTATTATAATTATTATTAATTGGATGCGCGCAGAAATGTATTCATGAACTGAAATTACTTACAAGAAGTCTAACATTCAAAGCTATCGGTGCATGTGTTGTACAACCCTCATAACAATGCCCCCCCCCCCCTATGATAACAGTGCCCCTTCAATGGCTGGACTCACTCACGCTCCGCCATTGGGAGTAAATTGGTTTGGTTTGAGAAAAAAATTAAATCTAAATCTAGACCTACTTCGTGAATTCGAACCATTAAATGTGACAATGACTTACCAGCGCAGAAAGCGACCTTGTTGCTTCGTCTACCGCACCAACAGTTCTCCATAGTATCACAAGCTAAACAGGAATGATAGAAGAAATGAAAATTGATATGCGTGAATTATAGATTGAGGATGAATGCACGAATAAGGAATGTATGGATAGAAAGGAGCCACTACGGGAGGAGCGAGAGAGATTTTGAACACATACAGTGCGTCCCAGAAAAAACGAAACCGAGAAGTATCGATGTTTTATCATAACTTAATCACAACCATAATTAATGAATGATACATATTTGGAAAGCTTAGAGTCTCTTCTTTCAGTTGATGCTACTCAGATGATGCATATTTTACGCATGAGTGATTAAAAGCAATTTGAAGGAAGGAAACCAAAAATACATTTGGCGAGCGGTATCTGAATTTCGAAGAAAAATTCACATTTCTAGAAAGTTGAGTTTCGGCCCTTTCATATGACACCTCAATCACGAAAAATGAGCGAGGAATAACAAAGTTCTGTTTGCTTAAAGTAGCCCTTACATTTTCATAATTTTAACAAACGAATTCGTTTTCACTGGGTGCCTGCCGTAGCAAAAAGCAGATTTGACAAAAGACTTAACTCCGTTTCGTTGACAATTAGCCACGCATGAAGACTCTCGTCTACGGCTGATTGTCAACGAAACGGAGTTAAGTCTTTTGTTAATTTCGTTTATTGATACGGCAGGCAGCCAATGAAAACAAATTCGTTTAATAAAATTATGGAAATGCAAGCACTACTTTAAACAAACAGAACTTTGTCATTCCTCGCTCATTTTTCCTGATTGAGGTGTCATATGAAAGGGCAGAAACTCAACTTTCTAGAAATGTGAATTTTTCTTCGAAATTCAGATACCGCCCGCCAAATGTCTTTTTGGTTTCCTTCCTTCAAATTGCCTTTAATCACTCATGCGTGAAATATGCATCATCTGAGTAGCATCACATGAAAGAGGAGACTCTAAGATTTCCAAATATGTATCATTCATTACTTATAGTTGTGATTAAGTTATGATAGAACATTAATACTTCTCGGTTTCGTTTTTTCTGGGACGCACTGTATAGGCTAAACGTTTCTAAAAAATTGCGAGAATATTTCAATAATTTTGTAATATTTTATAAAGCTAGTCCTTGTTTTTGCTTTTTCCCGGGATGTTTGCTAGTATGTTTTTGGGTACTTTCTTTCTTTCTTTTTTTCAAACGTTTTAAGACATGTGCCCCTTAAAATGCCCCGCCCCCTTTTGCCGTACACGAATGGCTGAATAGATGAAAATGTGCCCCCTTTCAAATTTAGTTTTTCTTGGTTTAATGTTTGTTTTGCTTGCTTGTCTTTGCTGTCTTGCCTCTCATAATCGGATAATGTAGGAACCTTTATTTTTCTCTCTATTTTTAACTTTTTTATTTTGTTTTGCTTCGGAGATTATCAGAGATGCATTATCTAAATCATGGATGTCTTTATATATTATAATTGCACACAGCCTAATCCTTTGTAAACAAAGAAAGTGGAAGTTTATGAGAGTTTCTGTATACAGAGCAAATGTGGTTTCCTCGCATGATCTATTACAGAGTTTCTAGTTTGTGTTCGAATGATTACAGCTTCTTCTTCTTCTTTTATGGATTTTGCGCAATCTACATTTATGACCGACCAGTTTTTCTAATGTTTCCCGCTTGTATTAAAACCAACTAAATAGGGTGGACTTCGATCTTTGGATTCGACCCTGTTAATTAAAAGTGAAAGATAACTCACGCTTATATTTCTTCATGGACTGCCCTCTCTTGACAGCTAGATAATAGTCTTGCATGACGGGGTCCCTCTTCATGAACTCAGCGACATCGAAATCCTCATCGGTCTCTTGAAACTCGAACGCCATGGCGACCACCAGCATGGCCATGAAAGCGATCAGGATCTTGGAAACCATTGTCTGTCAAGGAATGAAACAATTGTTCTTGATGAATTCGCTCAACTAGTTGAATTTTAGAGAACTGGAATACGACCGATAGATAAATCTCGAGATCATTGCGGGTTAACTTTGACATGTTGGTTGGGTTTTTTTTTTAATGGAAAAATCCAACTTTAAAAAAATACAAGTGCCTGATATGGGTAGTATGAGTCAAAATAAGAAGATGATAAGGAATACATAATACCTCTAGTGTCGGGGAATCTACTTTAAGATCTATCTGACTCTCTTTTTAATAAGGGTATTAAATTAACAACCTTTAACAACATAGATTTGGGATGGGTGTGTCAACTTTCTCAGAGAGCACACCAATTTTTCAATTGAAGTAATTCTATCATTGAAGAAAACAAGGGCATGGATGGAATTACATTTTAACTAGGCAAGAATGAAAAGGGTACTGTGCAGTTTGATGTCCTCTTATGATATTGATCAAATAAAAATTATTAAACATAAAATGAAGATGAGCAGACGCCTCCTAATGTCACAAATGGGATGCAGGATTATAAAACGATAAAGCTCATAATGCAGGTTCGTATGTTGTATTTTTAGATCTTGAAAAAAAAGCTCTTTGAAATATTGTCATCATAATTCTTGCAATAAACCGATTATACACATCACAGAAATTAGATAAATTATAGGAACATTATGAAACAATACTGTCCAAAATTTTGAAATAAAACAAAATGTTGTAAATTGCAGCAATACTTACGATTTTGTGAAATTGGCTGGCTTGGTGAGTAAAGTTGATTAATGCTCGTTGATCGCCTTAGCTCTTGTTCTTCCAAGCCCAACCCATCCTCCCTTATATACTCTAATCCCGTCTCTCATGACTGACCCATCTTCGGTCGCGGTAATGAAACTGGCATTTGATTGGCTGCTTGTTTATTAAGTTAGATAAATGGAGCTTATAAGGTTACTCAACCAAGAAGTTCATTCCTTTCCTTTCTTTCGTTCTAATAGGGTAAGCATTGCCAAGGTTGCTTCATATAGGCATTCGTTTGATTAGTCCTATTTGTTTCATCGGTGTTAATGCTTAATTTCGAATATTCTCAAGTCACACGTACGAGACCAGGGGTGGCGGAGCGTCTTCCGATGTGTGAGGGGGGGGGGCAGCAACAAAATATGACCTTTTCTGGAAATAAAAAAGGCACCTTTAAAGGGAAACCTCAAAGCTATAAATAAAATAAAAATTAGACATTGGTATGAACCCTACATTGTGATTACATTGTAAAGGATGGTTTTAATGTTTGTTTTTCTCTTTCCTGGTCCAAGATACTGCTTTGGCATCATTATTTGCAGTTGGGCGTGATGGTCTGAATATATTTATTTGAAAGCGAGCGAGCAATTTTGTTTTAATTCGTCAGGTCGAAGTGCAAAATATTACGTCTTATAAAGATGGAAGAACAATGCTGATGGGTTTTAAGCAAAATCTAATCGTAAAGGACTGAAAAGATCTTCAATAAGGAACATAATTGCATCAACTTTAGGTGCTAGCGAGCGAAATGAGCGAGCTTTTGAAATTAAAGAAAAAGCTGCTCTTACTCGCTTTAAATTAAGAGCAAATTTTATGGAGAAAGGAAATGAGGGCACATATGTCCAAAGGGAAAAAGAACACTTAATAGAAAATAAAAATAACACATGTCAAAGTAAAAAGGGGAATTATCAGAGGTCAAAATGGACACTTCTCTCATCTGATAAGATCACTCACCAGAGATTAAAAAAGAACAAAGGAGAAGGGGAAAGGGCACTTATTACAAAATATTAGGGCATTTGTTAGAATAAAGATTTAAATAGAGGCAATTATCAGAGGTAAAGGGGGCACCTATGAGAGGTGGTAAGATACTCTTATTACAGAGATAAAAAGTGGCACCTTTCACATTTGAATAAGGGCACTCTTTATTTAACTAATATTTGATTAAAGTTGTGGCAAGAAGGTAACAAGAAGGTACAAAGTAAAACAAGCTCAGAGTATGATTTGGGGCTTCGATAAAATACTTGCTTAGGATACATTTAAAAAAATCTATGTATGCGCATGATGTACACACTGTAGCACAAACGTGATCTGAAGCACACTTCAAAGTGTGTGACACAGTGGAGCAAGGAATCTCACGATAAATACAATGTTCAACCATTATCAGCTACCGGAAATGAGGGGAACAAAATCAACCACTTTTTATAACCTTTGTAAACATAGTTAAAATTTACAGTTACTTCGTATATTTTGATTTTTATATTGCGAAATAAAATTGAATTGAATTGAATTGAATTGAATTTGTGTCCCCGAGAAGTGATCCAACTTTTTTTATTCTCAGTATTGTGGTAGACAAATGATTTATAAGCAGCTATAAAGCATCATGCATTTGCAGCGTGTCAAGAGCCTATTAATATCAATTGCTTGTTTGTTGTGGATGCGACCTATTGACATTTCCTCTAGCACTTTCTACAAACTTTGATTAACATATTTAATGATTGTTTTAAGAGGAATGAAGCTGATCTTGATCTTGTCATGTAATTTGGTGTGTAATATTCATGTGTACTTGTAGCTTAAAGTCACACACTAGCACTAGCATACGACAACTGCATCCATATTTGAATAGTTTCATTCCAAAAGGAGATAAATCCACTTTGGGTACTTCTGAGGAAATCGCCTTTTGTATTACTCCATTTTCCCTTTAGCCGTGTACCTTCATGTTTTATATATGTTAAAGGTGTCACCCTGGACCACTAATATATGATAAGAAAATATTTGCCAGTTATTTCTAATTTTTACTAAATTTTCAGATTGTTTAAAATCGTGGGTTAGCTTCTTTTGGAATGAAACATGGATTAAACTCCTTTCGGAATAAAACTGTTATATGTAGTTTACTTTCTTTTAAAACGTTTTTTTTTAGTGGTGATTTTTACTATTATTATGTGTAAAGCGCCATGAGCGTCAGAACGTGGCGGATACCGGCGCTATATAAATAACCATATTATTATTATTATTAAAAGAAAATATTTGCTAATAATTTTGAGTTAATTTCAGTGACTTTATTGAAAGAGAAAATATAATTTATACACACATTATCCTATCACGCAACCTGTTAACTTTTGAAAATATTCTCTCTCACCACCTTTTCAGCACAAAGAACATTTCGTGCGGTCCTTAAATAAATGTAACAATTAGACACAAATATTATGATTCTAACATTTCATTTGAGAACGCGGCAATAATCATCATTACTCAGAGAGTAAAAAGCACTATCAAAACAAAATCAAATCTGCTTTGAGAGTGGATATACAGTGATTTCTTTTCTCTTCTTCTTAAATGGATAGTTTAATTTCAGTTGCACCAGGCAAGTTTCAAAAAAATATGCATGACGTTTCCTATACAATCAATTTTGCAACCTTCTTTTAGATTGTAATTCTTAGCTTGAAACCTTTAAGTTCAAACCTGCAATTCAAGATCATGTCATACTTTACGACACATTACACGGAAATGTGTCATGCAGTCATTTTACAAATCTAATTACCGGAGTGGTTAAACTGGTTCTGTTAAACTTCAGATAAAAATGGACTGAAATAATAATTCAACATAAGTTAAAACCCGGGATTAAAGATCGTCAATACTACTGGGCCAGAAGGGATTAGACCACCCAGCCAGGTCACCGACAGGTGGCTATCTCATCAACTCAGCTCTCAACTAACATAAGAAAAAGAGGATCATGGGGAATCAACAGGCACCGATTGGGGAAGTTTTCTATATAGAGGGAGCAAGTAGCTACAAGTAGGACAATGGGGCTTTAAAACAACACTTAAGTACAGCACGTAGATAACAACAAATTATTTCAATCTGGACAGCAGAAATCCAGATTTACACCAACATTGTTTAGTTTTCAGGTTCTGGGTTTCTTTTTTACTTTTCTTCAAGGCTATGTGAAAGATAACAGTATCTGGACAACAGATATCCAGAGCTACACCAAAATTGTTTAGTTTTCAGGTTCTGGGTTTCTCTCTTTATTTTCTGTGTAGCCAGAATTAATTACAAATTTATCATTACCTTTTTAGTGAGGGTTCTGCCTAATCTTAAAATAGTTCATGAATTGCAAAATCATCAAATTTATAAATAAACATGAATTGTTAATGCGTTACAATAGCAACGAATAATAAAACAGGCCTTCAGTCATTTTGTTTGGGTAATTTTATTTTTATTTGTAAAGCAAGACATTCAGTATTGAAAAATATGCATAATACAAAAGACATGATAATTTCAGAAAATAAAAAAGAAGATAATTACAAGACATATGACTCTTACTACTATAGCAACATTAATATGTTATAACTGCTACATCTATTAACTGAGCACTACTAAATGGTATAAGCGTTATACCAAACAACAGGGCACTGAGTGGTATAAGCGTTATACCAAACAACAGGGCACTAAATGGTATAAGCGTTATACCAATCTACAGGACACTAAATGGTATAAGCGTTATACCAACCTACAGGGCACTAAATGGTATAAGCGTTATACCAACCTACAGGGCACTAAATGGTATAAGCGTTATACCAACCTACAGGGCACTGAATGGTATAAGCGTTATGCCAACCTACAGGGCACTGAATGGTATAAGCGTTATACCAACCTACAGGGCACTGAATGGTATAAACGTTATGCTAACCTACAGGGCACTAAATGGTATAAGCGTTATACCAAACAACAGGGCACTGAGTGGTATAAGCGTTATACCAATCTACAGGACGCTATATGGTACAGGTCAATGAAACCCAGTTACTTGTCATTATGGTATGACTGATATTTATAATGCACCTGAAGTATTGAATGCTATCGATCTTTTTTTCTACAATCAAGTAAGGAAATCCATCGTGAATATGAGGTTAAGACAGTCGATTTGAGTTACAGGGTATACAGTACAAGCCCAAATAACCGAAGCTCAATATGCAATTAAACTTAAATAACAAAATATAAATAGCGTAAAGAGATTTTGTAAATTTGTGCACACTTGACTGAATAAATTGTTAAATGTTGATATATGTGTTTGATGATGATTAGAAGGATAATTAAACAGCCATGATTATAACGGTTTTGAAATAGATGACGTTACTAAGATATCTATGAATAAATACCACGGTTTATAAAAGATAAACAAAAACATTTAGTATAACACTGCGGTCTATGGGGGAAAGTCTCAAATTTCTGGTTATTTAGATGTTTCTTCCTTTTATGAAGCACATAATGATGCTTTTGAGGTGCATTTTTCAGTGATTCATTTTTTTTACACAATATTATCTTAGCTTCTGTATTATTTTCGGAGCAATGACGAACACAATCAGAACTGTGAAATCTTTGAAGCAGAAAGCCATGTGTGTGTACATGTGTGTGTGCGCGCGCATGTGCATGTGCGTGCGTGTACTTGTGTGTGTAAACAAAGCCAAGCCAAGCCAGAATAGAGGTGTGTGTTCTATACTGCGCTCTGATTGGTCAATTAGATTTTGCTCCTTTTGGAATGAAACCGATTTGGATTTAGCTCCTTTTGGAATGAAACATGATGTTTTACCTCGAATTTGTCATACTTCCTGGTTAAATTGTAGAATGTGGTATAGTGCATTTTGTTCCCATGTAGATTCACGTCTGCAAACATTTTGCTTGCACTAAAGTGTCTAGGTATTCGTATATATTGGTTTACGTATATCACGTATTCAATTCAAGACTTTTATAAGTTTCAATCCTCTTAATAAACTTGAAAATTTGATTTCTTACAACAGCTTGACATGCAGATTCGCATCTACAAACCTTTTACATGCACTAGAGTGCCTACAGGTATTCGTAAGTGCATCCTCATATACTCACGATAGGCTACCGTTGGCTTTTTTATACTGCTCTTTTTATACCTACTCCAAGATGTGCAGTATATAACCGTATACAATAAACTCGAAATGCTTGTTTAATTTTACGAGATCCACCCAAGCAAAAAGGGATTCTCGAGCCTGTGAATGAAGCTCTGCGCCATGTGCATTCATGCCAAGTCTAACATTACGCAAATTACTCCTATACGCTTATGCAAATAATCACATGCTGCACGTAAACAATCTACAATCCTGTTATACACAATCCATAAGTTCCTTACATAACCACTATTTGTACAATTAAAATCTCTATCTAAAAATGCATCCAAATTAACTTAACGTAACAAAAACTCAGTCTGACTGTGATATTCACCTTTCCGATTACCATCAATCTTTGCCCAATCCAACTTTCCCTTTGCTAACATTATGTGCCTTGTGTCCATATGACCCTGCAGGTATCCTAAATTAATTTCTATACCAATTGGAATATAATCTAATGTATCAAACTGGTAATTTATCTGAATATCCTCAATAAAAGCATGAGCATCTGCTGTACTAATGCAATGATCCAACCAAAACGTAATATGCCAAATTCGCTTACATACGTATACCATTGCCCAATTGGTTACTTTCGTTCAACTATAGCTAAAACCGAAAACATTATTAAATGACAGACACTTTTAATTTAGTAAACAAATTAAAGTGAACCACAACAAAGAACTGGAATAAAATCTGTCCAACGTTCGTCAACTCACGAATAAGGCTTTGAAGGGACAGGTCATTTCCCCGCCCCCCCCCCCCCCCCCCCCCACTCCGGGATCGGAATGACCGCATGCGTGTTGCCAAAGTGTCCGGTAAAGGGGTACTTTTCGTGCGACAAAGTCCGGCCCGAGAATTGTTAAAAAAGGGGTGTATTTGACTTTTCACCCGGAGATTTCTTTAAAAAGGGGGTGTTTTGTCTTTTTTTCTCTCATCTCTTTGGACTCCTGAGAAATTATTCCGAATTTAGGGGGGTACATTGAGCATTTTTCCGAATTTAGGGGGGTCTCCAAGGCAGGAAAAGCCCGCAAAAAAGCCCGCGAAAGGGGGGTTCGGAAATGTTGGCAGTCCTCAGATAGGGGGTGCTTTCAAAAAGAGGGAACGAGCATATGCGTACCCTAAATAACACTGAGTGGGGGGGGGGGGCGGGGTCATTTCCTGTCAGAAAGATGTATTCCATCACTAGGACACAGTTCGTGCCGCTCGTGTGCGAAGCCCGATTGATCCGATGAACGGCCCCCAATTCTGCGGCATATATCCCTGGCATGCTTGTTCAACACTAGCCGCGTTATATAAATACATTGTTTGACTGTTCGTCATTGTCGAAACCTGTGTAGGACCTTCGTGGCAATACGTTGGACGAAATGCGATGAGCATCGGGAGGAGCGCGAAGGCGGCTAACAACCTACAAGAGGAATAAAAGAAAAACTTACGGCAGCTTATTGTTCACCAACATTCGAATTGTATCACATCTAGAACCCTTTCCACTCACGATTCTCCAAAGGCGCCCGCCTATTCAAACTTGACACAATTGGCTTTAGAGGGAATCGGAAACTTTGTCTTAGATCCTTTAAAAATGAAATACAATTACTGGTAATTACAAATAGTCGATTTAGCTCATGCTATTTATTTTTTTAAATTTTATTTAGGGCTTCAATATAAAACCATATCACAGACACTGACGACACGCAGGGCCGTATATCTCAGATTTAAAATTGTTGAAGTAGTTTGGCGAAGAAATTTCACATAATCACTAAAAGTTGGCAAATTATACATGTCCGGAAAGCGTAGACCAATTTGAACACACTCATTCCGCTCTAAAGTCTTTGTAGCGGCGCGAAACTTGTATAGCGCCATCTGTGGCGTTAAGAAAATTTGTGCAACAGAAAGCCTAGTCAAAGGCATTCAGACTTGATGTTTGTTACCATAGAATTCATGACTTTGCTCCGGATGAACAAATAGTTGGCAAGCTACGATACATGATTACTGTAGATAACTGATTTACTGTCAAATATATGAAACTAGTCGTTTCATACGATTGTTCATTTCCTGTGAATTATGTGCAAATAGTGAGTTGATTTTGGATGATTAACGCAACGTTATGTACAGAAGCCTATGTGTTGCTATGGGGCTATGAAACGCATTGCACCCAGGTATGTGTCGTGCATAAAGGGGTTTATTCATATAAACAAGCTCTAAGATGGTGCATGATTTAATTAGTATGATATGTTATAGTGACTTGCACAGCTTGTAAGAGTTAAAAGAGGTTAATTACCATTATAAGGAGTGTGTAGAACCGTTTCTGAGGGAATATTATTGATGTCAGTTGTATAGGGTCTGGAATCACATAGACTACTTTGTAATTGCTTAATTAAGGGGGCATTATGAAGCCGTATCTGTAGAATACCGTGCATTACAGGCACATTCTAAGCACAGGAATTTATGAAGATATATATATCAAGCAGAGACATAAATGAATACACTGTATAGCTGGATAGTTACATTCCTTTTGGAGTTTATTTCGTATATAAACATCACGTTTATATGTCAAGAGTATTTACAAGATTCACTGTAATGTAGACAGGGTTACATGCATTTAATTCTGTTTATATGATGCATATATTTATAATGCTTTGTTACTTTGTTGTTGTTTACAGTGAACCGCTAATTGGATTGCTGAATCGCTAAATGATGATGATTCGCTAATTGGATTGCTGAATCGCTAAATGATGATGATTCGCTAATTGGATTGCTGAATCGCTAAATGAAGATGACTTGTTACAAAAGAACAGAATAAAGAGAATTAAGAACTCAACAAGTCGTTGCAACGTTTCCTTTATTGGCGCGTTCACACAAAGTTCACAACTACGTTCTAGATGTCGGAGAAGGTCCAAGCAAGCAACCAGCATGAGGGGTCGGAAGCTGGAGAGCCAAAGAACGGCGTTGACGGGGATGCAACGGCAAGGAGTGAAACCAGAGCATCCAGGGACGCTGAAGTGAAATCGATGGCCTCCAGGGCGAGCATCTCCTCAAGCGTGAAGATGAGAGAAGCCGAGGTGAAGCGGCAGCTTGCTAGGATGAAGGTAGTACAGCTACAGAGAGAACATAAACTAAAACGAGAACAGTTTGAACTCAACGAAAAACTTGATAGACTCAAGATTGAAAACGAACTTGAGAACGCCGAAGCTGAAGCAAAATTGTGGCAAGAACATGAAACAAAGCCACAAGAACTGTTACAAATTCCAGAAGGTCAAACTCAGCAAAGAACTGCTGAATGGTGTACAGGGAATGTTGTACCGGTAGATATTTGTAATGAGAATCGGGATGTTACTTCCCAAAGAGTGTTGGGTGAACATACAATGCCAAATGCATATAATAAGAATGTAAATTCTGTAGAACATAATTTGTCAGAGATGATGATGGCAATGCACCTGCCCAAACCTGATATGACTAGTTTTTCCGGTAACCCTATTGATTATTGGAGCTTTTGTAATTGTTTTGATGTTAACATTGAGCACAAGGTGCAAGATAACAGGATGCGACTAACCTATTTAATACAATTTTGTACAGGCAAGGCAAGGGAGGCTATAGAGAATTGTATTTTGTTACATCCCGATACTGGATATTCAAGAGCTCGCAGCATCCTACAAGATCAATTCGGACAGAACTACATAGTAGCGATGGCACACGTCGATAGGGTGATCTGCCGAGCCAACCTGCGCCCAAGTGACAGTCAGGCATTATGGGATCTGGCCAGAGATATGAGGAGATGTCAAATGTCCACATCACAGATGGGTTATTCAGCGGACATGAGCTCAACGGACACACTGCTTAAGATACAGAGCCTTCTGCCTGTTCACCTACAAGCCAGGTGGGCATCTAAGGCTCACGTAGCCATGGAGCAGTCTGTAATTCCCAACTTTAGCCACATGACAGACTTTATCGAACAGGAGGCTAAGATAGCAAGCAACGTGTTCGGGAAGAATATCGGACAGTCATTCAAGTCAAGTTCAAGTGCAAAGCGACAGAAAGGGAGCGTGGGAGGCAGAGCTTCATCCTTCGCAATGGAAGGAGGAACTGACAGGCCTAATAACAGAAAGGAGGCATGTCCATGCTGCAAGAAGGAGCACCAGTTGGAAACCTGTTTCAAGCTAAGGGACTTGCCTCAGAAGGAGAGATTTATCTTCCTAAAGAAGAGTGGCATCTGTTTTAATTGCCTTAAGAAGGCACACCTAGTAAGGAACTGTCCCTCAGACTCGACCTGTAAGAAAGAAGGATGCAGTCTGAAATGGAAACACCACACATGGTTGCACTTTGAAAGGAAGGAAAGTCCCAACCAGAAGAACAATGAAGACAGCCCAAGTCAGCAGAACGGGGCCGGAGTGACAACTGGTGTGGAATGCCATACAATTAGAGGAAGAGCTGACGTACGCTTAAGAGTACTTCCTGTGAAGGTGCGTCATGGAGCCAAGGAGGTTACGACTTGGGCACTCCTTGATGAAGGAAGTGATACGTCCCTTTGTGAAAAGAGACTTGCAGAGGAACTGGGAATTGTAGGAGTCAACAAGGAATTCAGGTTGACTACAATCAATGGAGTGAACACTCCAAGGAAAGGAATGGAAGTTAGCATGACCATTCAAGGCTTGCAAGAAGACACTAAGATCGATGTGGACAGGATGTGGACTGTTGATGTTCTACCCATATCGTCCAGAAGTATACCATGTCAGGAAGATGTCGATAAGTGGCCTCATCTTCAGGGCATTCAACTAGTGACAGCAGGCCAAGCAAAGGTTCAGCTCCTGATAGGAGGCGACACCCCAGAAGCATTCTGGGTAGAGGAAGAAAGGAGGGGTCAAAAGAAAGATCCCTATGCGATCAGAACGCCTTTGGGATGGACGTTGATTGGACCTGCATCAAGCTCAAGTCACAGAAACTCGTACGAAATTCACCACATCTCAGCTGAGGAGCTTCAAAATCAAGTGAAGCGGTTTTGGGAGATGGACTCTGGTCCAGGAGATGAAAGAGTTGGTGAATCAGTAGAAGATGTCGACACCCTCAGGAACTCAGCAGATGATGGTTCACGGGGTATCCCTGCAAGAAGCCTGGATAGATGGCTTACAGGACCTGAGTTCTTGTTACAAGAAAAGGAAGTCTGGCCGGAAGATCCAGCAAGTTTGAAGAAGGAAGATGTACCAGAACTTGATCTTCAGAATGACAGTGAGGTGAAGAAAACTCATGTCTACGCTACCAGCTCACATGACGAGATAGATGATCTAATGACAAGGTACTCATTGAAATTGAAATTGAAATTGAAAAGGTTTTATTGATTGCACTTCGCAGCCAGATGGCTGAATTATGAACAATTTACATTGGCAATGAATTATAATACATACAAATGTGGTTGACATTGTCACAAAGTATAATATACAGTATATAACAAAATTCATAACAAAGTTCATAACTAATATGACTAAGGCAATAACAGGCAAATTAATTCACGTTTAAAATATATTTTGTGAGGTGACACAAGAGTAGGTCAAAGGATGAGCAAGCAGGCCCTTTGCTCTTCAATACACGCTCTCATTCCTATACACGCTCCTATTCTCACTCCTGTACCTTGGACACTCTCATAAACACTCACATTTACACTCTTATACACACTCCCATTCACACTCCCATACACTAGCTAACGGTCTGCTCGCTCATCCTTGGACTTCTCTTGTGTCAAGGAGTGTCGGGTATTTCAAAAAATAAACAACAAAACAAGTAAGCTCCTTCCCGACTTTCGTAAATTGGGGAGAAATAAGCAAATGAATTAAAAACTTGAACACCATCTGATCTGAATTGCCATGTCATGATTGTTACAAAACCTTATCACTATTCAATGTACATTTTAAAAAAGATGTTACAAGTAATTATGGAAGCATAGAATTTAAAATTTAAAATGCGGAATGTAAAATGTAAAAATGTGAAAATGTAAAAATGTATGCAGACAATGAGACACCGGACCTTTCAACAGGTAGACAATTAAGATTCATTCATGCATTCAACAGGTCTATTAGGTATGGAATTGAGCTATTTCTATAGCGGTTCGTTTTACAATGAAATTGACGATACTTGGTCCTTCTTCGCAGTGAATAATCTACATTATTGTTAACAGGTAACCAATGTTTGCAAAGTGGGTTATTGACAAGAGATGAAGCAAAATTAGTGCATAATTGTTTGCGTCTATCTGACAGGGTCTGCAAAGAACACACTTCAAGAGCTTTGTCATAATCAATATATTGATCACCTAATATGGTCCTACATGCTCTTTTCTGGATTCGTTCCAAACTTAAGATATGACTTTGGGTGAGGTTTCCGTTAAAAACAGGTACTCCATAATCCAATATTGGGCGAATATATCCCTTGTAAATTGTTACTAGATCACAGAATGGCAATCTGTATGTTTTGAGAATACGAAGCATGAAAAGTTTTTTATTAGCACGGCATAAAAGGTCTGAGATATGACTGTCCCATTTCAAATCGGACTGCACAGTTATTCCTAAAATTTTTGCTTTTTGTACACTGTTTAAGCACTCATCCCCAATAAACAAAGGTCTCTGATCAGCTATATTCTTAGAAAAAGAGATAAACATACAATGACATTTCGATGGATTAAGAGTCATGTTATTACGAAGAGACCATTGATAAAAATCAGATAAAGTATTTGGTAATTTAGATGGTTGTGATAATGTACGACTTTCAACTAATGTCAGATCGTCTACATACTTGAAGTATGGTACTTCTGAGTTAAAACAAGCATCATTTATCATTATTAGGAAAATAATTGGTCCTAATTTTGTACCCTGTGCTATACCGGCATGAGACGTTGACCAGTCTGAAAAATGACCAAGATATTTCACACGTTGTTGACGGTGTTCAATAAAATCTAAGATCCATGAAATAATACAAGGCCGAACATGAAGGTGGATTAACTTATTGGCAAGTATATTATGGTCTATACGATCAAAAGCTTTTGAAAAGTCTGTGAATATAAGTGTAGATATGGACCGAGAATTTTCTGCATTTTTATAAATCTGGTGAAGCAAACGAATTAAGTAATGATTAGTTGACAGACCTTGACGGTTTCCGTATTGATTAATATCAATTTGAATTGAAATGTCTTCGAGTAACCATTTACATATATAAGACTCAGCTATTTTCGCAAAATAACTAGTTAGTGCTATAGGTCTTAAATTCTGAGGTATTACAGGCTTACATTTAGGAATTGGCGTAATCTCACATCGTTTCCACTGATATGGTACCACTGACAACTGGAAAGAAGTGTTTAAGATATCAGTAAGAGGTGTACAGAATTCCAGTGCAAACTCTCTAAGAATTCGCACTGGTAAGTCTCCACTTATAACAGACTTTTGTTGGTTTAACGAACTCAATTGTTTAAAAACTTCATAAGGTCGTACAATCGGACATGTTTCCTGAGCTGGTAAGTGAGCTGGTAAATCATTCCTACTAAGACCTGGAAGATCGGATGCCACCGCTAAAAAATGCTCGTTTATATAATTAGCAATATATTTGAATTTGTCGGGGTCATTCGGGTCAATATTTGGTACTACAATTGGAGTATGTTTCTTTTCAGTATTTGTTAAAATCCGAATCTGCTTATACCAAGCTGCTGGGCTGTCACTTTTTAAGTTGCGAACTCTGGTGTTATAATATGAAATCTTCTGTCGTTTTATCAACCGTTTAACCTTGTTTCTTAGATGATGCCACAAACTCATCATGGGATCGTCTGAAGCGAGGAATTGCATGGCTACTACGGTACAAGCAATACTTGCGGTCCAAAGGAACGGGCAACTTGGCAGAAAGAGGAAGCTTGACAGTTCAGGAATTGAACAATGCAGAGGTCGAAGTGATCAAACACGTACAGAGACACTCATTTCCTGATGAGTACGTGAAGGGGATAGAGAAGAAAACCAGGAAACAAGGAAATCCCCTTGAGAAGCTGAATCCTGTCATGGTTGACGGACTGCTACGAGTAGGAGGGAGATTAAGCAAGGCTCCTATTCTGGATGACGAGAAACATCCAATGATTCTTCCCAACGATCACCACGTTACCAAGCTTCTAGTGGTTCATCATCATCAGAAGGTTGGACACTGTGGTATGGGTTCGACATGGACTTCTCTCAGAGAAAGATTTTGGATCAACAATGGAGGTGCTACAGTCCGTCACACCATAGGTAACTGCTTCAAATGCTGGAAGCGTAATGCTTCAAGAGGTCAGCAATTCATGGCTGATTTGCCGGAAGAGAGAGTTACTCCGGGAGAACCACCTTTTACGAATACAGGGCTTGATTACTTTCGCCCATTCCCGACGAAGCATGGTCGCAGTACACAGAAGAGGTATGGATGTATCTTTACATGTTTATCTACCAGGGCAGTGCATCTTGAGATGGCTTATAGCTTGGAGACTGACTCATTCATACAAACACTGCGTCCCTTCATCAACCGTAGAGGTCAACCCAAGGCTATATTCAGTGACAATGGCACCAATTTCAAGGGGGGTCAGAAGGAGCTAAAGGATGCTCTTGCAGGGCTGAATTCCGAGAGAGTGAACCGATACCTCACACAGAAGGGCATTGCATGGCACTTCAACCCGCCAGGAGCAAGCCACATGGGAGGTGTATGGGAGAGGATCATACGGTCAGTGAGGAAAATCTTGACCAGTCTCCCACAGCAGACGCTTACAGACGAAGCGCTACTTACCCTCTTCACAGAAGTAGAGGCAATATTGAATGGAAGGCCTCTTACTCACCTGAGCATGGACTCCAGAGATGATGAGCCATTGACCCCGAATCATTTGTTGTTGCTTCGTAAGAACCCAAGTCTGCCACCAGGGATCTTTGTGAAAGAAGACTGCCATCTACGGAGACACTGGCGCCAAGTCCAGTACCTAGCAGGGTAGTTTTGGACCCGATGGGTCAAGGAATACTTACCCCTGTTGCAGCAACGTCAGAAATGGACTAGACCAAACAGAAACTTTGAAGTCGACGATCTGGTTCTAGTGGTCAACGAAAGTACCCCTCGTGGACAGTGGCCCATCGGAAGAGTGTTGACGACCTATCCAGACAAGCGTGGCCTTGTAAGACAAGTAGAGGTTCGAGTAGGGCCTCGATATTACAAGAGGCCAATTTCAAAGCTGTGCCTCTTGGAAGCCAATGTAGAGGCTTCTTCCTAAACACAACGAAGGTTGTTATATATGATGTGAAACATTTATATGTTATTGTTCAAAGAATTTCTAACATTTCTAACTTGCATGTATGTCACAGTTTGAATTGTTTATGCAAACAGTTTTGACAAGATTTGTGAAGTTTAAATGGATGTTTGTTTTTGCTTTCAGATATTTTAAAGGTATCGTCATTGCGTTAATGCATACCAAATTTTACTGTAATTCATTCATAGTTTAATGCATGCCGCTTTATGGTAATGTGAAAATGATTTAAGGATAGGTAACTCATTTGGGGCCGGAATGTAGCGGCGCGAAACTTGTATAGCGCCATCTGTGGCGTTAAGAAAATTTGTGCAACAGAAAGCCTAGTCAAAGGCATTCAGACTTGATGTTTGTTACCATAGAATTCATGACTTTGCTCCGGATGAACAAATAGTTGGCAAGCTACGATACATGATTACTGTAGATAACTGATTTACTGTCAAATATATGAAACTAGTCGTTTCATACGATTGTTCATTTCCTGTGAATTATGTGCAAATAGTGAGTTGATTTTGGATGATTAACGCAACGTTATGTACAGAAGCCTATGTGTTGCTATGGGGCTATGAAACGCATTGCACCCAGGTATGTGTCGTGCATAAAGGGGTTTATTCATATAAACAAGCTCTAAGATGGTGCATGATTTAATTAGTATGATATGTTATAGTGACTTGCACAGCTTGTAAGAGTTAAAAGAGGTTAATTACCATTATAAGGAGTGTGTAGAACCGTTTCTGAGGGAATATTATTGATGTCAGTTGTATAGGGTCTGGAATCACATAGACTACTTTGTAATTGCTTAATTAAGGGGGCATTATGAAGCCGTATCTGTAGAATACCGTGCATTACAGGCACATTCTAAGCACAGGAATTTATGAAGATATATATATATCAAGCAGAGACATAAATGAATACACTGTATAGCTGGATAGTTACATTCCTTTTGGAGTTTATTTCGTATATAAACATCACGTTTATATGTCAAGAGTATTTACAATATTCACTGTAATGTAGACAGGGTTACATGCATTTAATTCTGTTTATATGATGCATATGTTTATAATGCTTTGTTACTTTGTTGTTGTTTACAGTGAACCGCTAATTGGATTGCTGAATCGCTAAATGATGATGATTCGCTAATTGGATTGCTGAATCGCTAAATGATGATGATTCGCTAATTGGATTGCTGAATCGCTAAATGAAGATGACTTGTTACAAAAGAACAGAATAAAGAGAATTAAGAACTCAACAAGTCGTTGCAACGTTTCCTTTATTGGCGCGTTCACAGTCTTGTAAATATAAATGAAACGCGGTAAGAAGCTTTTTCCAAGAACCTTCTCAGAACTTCTATTCCTGGCTGAACTTTTTTTTTCGCGCAGTAGGCCGATTATGACGTCGCCGGTTGGGCACGATCGCAATTATAGGCATCAAGCTCGCCTCTCGCACAGCTCGCGTGCGGTATTTTGCATAGGCCTATACGTATACATTATCCAGACTTTGCATGCTTCATTTCCTGACAAGAAAGTGGAATAACAATCTTTAGAAATAATGTAATTTCATATAATATTAAGCAAATTTATGTAATATAATACGAGGGGTGAATCGTGCAATTCGATTTGTCCAAATACCCTTCCGTTCTGTGTAATTTGCTGAGATGTTTTGTATTTGTTCGGTCATCATGTCTTGGCGTGATAGTGATTGCTGTTGATTATATTATTAATGTTATTATTATCATGGAGACCATGATGAGTGAATCGCGAGCGTCCCTTTGCACTTTTATGATGTCCTGCAGCTGCAGTTCTATTTATGAATGGTGCATATTTGTTATTGATTTTCGCCAAATATAATCTCACATCTAATCGTCTTTGTTTTGTTATCCGTGAAATTTGCCAAAAACTTGAAAAGTCCTACACATCCCGAAAATTAGAAAATGTCTCGCCCAGTCACCCTGGCCAGTGACAAGGTGCATGACGGGTCGATCGCCAGTTGAGCGGGGCCGGGGGGCGAATTTGCGATTCCCAAACCATTTAGCTATGGGAAACATTTTGAGCAACGTGATTGGTTAAAAAAGTTATAAAGACACGCCCACATCGACGCGAGCCATCTCATCATGGCGGTGCGAATGTGTCTGGGGCCAAGTCCGATCGAGTGAACCATCAAATCTTCAAAATGATTTTCCAAATCTGCATGTATTAAGTAAATATTTAGACCCTGTATTTAATTATTTTATTATAAAGTCGCCATGATCAGATCCGTGTCTATGACTTTTGGAATGATGTTTGCATGAATGGGCTGCACATAAACAATGGAAAACAGTGGGCCTGTATGTGCCTGTAGCTAGCTCGCGTGTGAAGTGCATTGTACAACATAGCGTATGTGCAGTCCTGAGTGTTTTGTTGAGCCTAGCCATGCATTGTTTGAACATAGACAATTTTCTCGCCTCGAGTCTCACTGACCCATCTCTTTCTATGCATTACTGATACACACCTTCAGTAGCAGAATTCTAAGGCATGTGAGTAGTTTGCAGGCACATACCTGTGCAAAATACAGAATCGTGAGACTACAGTAGGCCATTTCATGTAGATAGACTTCCCTCAGACATGATGGCCCGAATTCACAAAGCAAGGTTTGAGCTCAAACCTTGGTCTGAGCTCAAACCTTGCTTTGTGAATTCGGGCCGATATCTTTCGTAAAGTGTCAAATTAGAGTCTGTGCTTGCAGACTAACATTGTGAGTGTTTGTGTGTCTGTGTCAGCCAAAGAGATTCGATCATACTCAGCTGTGAGCGAGCCCGAGCGTGCAGTAAATGACGTAATATTTAGTTCTTCTCTCGACCAATCACGTTGCTCATAAAGTCTCCCATAGCTGAATGGTTTGGGAATCGCAAATTCGCGGCCGGGGGAGCTGAGCGGCAGCTCAGCCAGCTCGCGCTGATATGCTATCACTTGACCTGCACCGACGCCGTCTTCTCCGACTTGTTCTCTTTCTTACATCTATCCTACATCATCATCATCGTCACTATCACTATCACTAACAGTACCACTGCCACTAGTTGTGGAGCTGTGATCATCAACTTCGAATTCTAAATCGAGTAAAACCTCTTCTTCGAGCTCGGACATTTTGATCAGATATTTAGCGTTCGAGTGTCGTTTGTATACGTATAATGCATGCAGGCGTTGTGTGAGAGCTCTTGGGAGCATCTCGCGCTCATGTGCCCAACCTCATACGTCACAAATCGTACGTCACAATAGTGGGCCGATCAAGGGCGGAATAATCGGGTAGTAATTTCACCACTTTTAATAGCAGATAAGTCAATTCTGTAACAATTTTTGAAAACTAAATATGAACCATTAGAAAGATTGTAACATTAACTTTGCAATGATACCAACATTATTAAGGCTAAAAGCCTGTTGAAACCTTCGCTCAGCCGTGTATCTCAGATATAAAATTGTTAAACGATCCCTGTAAGTTTAATAGTCGCTTTAATAGGGCTTAAATCAGACAACTGCATTTAAAAAAAAAATTGTTGTTGTTGCTCAGTTTTTAGAAAAAATAGATTTTTATTGTGCAAAACATTTATACACAAATATGGGTGAAAATTCTCCCAAAGTTGGTCTGACACATAATTACCCTGATGTTGGGAAATAATTGTATCCATTATTTTGTTGTGGACAATCTTCTAGTCATCATCACACAAGTGGCACAACATTATTTTAATGTCTATTAATTGGATGATAAGGATATGATTCAATTGCTTATATTTAAGCTTCATCGTTCATGTCCTAGAAGGTTTAATTTGTTTCACTTACTCCCATAAACATTTACGATATAATCGATTACAATGAAATTGTTGACATAAGTTTTATTACAGAAATGATAAGCTTCTGGACCGTTCAAAGCCCCATTGTCCTACCTAGTACAGGACTACGTGTAATTTCATTATTATAATTGTTTTAATTAAAAAAATATAAAAAAAATTATTTGTATTTTTTATTTTTTTGTTGAAGCACACGTTCAGGTTTTTTTTTAATTAATTTACAATTGAGAAAGTATGACTAGAAATAAGAGGTTCTTGGTATTTGGAAATTAAAGTGGAAACTACCATGTGGGAGTTTAAAATGCATTGCACTTTTTCTTGGATTACATGTATACCCTGTAGCTACATAAACGTTCGTTTACCTTGACAGACTATAGTATAAAGATGATTCTGGAGCTTTAAGCCCAAGTCCACTCCAAAAGTAACTTACTTTCAATAGGAGCAGAAACATCAGACAAACCAATCAAAAAAAGTCTGAGCAAAATCGGATAATTTATAAGAAAGTTATGAATTTGTAATGACATTAAAAACTTAAAAAATCACTAGACAAATTGGCAACTCACTCATGAGTCTGTGACGTCATGTCCTCGCTATCCACTAATCATTTTCTTTATATTTATGATATAAATTTCCTATTTTCTCCTTAAGAATCTTATTTCTTCACACCAGCATCCAAGTTAGATTAATAGTAATATGTGTTTGTGTGGATGCACTAATATAGAGTAATTTTTTTCCCAGTTAAATCATGAAAAATGTGAATTTTGATAAACTATTTATATAACTAAAATCAATAATTATGAATATACAATATTAAGAAAATAGTATAAATTCTTGAAAGTTCATAAAAGATTTTGTGAAATGTGATGCACGCAATTATGATACAAAACATATAACCTGGGCAAAGGCATGCATGGGGAAATCAAGTTTTGGGGAATAACCTAAGGGAAATTAATGGGATTAAACCATATAGAGCAATTGATAAATAATGAGGACATGACGTCACAAACTGATAACCATCTTGGCAATTTGTGTTGTGATTCTCATTGTTCCATAGTTTTACATACTTGTTTTCAAAAAATCATAACTTTCTTATTAGTTATCCGATTTTGCTCAAACTTTTTTGATTGGTTTGTCTTATTTTTCTGCTTTCATTGAAAGTAAGTTATTTCCGAGTGGACTTGTCCTTTAATGCTACGTGGCCTTCTGCTTGAGGACTGAAATTGGACCTGATTTGTATCAAAATCATGTAGTTCTCCCACTTGCTTTATGCCATCCCCTTTTTTCTCTCTCAATTTGCTCTCACTCCTTATATCTGTCTATATTTTGTTCATTTTTTCCCTATATAAAAGAGAAATATCAATCGCTTCATTCTTTTCATTAAATGTGATGTTAATTGTTATTGTATAATTGTGTTATAAATGGGGGCACGCGCACGCTACAAGAGTCCTACCTCGCACCCCGGGGCAACGTGCCTTATCCGGCCGGTTGTAGCAACTACTCCGAAGATCAAGATACTAATCTTGATCTAAGGAGACACGAACGAACGAACTGCCCTGTAATTTATTCGTTCAGAATTAAAATGATATTTAGCATCGTTGATCTTCGGCCACCTCTTGAAACATGTATCAATTAATTCATTCTGGTTATACATACGTAAAGAAGTGAATATGGATAAACCATCGTCATACTTAACTTTCCACTTAGAGGTAACCTTTGTAGATTCCGAGAAGACATCCAAGTATAAACTAACCACTACGCCGTATACTCTGTAGAACCAAGTCAAATCGAAATTGAAACTTTTCCTTTGTTAAAATCCGATGTGAAATCCACGTATAATAACTTTCCGCTACGATGATAAACTCAGTTTATCAACAGATAAACACAGTTTATCAGAAAAACTCAGTTTATCAGTTGATAAACTCAGTTTATCAAGAAAAACTAAGTTTATCAATGATAAACTGAGTTTATCATTGATAAACACAGTTTTTCTGATAAACTGAGTTTATCTGAGAAAAACAGAGTTTATCTGGTTTTTACACGAAGGGCTTGCCCTATACGCGCGCTGCATGAAAAAGTCGTCACACTACCTATCTCGCCATGACGACATATACTTTTTGGGAAGTCGACTTGGTGAGATAATTTATGTCGCTATTACGAGATGAACGTTTTTGTGAAGTCGACTTGGCAAGATAATACATGTCGCCATGACGACATGAACTTTTTGTGAAGTCGACTTGGCAAGATAATTTATTTCGCCATGTCGACATTACTTTTTGGGTAGTCGACTTGGTAAGATAATATATGTCGCCATGACGACATGTATTTTTTTAGAAGTCGACTTGGTAAGATAACTTATGTCGCCATGACGACATGAACTTTTTGTGAAGTCGACTTGGCAAGATAATTTATTTCGCCATGTCGACTAATAAAAGTTGATAAGTCGACATGGTAGGTTAAATATCTTTACATGTCGACATGATATGGATATTGAGTCGACTTGACAAGATGAAATATCTCGTCATGTCGTCAAGTAGAATGGCACTTTAACGCTTCCGTACAAAGCAATAATCATTAAATTTTATTTGAAGTACTTATACTACGTCTGGAGTGGCAAACGACATCATTTTAAACCTCCTTAGATATTTTATTGTTTGCAATACGTTATCTAGTTTAGTCTAGGTCATATTTCTTTCGTCTCCATGGCGCCAATACTAAACTCAGAAAAAGGTTAAGACATATTCTTCCTTTCAATTTTTCATCCCGCCCGACGCGTGTGATTGCTATGCAACACTGCAATTGCGTAGCATGGGCCCACGTATTTAGGTGGCACTGTGGTGGGGAGAAAGGAGTGGAAACAACGTCTTACACTGAAATTTGAGGGAACCTGCAATTAAGACCATCGTGAGGGGTGCAGATGATCCGTGCCTACTGCAGCTACACGACGCAAAACTTAATGCGTTCGTTGCTTTGTGTTCGCAACCTAGCTGATTCCTGGACAGAATTCAAATGTGAGAATAGTCACACTTTGGTAGAACAGTGTTCCATTGCGCATCATCATCTTAACTAGAAGGACTCTTTGACTGGGGATTCACAAAAATGGTAAGAACTGACCGGAAAAAAGAGAATGTTTGTATATATACGTGACTATATGATCTATTTCGTGTGAATAATAATCATAATGATGTTTCTAAAAGTTGTTTTCATTATACAGTGCGTCCCAGAAAAAACGAAACCGAGAAGTATCGATGTTTTAGCATAACTTAATCACAACCATAATTAATGAATGATACATATTTGGAAAGCTTAGAGTCTCTTCTTTCAGTTGATGCTACTCAGATGATGCATATTTCACGCATGAGTGATTAACAGCAATTTGAAGGAAGGAAACCAAAAAGACATTTGGCGGGCGGTATCTGAATTTCGAAGAAAAATTCAAATTTCTAGAAAGTTGAGTTTCTGCCCTTTCATATGACACCTCAATCAGGAAAAATGAGCGAGGAATAACAAAGTTCTGTTTGTTTAAAGTAGCCCTTACATTTTCATAATTTTAACAAACGAATTCGTTTTCATTGGGTGCCTTCCGTAGCAAAAAGCAGATTTGACAAAAGACTTAACTCCGTTTCGTTGACAATCAGCCATGCATGAAGACTCTCGTCTACGGCTGATTGTCAACGAAACGGAGTTAAGTCTTTTGTTAATTTCGTTTATTGACACGGCAGGCAGCCAGTGAAAACGAATTCGTTCAATAAAATTATGGAAATGCAAGCACTACTTTAAACAAACAGAACTTTGTCATTCCTCGCTCATTTTTCCTGATTGAAGTGTCGTATGAAAGGGCAGAAACTCAACTTTCTAGATATGTGAATTTTTCTTCAAAATTCAGATACCGCCCGCCAAATGTCTTTTTGGTTTCCTTCCTTCAAATTGCTTTTAATCACTCATGCGTGAAATATGCATCATCTGAGTAACATCACATGAAAGAGGAGACTCTAAGCTTTCCACATATGTATCATTCATTAATTATTGTTGTGATTAAGTTATGATAGAACATCGATACTTCTCGGTTTCGTTTTTTCTGGGACGCACTGTATACAAAAAAGGGTTACAGTGTAAAAGCTGCTGTTCATCTTGCACCTTAAATTCTAGATGTCACGATTGTTAGGCGTACAATTTATGAAAAGCTAATGCTTTTATATCTATTTTAACTTAAGTTTAGATCCGGCAGAATTCCACGTTTATCAATAGTCAGCCATATAACTGGGCACAGAACCGCCGTAGTTTACAACTTTACAGGCGCAAAGTCATGCCATTTACTGTGCCTAACAGTGTCTGCACTCCAGGCGGGGAACCGGGGGGGCGAGCGGGCCTTGCCCCCCCCCCCCCCCCTCCCCCCCCGCCCCCGCACAAAAAAAGAAAGGAAAAGAAGGGAAAAAGGAAAGAGGAGAGAAATGGAAAGAAAGAAGAGGAAGAAGAAAAGAAAAGGGGACAGAAGGGGATCGGGGAAAGGGGCGAAAGGGCCTTGTCTCCCAGGATGTTGCCCCCCCCCCCCTCCCAATCAAGAAAATAAGAGAGAAGGAAGGAAAGGGAAAGAAAAAAGGAAAAGGGGAGATACTGGCGTACTGATAGGGAGAGGGGGGGGGGTTGGAGGAAATCATATTCAAACGTGGTTTATTTCTAATTCAATAACGGCGTATTACAAATAATGCTGAAATGACATAATTTCCAACAATTTTTCTCACTTTTTTAGTAAATTATACTTTTTTATGTGTCTGTTGGAAAATGACAAATTCCTAAATTTACAGCCAGGCAATAAATATGATTCTTGAGATTCCTACATGTCAGGGCCCGAGGAACGGCGGGGATCGGGAGCCTCGAGCCCCCCCCCCCCCCACTTTTTTGAAAGAAAGTATAAAGTATATCAAAGAGAGCAAGAAAAAATGAATAGATAACTGCCAGTGTCAACAAATAATGAGGCATAGAAATATGCTCATCTGACCGTGATTAAATGCCTAAAATCCCTAAGCTTCCGGAGCTCTGTCCCCTGGATTCCACCTAGGGCGCTAAGGCGGGCCCAAAGATGCTCATCTGATGGTAATTTAATGCCTAATACCCCTAATTTTGTGGGGCTCCGCCACCTGGACACCAAGCCCAATAGTGTCCTGCCAGTGTCAACAAATAATAAGGTGTACAAAAAATGCTCATCTGACCGTAATCAAACGCCTAAAACCCCTGAGCTTCCGGGGGCTCCACCGCCTCGACCCCACCAGGGGCCCTAAGGCGGACCCCTGAATGCTTATCTGACCGTAATTTATTGCTTTTAACCCCTGAGCTTCCGGGGTCGGACAAGGTATCAAAATGTGTTTATCTACCCGCAGGCGCGTAGCCAGGGGGGGGGGGGGGTTGGGGGCGGTCCCCCGAAATCGCCCCCCCCCCCCCCCACAAAAAAGAGAGTAGAGAAAATGAAGAAAAAGGAGCAGACAAAGAACATTTTTGAAATTCAGACAAGGATTAAGAGTAGAGAACGGTACAACGAATCGTCTTCTTTCTCTAATAATTTAATGAAACGTCAAAGCTTCCGCGCTTCGCGCAAGAGGGGGAGGGGACTGAAATTAGACAAGGAATAAGAGTCGAAAACGGTACAACGAATCGTCTTTTTTTCTCTAATGATTTAATGGAGAGTAAAAGCTTCCGCGCTTCGCGCGGGAGGGGGGGGCGAAACTGAATTGAGACGAGGATTATTTTCGAGAACGGTACAACAAATCGTCTTCTTTCTCTAATAATTTAATGAAACGTTAAAGCTTCCGTGTTTCGCAGAGAAAGGGGGGGGACTCGCCCCTCCCTGCACCCCCCACCCGCATTACGTCACTGCTGGTCACCATTACGTACCAATATTTGGCTCGCATAATTTAAATTTGCCCCCCCCCCCCCCTCCCTAAGAAATCCTGGATCCAAGCCTGCTGCACTCTGAGACTATTTTGACTGCATTTTGCATAGACTGCTACTTATTTGACAAAGCCAGATACTCGAAGTACTAAAGTCTACTCAAGGCTTTATGGGCTGTGGTGAAGTGGCAAATGAGAATATGTGCCTGTATACAAGAACCGCTGTTCTATGAGCCGATCCTACTTGGGTTAAAAGGGAGGCACATAACGTCCTAAATCTGCATGCTAGTCAAGATGATCTATGATAACATTATCCACAATGATACTTAGATAATAAGTATATTAACCTGTTTCTACTTACAGAGCAGTAAACTAAAGCTTCATTGGAAGTGCATATTCGGCACGATGATCTTTCTTACTGCTGGTATGTACCCTACTATGCAAACATAACATATTAAAACCTATTGCAACCCTATTTAAATTATTGTTTTCTATGTTTTAACCAAATCTTTTAATATGTTTAAAATTCATGATGATTCTTGAACGGAATTTATTAATTTCCTTTGTATTCAGAAATCTGTGTGCCTTCTTTTTTTTATTTGTCTCAGACTTATCACCTCAATTACACTCTAGACCTTATTTCTATCTGTGTGGTGTTTATCTTTTACAGATGTTTGTTTCTATTTATTTAAGAATAAATTTTATCTGACGGCTTAGATAAATAAGATTCTAGATGAAAAAGAGCATTGTAGCGTGTGGTGGCTTTACTATCCAAAGGGGCAGCATCATGGAAAGACATGCAAACGATCATATCAATCATTTCGTTGCACGCAATACTTTATTGGGCAAATATCCATCCAAACATAGTATAATTGCTTTACAGTGTAAATGTGCCCAGTGGGCGACGGCAATCATGTAAACTATGACAGGAAACTCGTCGACACGTGAGACACTTGATTGATATACACATTTCTTAGACATTTGTTATTCTCGTTAGGTTTCCAAGATTTACATAAACATTGATATAACTTCACTTTCCAATATCAGATTGAAACAAACCAAATATCAAATGAAAGCACTAGTTTTAATCTATAAAACTAAACAGAAGAGAACAAGTAATTATTCATGGTAGAAAAGTAATTAGACTAAAACTGTCGAAAACATGCACGATCAAACATTCTTGAAATTGACACGTGACTATAGCATCGTATATTTAACTTGAATTACGCCATCTACGCCGAAATAGCTATCTACGAAATGAAACCAATTTCGTGACAGTATTGATTATTAAACATTGTTCAGATGAGAGAAAGTGGTGTTAAGGTAGTGACGTCAATGCTACATGTACAATAATTATTAAAGATATTATGAAAATTTGAGTGAAAGCAGACCATTATTAATGATAACTGTTGGGGAAAAAATGATCTAATCGAGTTGTTAATTCTCCATTAGTATATTATTACAATTTAATTACATTTTAGGTGAATGTAAATCATCACAAAGCTATGCATTGGCTCTGTATACCATCCCAGACATTTGAGTTTCGTAATATGTTTTAAAGCCTGTCTTTTGTCTTATTTTCATAGAAAAACGGTTGGGAAAATTCAAAAAATGGTTTGGAGAATTTTACTGTTAGAGGGTGTTGACCAGTGACGCCTTCGAAAAAAAACCATAAATATCTTCGGGTTTAAAAAAAAAAAAAAAATCAGGATTTTTTGCATGTTAGAGGGTTAGTCCAGTGAAAGGAATATAATAAGTAACATTTCATACAAAAATTACGCAGTTTTTTCATCAACCTTCACCAATGTTACCGAGTCTTTTTAAAGCTGTAAATTTTTTTTTGCATCTATTTTTAGTATCATTATTTTCATTATCATTATTATTATTATTTTCGCCATTATCATCATCATTATCTATTATAATAATGATAATAATTATAATAATAATAATAATGTAATATTAAAAATAATAATAATAATAATAATTTTTCCCTGAATATTTCAGTTTCTACCCAAATAATCACTTTGTCTACTTTCTTAAAATTGAGTAATTTACATATTGTTTTTCATCTTTTCAGCATGTTCTCCGCTGAAATATGAATTCGGCGGGTCGTTCTACAATTTCAGCACTTGCGAGATGAATCATGCTTCTGCGGTTTCAGCTTGTTCCCTATACGGATCTCATCTGGTCTTCATCGAGTCGCAAGAGGAGGAGGACTTCATCAAGGAGCATGGTCAGTCCAACAATGTCAAGGTCTGGAGTTACTACTGGTTCGGGCTGACCGGCTTAAGTCTCAGTGAGGCAAGGTGGCTAGACGGATCAAATCTTACATATAGCAATTTTAACAGCGGAACGTTCAATGAGAATGTAAACTGTTTTTGTATTCATTGTCGGGATCGATTTAGTCCTAGGTGGCATGATTGGAAATGCTTCAAACTATATAGATTCATATGCGAGAAAGAAGTGGGGATATAAAAATTGGATTTATTTATTTAAATTTTTCATATCACCTGGTTGCACCACTGATTGCATCTGAACACCTAAATGGGGATTGGTTGGGGGCAAGGGAATACCCCGACCCCCCCCCAAAAAAAAAAATATATATAGGACTATACATAATTATATAAGATTCTTTTCGTGTTTTTATCATTGTGTGTATAAGTCTATTAGAGCTTTTATAGCATTGTTCGAGTTTGTGTTTTGTTGTCGTTCCATGCACTAATTTGCACACGAAGAGCACTGAAACATTGTTAGGTGCACTTTACATCTTTACATTCGAGCAATTTAAAAATAATCATATGGATGATTATCATTAGTGGAGATTTGTTCTTTTTGTGTTTTATAGAATCTCATTCTTAATGCCAAGAGACTTTGTTCAAACTTCATCGTATACTAATAGTTAGTGCTTTATAAAATGAGGGAAACGTCGAAGATATTTGATTATGACATAAAAGTGCAGTTTGTGTAGTAGAGTATTTATAAGGTCTACGATACAAATTTACGAAGCTGTATACATATACTTACTTATGCATGTACATGTAAATACACATACACGTGTAGGCTACATATACATATACATATCCATATACATAGGAAAATACATATATGTGGTCTCGTGTAATGAGCTTATACTTCAGATACGAATGGAGCTATGTGAATAACGAAAACTAAAAAATGTAACGTCAATGTGTCAGAATACAAGGCAACTTATGACATTATTTACTTGTTTTAAGTTTCAAGTTTATCTCATTTTATATTTCACAATCATTACCTTAAAAAAAAATCGAATAAAATGAATAAATGCATTCCTTCATTGAAAACTACAAACAATGCATGACATCATGTCATATAAGTAATTCAAGACAAGGCAAAAGAATAAAGAAAGACAAAATCGATATTCTTTTTCCCAAACTTAGGATATAATGAATATGGTTGTAGTGTGAAATATGAGATAATTAAAAGTAAGATGCTCGTTTTATAAAATATAATATATAATATATATCTATGAGGTGTATAATAAGATTCCTTGCTTACATAGACTAGAAGTAATATGCTTTCCTATTGTACATTGACTACATTAATCTATACACGCTTCACTGAGCAACATCGTGTTGAAATGTCATGTCAACATCCACTTGTGCCGGATTTGTGTGAAAGAGTAAAACCGTTAGTATCAAAATATCAAACGTGAACATGATCGATCATGACCTGAAAGAAACACAAATTTTAAAAGCGAATGAGAAGATTATTTTATAGAGCTTTATTAATAATGAAGGCAAGATTGATATATACCATCTTTATCATGAAATAATGCATTGTGGAAATATTGTCGATGATGAGGGTAAATGGGCATACTTTAGATCTTGAATGGGGCTGCAATTGTAATGAACAGTGCTTTGCATTTTCAGAACTGCCTGAAGTTTTTTAAAAGAGCAAGTTAAAAGATATTTAAAAAACAAGAATCAAATTGATGGGTGCCTAACATTTTGATAATAATATTTATTGTATCAGTATTGCTGTTATTATTATTATTATCATTATCATTAGGTGATACGTACGTAGACGTATCACCTTTTGATTTCGTCAAGATTTTTATTAGGTGATACGTATGAAATATACGTATCACCTTTTGATTTCGTCAAGATTTTTCTTTATTATTATTATTTATTATTTATTAGGTGATACGTATGAAATATACGTATCACCTTTTGATTTCGTCAAGATTTTTCTTTATTATTTATTATTATTATTATTTATTTTTATTATTATTCTTCCTCGAATTTGTTCGCAAGATATTCAAGAATGAATAAAGCTATTATCATGAAACTTGTATGATGATAGATATTAGTCTAACTTAGAACTGCGTGACTTTTCAAAGACTCAAGATCACCGTGACGTCATCTAGGCGCCATTTTGTGAAAATCAACTCATGATCATATCTTCATAACAGAAAGTCTTTCCTCATTCATATTTGTTATGGTCAAGGTCAATATCCGTCAATCAATATCAGTTAAACAAAAACGCGCATGGCGTATGTCCGCGCGTAAATGCGCGCGCAAAATTTTAAATGCTCCAAATCATCTCAAATTCATTTTGCATACGTTTCATGCCATTATATGCATTTTATTTAAAAATCGCGCAAACGCGCATTTTCGCGCGTTTTCGTCTGTCACAGTCGAACTCAAAATAATTACCAGTTCAATTTTTTTGAACAGGATATTTCTCATATTTGTCCGAACAAATTTATACCATGTTTATCTCTTTATCACTATAAATAACGGAATGAGCGTCTGTTCAAGGCGTATGCGCGAGTTTTGTAATACATAGCATATACTGGCAAAAACATATGCCTATAAAAAGTCCATTATAGCTCTTTGGGATGCCTAGAGACTCCCCATTCCTTTTTCATATTTGGATAGAGTATGAGTAGGAGATATGATTTCATGTCTCATTTGGCCATTAAGTACATCGTGACGTCATTATAATAGCCTTGGAAGCCGAAATACGAATACTCACATTATGACGTCAGCATATTTATGGGAAATCGAATGTATCTCTGTAAATATTGATCGATTTACTTCTAAATTTTGATATGTTGTAGCTGAGACAATTCACAAGATCATTTCTAATATTTATTCATTTTGATGACGTCATTATGGTGAAAATTGCGATTAAAGGCGACATATGTCAAATTTTTGCTAAATATGCGTGTTATGCCTATGGGAGGTGATTGATACTACATTCCAGTCTAGACTTGTTCATTATGTTGCTATGTAGTGCGTCGAAATATCAGTTCAATGATTGGTAGGCTCTGCAATCAGACGAAAATTTGAGCTTGTTTAGTAAATTAATAGTTTAATCATATAACAATTCTCTATCAAATACCTGAAGGGGGCGCTATACACTTTTAATCATGGTCATCGTCATTTAAAACCAAAAAATCTTCATCATCAATATCGTCATTATCGTATTTATGAATATTATCATTAGATCATCATCGGCACACATTCATGATACAAAAATAGCTTCGTATCACCTAATTCGTCAAAGTGACGAATTAAAGTCTAGTTTTTCTTATTATTCTTCCTCGAATTTGTTCGCAGGATATCTCAAGAATGGCAAAAGCCATTGTCATGAAACTTTCATTGATGATAGATCTTAGTCTAACTTAGAACTGCATGACTTTTCAAAGACTCAAAATTATCGTGACGTCATCCAGGCGCCATTTTGTGAAAATCAACTTATGATCATATCTTCATAACGGAAAGTAATTTTTCATTCATATTTATCATGAATAGGATCAATATCCTTCCGGTCAATTTAAGATAAAAAAAACGTACACAAATCTGCGCGTACGCGTTCGTGCGCGCGTTTACGTGCGCGCAAAAATTTAAAATGCTCCAAATCATCGCCATTTTTTTTTGCATACGTTTCAAGCCATATGGAGCATTTGACAAAAAATCACTCAAACGCGTATGCGCGCGCGTTTTTTGCGCGTTCTGGCAATTTTTTCTGTCATCATGTTTGGCACATTTTTCCAAGCATTTTGATACCATGTTCATCTCTTTATCACTATTAATAACGGAATGAGCGTCCGTTCAAGATAAATATCCGTGCGCGCGAGCTCATGTATTACATAGTATATATGGGCAAAAACATGTCTATAAAAAGTACATCGGGATGAATAAGGACTGCCAATTTTTGTCTTCATATTTAAATTGAGTATGAGTCGGAGATATGATTTCATGTCTCATTTGGCCATTAAGTATATTTTTACATAATCATATTGATCTTGGAACTCAAAATACGAATTTGCATATTATGACGTCAACATATTTACGGAAAATGATTGTATCTCTGCAAATATTGATCAATTTTCTTCTAAATTTTGATATGTTGTAGCTGAGACAATTCTTCACAATATTATTACCAATATTTATTCATTTTGATGACGTCAATAGATTTTTGCTTAATATGCGTCTTATGCTTATGGGAGGTGATTGATACTACATTCCAGTCTAGACTTGTTCATTATGTTGCGTATGTAGTGCGTCGAAATATCAGTTCAATGATTGGTAGGCTCTGCAATCAGGCGAATATTTGAGCTGTTTAAGTAAATAATAGTTTCATCATTATAACAATTGTCTAATCGAATACCTGAAGGGGGTGCTATACCACTTTTAATCATGTTCATCGTCATTTAAAACCAACAAATCATCATCAATATCGCCATTATCGTATTCATGAATATTATCATTAGATCATCATCGGCACACTTTCATGATACAAAAATAGCTACGTATCACCTAATTCGTCAAAGTGACGAATTAAAGTCTAGTTATTATTAGGTGATACGTATGAAATATACGTATCACCTTTTGATTTCGTCAAGATTTTTATTATTTATTTATTTATTATTATTATTCTTCCTCGAATTTGTTCGCAGGATATCTCAAGACTGAATAAAGCCATTATCATGAAACTTGCCATGATGATAGATCTTAGTCTAACTTAGAACTGCGTGACTTTTTAGAGAGTCAAAATTATCGTGACGTCATCCAGGCGCCATTTTGTGAAAATCAACTTATGATCATATCTTCATAACGGAAAGGAATTTCTCATTTATAATTATCAGGATTAAGATCAATATCTGTCCGGTCAATTTCAGGTCAATAAATGCGCGCAAGACTGCGCGTACGCGTACGTGCGCGCGTTAACGTGCGCGTAAAATTTTTAATTGCTCAAAATCGTTTAATTTTTTTTTGCATACGTTTCAGGCCATTATAAGCATTTCATAAAAAATCGCGCAAAACACGCATTTTTGCACGTTTTCGTTTGTCACGGCCGAACGAAAAATAATTCCTAGTATATTTGTTTTGACAGGATATTCCTCATACTTTTCTGAACAATTTGATACCATGTTCATCTCTTTATCACTATTAATAACGGAATGAGCGGCCGTTCAAGAAAAATATCCGTGCGCGCAAGCTCATGTATTACATAGCATATATGGGCAAAAACATGCCTATAAAAATTACATCGGGATGAATAAGGACTGCAATTTTTTTCATATTTAGATAGATTATGAGTCAGAGATATGATTTCATATCTCATTTGGCCATTCAATACATCTTGACGTCATCATAATGGCCTTAGAAGTCAAAATACAAAATTGCATATTATGACGTCATTATATTTATGGAAAATGTAGTGTGTTTCTCATAATATTGACTGATTTTCTTCCAAATGTCGGTATCTCATAGTTGAGGCAATTGCCTACAAGATAAATACACACTTCTTTTTATTTCATTGACGTCATCATAGTAAAAAATTCAATTAAAGGCCACATGTCAGAATTTTCTCAATTTGCGTGTTATGTCTATGGAAGGTGAATTTCGTTCACATCATGAATCTACATGACATTGATCTTTGAGCACTATCTAGCTTATTTGTGCTCTATGTTCTCCCAAATTTTGATACGGTGTAGCCTAGAAAATTATCTACAAGATCGACGAACATCATTTATCATTTTGATGACATCATCATAGTGGAAATGTCAATTAAAGGCGACATGTCAGAATTTTCTTAGTTTTTCTGAAATCCTGATACTACAAATCTCTATCGTATACCGGAAGGGGGCGCTATACCACTCATAATCATGGTCATTTTAAACAAAACAAAATATCGTATTCATGAACATTATAATTATATCATCATCGGCAGTTTCGGCACATTGTCATGAACGTAATTCAAGAGCCTAGCTATTTATGCTAGAAATATTGAAGGCATTTTTCTCAAAGTGCATCTCTCCCCTCTCTCTCTCTTTTCTCTCTTGCTCTGTGTCCCTTCACCTAGTCTTGTTCTGCCCTTCTCCTTCTCTTGGTCTCTCTCATCTGCATCTCTCTTGTTCTCTCCCTCTCTCTTACACTTTCACCCTCTCCCTCTCTTGATCTGTCTCCTTCTGTCTCTGCCTCTCTCTCTTTCTCTACTCTCTCCCCTTTCTCTCTGCATCATCTCAGCTTGTCTCATTTATATGTATGAGAATTTAATCCAGGGAAATTCGAGGGCAATTTCTATCGTTTGGTCATTCACTGCCATGCATACTAACAATCGTTTCTAGAATTAACATCATATATGTTGGGTTATAGAATATTAATATCTTACTCATATTTTATTGTAAATCAGGACTAAATAAATGTACATTTTGTAATATTTATTTAAAAAAGTGCTTTGAGCTTGTTTAGTATAAGTAAACAGTTAATCCTCTATCGAAAACCTGAAGGGGGCGCTGTGCCACTTTTAATCATGGTCATCATTCTAATATCGTCATCATCGTATTCATGAACATAATCGTTTTATGATTATCGGTAACACTATTTCATGATCAGTATTCACAAGAGCTTATTTATGCTAGAAATAGGAAAGCATTGTTCTCAATTGCATCTCTCTCTCTCTCCTCTCTCTTGCTCTATTTCCCTTCTCCTCTCATGCTGTGCCCCTTTCCTTTTTTGGGTCTGTCTCTGCATCTACCTATCTCTCTCTCTCTCTCTCTCTCTACTCTTTTACCCTCTTCCTCTCTCTCTCTGTCTCTCTTGCCTCCCTCTTATTCTCTTGCTCTGTCTCTGCATCTCTCTTTTTCTATTCTCTCCCTTTCCCGCCTCTGGCTCTCTTGTTCTCCCCGCTCTCCTTCTTTTGCTCTGCATCTCTCTTTCTCTACTCTCCCCCTTTTCCGCCTCTGGCTCTCTTGTTCTGTCCGCTCTCCTTCTCTTGCTCTGTCTCTGTATCTCTCTTTTTCTACCTTCCCGCTTCTGGCTTTCATTCTCCCTCTATTATGCCTTCGGATGCTCCTTAATTTTCCTCTTGCACTTCCCTTTGCCCTTTGTATTCTTATTTCACACCTACCGCGTTTCCTCACCGTCCTACCTCCTTTCAAGTGCATGCATTCTGATTCCTCTTGTATCTCTTTGTCCAGCTCATTTATTTTTACAGGACTATACCCCGTCTCCCTCCTTCTCTATATATATATCGACTGCCATCTTTCTCTCTCTTTATCTTTCCGTTAACACCATAGACTCTTAGAACAAAAACCAGGCAGACCA
Organism: Strongylocentrotus droebachiensis; assembly: GCA_035222895.1. NCBI lineage: Eukaryota > Metazoa > Echinodermata > Echinoidea > Camarodonta > Strongylocentrotidae > Strongylocentrotus > Strongylocentrotus droebachiensis. The sequence goes on from JAVYIG010000505.1 coordinate 471,749, forward strand.
CCTCATTCGCCAAATGACGAATTCAAATCTCGTTATTATTATTATTTTTTTATTTTATTATTATTCTTCCTCGAATTTGTTCGCAAGATATCTCAAGAACGAATAAAGCTATTATCATGAAACTTGTAATAATGATAGATATTAGGCTAACTTAGAACTGCGTGACTTTTCAGAGACTCAAGATTACTGTGACGTCATCTAGGCGCCATTTTGTAAAAATCAACTCATGATCATATTTTCATAACAGAAAGTCTTTCCTCATTCATATTTATCATGATCAAGGTCAATATCCGTCCAATCAATATCAGTTAAAAAAACGCGCGCATGCGCGTATGTCCGCGCGTCAATGCGCGCGCAAAATTTTAAATTGCTCCAAATCATCTCAAATTCATTTTGTATACGTTTCATGCCATTATAAGCATTTTATAAAAAAACGCGCAAACGCGCATTTTCGCGCGTTTTTGTCCGTCACAGCCGAACGCAAAATAATTACCCGTCAATTTGTTTTGACAGGATATTCCTCATATTTGTCCAAACAATTTGAAACCATGTTTATCTCTTTATCACTATTAATAATGGAATGAGCGTCTGTTCAAGGCGTATGCGCGGGTTTTGTAATACATAGCATATATTGGCAAAAACATGCCTATAAAAAGTCCATTATAGCTCTTTGGGATGCCTAGAGACTCCCCATTCCTTTTGCATATTTGGATAGAGTATGAGTAGGAGATATGATTTCATGTCTCATTTGGCCATTAAGTACATCGTGACATTATTGTAATAGCCTTGGAAGCCGAAATACGAATACTCACATTATGACGTCAGCATATTTATGGGAAATCGAATGTATCTCTGTAAATATTGATCGATTTACTTCTAAATTTTGATATGTTGTAGTTGAGACAATCCACAAGATTATTTCTAATATTTATTCATTTTGATGACGTCATTATGGTGAAAATTGCGATTAAAGGCGACATATGTCAGATTTTTGCTAAATATGCGTGTTATGCCTATGGGAGGTGATTGATACTACATTCCAGTCTAGACTTGTTCATTATGTTACGTATGTAGTGCGTCGAAATATCAGTTCAATGATTGGTAGGCTCTGCAATCAGGCGAAAATTTGAGCTTGTTTAGTAAATTAATAGTTTAATCATATAACAATTCTCTATCAAATACCTGAAGGGGGCGCTATACCTCTTTTAATCATGGTCATCGTCATTTAAAACCAAAAAATCTTCATCATCAATATCGTCATTATCGTATTTATGAATATTATCATTAGATCATCATCGGCTCACATTCATGATAAAAAAATAGCTTCGTATCACCTAATTCGTCAAAGTGACGAATTAAAGTCTAGTTATTATTATTTTTATTATTCTTCCTCGAATTTGTTCGCAGGATATCTCAAGATTGAACAAAGCCATTGTCATGAAACTTTTTATGATGATAGATCGTAGTCTAACTTAGAACTGCATGACTTTTCAGTGACTCAAATTTATCGTGACGTCATCTAGGCGCCATTTTGTGAAAATCAACTTATGATCATATCTTCATAACGGATAGTCATTTCTCATTCGTATTTATCAGGATTAAGATCAAGATCTGTCCGGTCAATTTCACGTCAATAAATGCGCGCAAACATGCGCGTACGCGAACGTGCGCGCGTTAACGCGCGCGTTCAATTTAAAATTTCTCAAAATCGTCTTAAATTTTGTTTGCATACGTTTTATGCAATTATAAGCATTTTCATAAAAAATCGCGCAAACGCGCATTTTCGCGCGTTTTCGTTCGTCACGGCCGAACGCAAAATAATTACCCTCAATTTGTTTTGACAGGATATTCCTCATATTTTTGTGAACAATTTGATACCATGTTCATCTCTTTATCACTATTAATAACGGAATGAGCGTCCGTTGAAGATAAATATCCGTGCGTGCTAGCTCATGTATTACATAGCATATATGGGCAAAAACATGCCTATAAAAAGTACATCGGATGAATAAGGACTGCCATTTTTTCTTCATATTTAGATAGATTATGAGTCGGAGATATGATTTCATGTCTCATTTGGCCATTAAGTATATATTTACATAATCATATCGACCTTGGAACTCAAAATACGAATTTGCATATTATGACGTCAACATATTTACGTAAAATGATTGTATCTCTGCAAATATTCATCAATTGTTCTAAATTTTGATATGTTGTAGCTGAGACAATTCTTCACAAGATTATTCCGAATATTTATTCATTTTCATGACGTCATTAGATTTTTGCTTAATATGCGTTTTATGCCTATGGGAGGTGATTGATACTACATTCCAGTCTAGACTTGTTCATTATGGTGCGTATGTAGTGCGTCGAAATATCAGTTCAATGATTGGTAGGCTCTTGCAATCAGGCGAAAATTTGAGCTTGTTTAGTAAATTAATAGTTTATTCATATAACAATTCTCTATCGAATACCTGAAGGGGGCGCTATACCACTTTTAATCATGGTCATCGTCATTTAAAACCCCAAAATCATCATCATCAATTCGTCATTATCGTATTCATGAATATTATCATTAGATCATCATCGGCACACTTTCATGATATAAAAATAGCTTCGTATCACCTAATTCGTCAAAGTGACGAATTAAAGTCTAGTTATTATTACTATTGCTGTGAATATAACTATTATTTTACAAGTTAATCATTATACTTATTGTAAGTAAAGCCGATGTAAATATGCAAACTTGATACGATGGGAGTTGCCATATTACAGGATGATTCATTTTCTAAAGTCATTGAAATAGGAGCATTAGTGATTAAATGTTTGTTTGACGTGCAATAATTAGTTTCAATTACTATCCTGTCAATTGTTTTGTTTGAGTAAGAAGAAGAGAGATACACAGCACATAAGAGTGGAGAGGAGAAATTGAGAGAAGTTGTAATGAAAGAGATGTATAATTTAGTGAGAGAACTCAAAAGGAAGAGATAAATAGTGAGAGAATGTGAGAAGATATTGATTTAACCCTAATAAGGCCGGGGGCATAATGCCTCCCCCCCCCCCCTGTCGAATTCTTGCCGCTGCATCAAAACCTCTCAACCTTTGGCGCTGAAATTTCATGAGTTTTTTTCTCTCATGTCTCCCGCACATTTTGATTCCAAATTTGTTATGGTCGGACCTATGGTTCGGGTGTTAGGTGACAAAATATCATCACATGTCTATACAAAAAATGTAATTCTCACAAATGTGCGTTTGTACATTGTAAGTATATTTCCCTCACAAATTTGCATATTGTCATAAAAATATTAATAACATATAAATAAATAAACATAAAAGAAAATAAACATTACCATCTAATTCAATATACTTCAATCTATCACCATGCTAATTTTCACATTAATTGGACCTTCCTAGACCGAGATCTTAGGGGGGCATAATGCCCCCACCCCCCCCCCCCTGCCGTATTAAGACCTCAAATAGCCCGGCCTTTTTAGGGTTAAAGTGAGGGAAAAAAATGTCATGAAAGAGATGTATGATAGAGTGATTTAATTTGAAAGGAAGACTCAGATAAAGATTGCAAGAATATGAGAAGGTGATGAAGGAAGAGAATTTGTGAATGATAGGGAGTGAGATTATTTAAAAGAGAGGAAAACAAAAGATTGAGAGAATGTGAGAAGATAATAAACTAAGAGATTTTTAAGACATAGAAATTTATAAAGGTAAATGGATTTGAATGGAAGAAATCAAGATTGTAAACAGATTGTAAGAAGATGATAAAGGGAGAGACCTTTTAAATGATGTATTCTAAAAATGATAATAAGCGGTATAAATGATTGAGAGAATTTGAATAGACGTGATATACATAGAGACTAAGAGAATGTGCGGATATAAAATTGAAATTAGAGAACTTCTTTTATCACGTTATATACAACCCAGCATCGGGAAAGGGTGATTAGTATTTTCTACTATGAACGGAAAAAAACAGAGGAAAGAAACTTATTCCTACGATTAGACTCACTGAACAGCGCCTCCTATTGGCGAAGTCCCGCAGCATAATGTGTTAGCCTATTGACTTGAACAAAAACAACCATTAACTTTATTTATATATTTGTTGTAACAGAAATCGCATCAACCTCCTTTTCATTGGAAACTCCTTCTTATTTCTTCGTGACGTAATTATTCGTGTCCCCTCTCCTTGCACCTTGGCGCATTTATGGGGATAGGTTTCGCATATTTTGATGCATAATGATAATATTTTTGAAAGTTAAATAAAATCATTACTTGACATAAAGCCCTAAGAGCAAACATTTTTTAAACAATTTCTGCGTGTACGGAACATTATTATTTCTTATATTCTTGTGTATTTTCCTCGATTTCCGAGGAGATATCTGGATATTAATATGTATGTTTATATATGTGACCCGGCACCACAAAACCACCAAAAAGTCGCAAAAAATTATTTTCCTGATTTCATCTGATTATGAAAGAAGAAGTTCTCCTCATTAAAATGGTATATTACTTGTCCAAATTGAAGCTTCCTAACCCTTTCAATTTAGTGAATGAAAAGAGCTGGTGAGGGAGGTTACTGGTATTAAATTGTGAGAAAGAGAGCTTTAAAGTTTGGGGCTATTCAAGCATGCGGAACAAGCAAACCACAGGGAAATCAATAGAAGGGTGAATCAAAAGGCCATAGCAACCACTATGAAGAGATTTTCAGATTAGGCTGAAATTTGGCCTGATGGTCAAACATAGTGGCCCGAATTCACAAAGCAAGGTTTGAGCTCAGACCAAGGTTTGAGCTCAAACCTCCTTTTGTTTCGCCAAACCTCCTTTTGTTCTTTACAAACCAGGTTTGTAAAAAACGCGTAAAACGCGTCGTATGACGCACATAAACCTCGGTTTGTCGACAAACCTCCTTTGTGAATTCGGGCCAGTCTGTTCATTATGTTTTTGAGGTTTCAATGTGTGGACTTAAGTCTTTCAAAAGTTATTATGTTGTAAATGTATAGAGTTGTAATTGGACAAATTAAGTGAACTGCAACATAGTGCCGAGACACATGCACTAGACAATGCCTATTCATGGTGGACCCGGAGTCTTTTTGTTCCCCCTTACATAACACTGCTTGTCACCTATCTTGTTTTGTATACATCTGGGCAATTATTTGTAACCACATTATCAGGAATTCTCTCGTCGCTGTCTTGCCCGAAGTGTTCAGTAAGCAAAGCTGTAAGGTTGGCCTGATCCCCCGCAGCTAGCCCCCGCATCATCGCTTCGTTGACCGCCCGAGCTACCCGGGCATCTGCGTTGGTGCACCCCGGTACCATCCCACGGCTCTGCTCACGTACACAACCTGGCATTGTAACGACGTTGTAGACTTTTTCGCAACTTGTCACTCTCAAATGTATAAAATATAATAATGTTCTTAGGTCTACTCTTGATCAACAAATTCTGGATATGTGATGTACAATCAAGCTAGTCGAAGTCGTTAACGGAGAATATAAGACGAACGCAAATCTGGAACTCGGATGTGAAAGCGGATACAAACAAAATGGCGCGCCGCACTGATTGCTATAACGGACCAATCACAGCCCGCGTAGCACGACCCGTTAGCAACGACCGACCATTTCCGGACTACGATAATTTCGCTCGGGAAAAGTGATCAAATTTTGGAAGAGACCGAAGGCTGTGCGAAAAAAACTGGTCTAGAAAAACCGTTTAAAACACATCTTCTACTATGTTTTAGACTTCCAAATTTTGATACTAGGTACAGAAAAGACCACTCTTTCAGAAAATGCAAAAAAACAAAAATCTATTTTTTTCACCTAAATTGACATTTTAGCTGATTACGGAGAATCGCTGGTTGCGACTTTTTGTTGGTTTTGTGGTGCCGGGTCACATATGTATATGTAGGGCCTTGGGAAGAGGGGGTGCACCCACTGCAATTTTTGTGTATGATATATTTGATGCCATTATGCTTTTTTTACGAAATTGTCACAAATCCTATAACATGTATTCCTAGCTGGCACGCGACCCAATAATACTCGCGACACTCGATACCGGCTCGGTGCGTGGTAACCATCTGATAGTACATTTTTTGTGTTGACAATGGAAACCGGATTGCTGGAAACTGAATTCAGACAAGGACACGATACAACGAATCGTCTTCTTTCTCTTATAATTTAATGAAACGTGGTACAGCGGATAAGCTCCCATATAATGCAAATTTTGCACTTTTTGAGAAAAGCATGAAACTTCTAGCATAGTTAGTTTATATTATATCCCGCATACTAAGAATCTTGCAATCTGATTGGTCTAAACGAGGTCACATAATCAATGATAGATAAGTACTATCTCCCTGCGATAGGACTTTTGTAAAGTAATTTTTTGCTGCTACCCCACTTGCCCACCCTTGCCCATTGAATACGCATATCAAAGTAGGTTACGCGAAATGTCAAAGTCAATGTCAAAGTCAAATGAGCGCGCATCGACTGTATTAGTATTACATGTATGCATGTTGCGCTTTGTAAAATCTAGCTGAAGCTAAATTGTCTGCAGAATGAGTTCTCATTATTATGTAAAATTCACTTTAAATAGACCTTATTGCCGATGTGGGATATAAAACAAATATTAACCTCCTTTACTTGGGCAATTGATACAACTTAGCATCGCCTCGGTGATCTCGGGACTACCATCATCCTTCGCCTTGCGGCTCGGGATGATAGTAGCCCCGAGATCATCTCGGCGATGATATTTTGCACCATTACCCTCGTAATGGGGCTTTCACATATACACTCCGGGGCCCGTACGGCGAGTAAAAACAGACATTTTGGGAATTTTCGGCCGGTGTCCGGCCGGCTACCGTAAAGATCCTACGGGCGCCGGGAGAGTTTTTGAAGCCGTACGGGCGCCGTGGTGTTGAGTCGGCTGCTCCCAATTCTCCCGGCGTTTTAATCTGACCGTTAGGCCGTAGAGAGCCCGTGAAGGGCCGGCAGGGCACCTTACGGGTCCCGTGCGGGCTCCGGACTGTGTCCGGACGGGCCCCTCACGATTTTGGGGGGTCAATTCTCATGAAAAATCTGTACGGGCACCTTACGGTGCTAAAGGGTGCCGTACGTGTACCCTACGGCTCCCTCACGGGCCCCTCAAGAGCCCCGGGTAATATGCATAACACCGGGCGTCTGCTGTCCGGGAGATTTGAAATGAATATTGCCCGTGCGGGCCCCTCACGGCGGCATCTCAAAATGTACGACGCAGCTTTAAATACAGGAGGTGCGGATTTCAGAGGACACATAGTTCAGAGCACCGCACGGGACCCGACCGGGTGCCTTGAGGACCCCGGCCGGGCCCCGACAGGGCACCTTGAGGACCCCGGCCGGCCCCCGGCATGGCACCTTCCGGGAGCCACGGGTGCACCTGCTCATCGGACGGAGCACGTAAGCTTACCGGGCGGCATCCTTACGGGCGCCTTGCATTTCACCCGACCAATTTTGTCCGGGCACCTCCCGGGCGCCGCAGAATATGTGACCACACATGCCGTAGAAATGAAAATCGGACGGTTCCCGTACGGTCTCTAAATCCACGGCAAGCTGCCGGGTAGGGAAAATCGTACGGGGCCCGGTTTATATGTGACCTAGGCATTATCGACTACTATTTGCTTACCATAAGATTCATTTTCAGATGTGGAGGGAAGTCAGATTTGGCCTCCGAGGCCCGTGAGAGGTCAAATCCTAAATGGCCGCCAATCCCGCCTATTCTAATGTACAAACACGCTTAACTTTTGAACCAAATAGTCCAGAAAAACGTTTAAGGTGTCATTTCCAACTAAATTGGGGATACCATTTCATTATTTTGGTAATACTTTTGAGATCGCCACAACTCAGGGTTTGCATTGAGGTCAAGGTCAAGGTCAAAATTGACCAAAAAATAGCAAGTTTTGAACGTTTACAAAAAGCGGTCCCATTTATTTGTCATTTGTTCTCCCCTGTGTTCTAAAATTTCTTTAGGAGTGGTTCCCCTGCATTGTTCCCCCTATTATCTCATTCCCTTTAAGTTAGTTTATTTCGCTAAATAGCACCAGATCATTCTTTGTCTTGTAATTGATCATTATGCATAGCATGGTAAGTGGGCAGCTAGGCAGTATACGGCAAACACCTCAATTCAAGGAATGCCAAGGAAATTCAGTGGACCTGGCCAGACACTCGTGGAGAGGATCACTTGGTGATCATGTTTGGTGGTCTACACATCGAGATGGCCACGTTGAAGTTGCTAGGAGACTGGTTGGAAGACAGTGACGGGACAAACGCCGTGGTACAGGCCGGCATTGCAAGTTCCGGAACAGCAAATTCCTTCATACATGCCAGCCATGTCACCAAGACACGCCATGCCCACCAGGTCACAGCTTCAAGCCTTTTTACACTCCTCCAACAAGCTTACATTAACTCTTATCCTGCCATGAGACTGCTAGCGCGCTATCGTTATAGTGCCGTGTGCATGCGAGCGTGCTATCGATTGACTGCCACGTTCGTGCTAGCGAGCCACCGCTACTCTGCTTTGTTCACGCTAGCGCGCATATGTAATAACAGTTATTGTTCATGCCCATTGCACCGTGCTGAGTGCTTTTGCAGCGCTATTGAAAGTACCATCGCGTGCATCAGATTATCGGCTTTGGATTACGCGTCTTTGTATAACAGTCAGATTGGATTTTCTCGAGTAATTCAGCGATTTGTTTTTTGTAAAGATTTAAATAACACGCACTTGAACCAACCTTAAAATTAACTTGGCACACAGGAGATTCGTGGCTGGCAGAATAGCAATTAGCACTGTGGCACTGGGTGCATTGTATGATGGGTGGCAGCTTAAGAGTTAAGGAATGCACATCCGATGATAGTGATGCCATTCAACCAGATAGTCTGCATTTTGAGGAGTGGTGCGTACGGCGAGCAAAGGCCTGTGTCCACTTTGACTTCTGGCTTAAGACTCTGTCGTTAGAGCTTCTGTTGCTGCGGTTCATCAGGTCTCTACGTGAAGGTAACTTCAAGCTCTACGTGGAAACTCTGACGCAGATTATGCCCTGGATGTTCGCCCTAGATCACACGCTCTACTCCAGATGGCTTTCCGTACACATCCGTGACATGACTACTCTCGCTGTTAAACACCAAGATGTACTAGCAGAATTCATGTCTGAAAATGTTGTCAAAACCAGCAACAAATTCTCTGCCATGGCAATTGACCAGTCCCATGAGCAGAACAATGCAACGGTGAAAAGTTCTGGAGGAGCTATTGGACTTACTGGCAATCCAGGAGCACTCCGACACTAAATGATAGCAGGGCCAGAAATTGCCAGGATCACTACAGAGTTTTAGGAACAGACCATAAAGCAAAATAATGGTGCTGCTAACACTGGACAACATCACCATGACCAGCAACCTGAAGTGCAGGCAGCATTCCTGAGGGATGTTAACCCTAATAAGGCCGGGGGGCCATTATGGCCCCCCCCCCCTCCACTTTTTTTTTTTTGTTCCCAACAAAAATCGTAACGACTCAACCAGCCGCTGAATAAGCGGGGGGGGGGGGTAATTTTTAAAAATTTTATATAATTTGTATTTTATTTTTTAATAAAAAAAAGAAAAAAAAAAAAAAAAAAATCACAAAAGGGGGGGGGGGTTTGCTCAAAAATACACACATAAACAAAAACCGAAGGGGGGATTCAACCCCCCATACCCTCCCCCCCCCCCCCCCCCCCCTGCGTACGCGCCTGCTCGTCTGAATACAGTTTACCCCTTCCCTTTTACGCTTCATTAAATCATTAGAGAAAGAAGACGATTCGTTGTACCGTTCTCGACTCTTAATCCTCGTCTGAATTTAGTTTTCCCCTCCCCCCTCTTGTACGTTTCATTAAATCATTAGAGAAAGAAGACGACTCGTTGTACCGTTCTCGACTCTTAATCCTCGTCTGAATTTAGTTCCCCCACCTCCTGCGCGAAGCGCGGAAGCTTTGACATTTTATTTAATTATTAGATAAACAAGACGATTCGTTGTACCGTTCTCGAAAATAATCCTCGTCTGAATACAGTTCTCCCCCTCCCGCGCGAAGCGCGGAAGCTTTTACGTTTCATTAAATCATTAGAGAAAGAAGACGATTCGCTGTACCGTTTTCGACTCTTAATCCTTGTCTGAATTTCAAAAATGTTTTTTGTCTGCTCCTTTTTCTTCATATGTTCTCTCCCTTTTCTCTCCTCTCTTTTTTTGGCCGGCATTTTTTTTGGGGGGCCGCCCCCACTGCCCCCTGGCTACGCGCCTGCGGTCAGATAAACATATTTTGATACCTTGTCCGCCCTCGGAAACTCATGGGTTGAAGGCAAATTACGGTCAGATAAGCATTCAGGGGCCCGCCTCAGGGCCCCTGGTGGCGTCGAGGGTGCGGAAACCCCTGAATCTCAGGGGTTTCAGGCATTTGATTACGGTCAGTTGAACTTATTTTTATACTTTATTTGTGACACTGGCAGGACACTGATTGGCGTGAGGTCCAGCGAGCGGAGCTCCCAGAAGATCAAGGGTTTTAGGCACTAAATTGCGGCCAGATGAGTATCAAGGGGCCTGCCCAAGAGCTCTTGCTTGGGTCCCGGGGGCAGAGCCCCCGGAAGCTCAGGGGTTTCAGGCATTTATTTACGGTCAGATGAGCATTTTTTACCTTATTTTGTTGTGACACTGGTAGTTAACTATTCTTTCTTTCTTGCTCTTTTTCTTTCTATTTCTCTTTAAAATGCTTTTCCAAAAAAAATTGGGGGAGGGGGGGAGCTGGAGGCTCCCGATCCCCGCCGTTCCGCGGGCATCTCAAGAAGCAAATTTCTTGCCTGGCTTGTTAATTTACAAACGCATACAAAAGTATAATTTACTAAGGAATGAGGAAAAATCTCGGGAAATTATGTCATTTCAGCATTATGTGTAAACCACCGTTATGGAATTAGAAATAAACCACGTTCAAATTTTATTTTCCCCGAGCCCCCTCCCCGATCAATACGCCAGTGCCCCGCCCCCCCCCCCTCCGATCTACACTTTGTTGGCGGAAAAATCGCAACTGATCTCCCCTACCTTTCTTCTTTCTCTTTTTTTCTTTCCCTTTCTCTCCTCTTTCCCTTTTCCTTCCCTTCCTTCTCTCTCGTTTAGGTTTGATGGGGGGGGGGTAGGGGGAGGCAAGGTCATTTCGGCCCCCACCCTTCTCCACACGTTGTTGGCGGGATTAACTGCAAATGATCTATTTCCCCTTCTTTTCACCTTTTTTTTCGGTCCCTTTTAGCTCTCCTTTTTCCCTTTCCTTCTTTCTCTCTTTTTTTAGCGGCGCGGGGGAGTCAAGGACATTTTGCCCCACCCTACCCCGATCCACAACTTGTTGGCGGAAAAATTGCAACTGATACCCCCTTCTTTCTATTTCCTTCCTTCTCTCTTATTTTTTTGATTGGGGGAGGGGGGAGGCGACAGCCTGGGAGGCGAGGCTCTTTCGCCCCCCCCCCCGAGATCACTTCTTCCCCCTTTTCTTTTCTTCTTCCTCTTTTTTCTTTCCCTTTCTCTCCTCTTTCCCTTCTTTTCCTTCTCTCTCTCTCTCTCTCTCTCTCTTTTTTCCTCCTTTTTTTTTCCTCCTTCTTTTTTTCCTTCTTTTTGTTTTTCCTTTTTTTTTTCCTTTTTTTTTTCCTTCTCTTTGTTTTCCTTCTTTGTTTTCCTTTTTTTTCTCCAGAGGGGGGGGGGCCGGGCACCCCGGCCCCCCCCCCCCCTGGATCCGCCACTGCCCTTATTTACTGGAGGAAAATGCGGTTTAGAGTTAAAGCAGATCTACTTCCCTGCCTGGAATCAAATCTGATCGAAAACAATAGTGCACCTGTGGCCCAAGCAATAATTCATGATGGTGCAGCTGTGGTTTAAATGCTCAATCCTGGAACATCAGAAACATTTCAAGAGTATGGAGTAAGAGTGTTTGCCCCATACATCTTTGCTCAACTCGAGAAAAGCATACAAGTTCAAGTTCAAGTTCAGTATTTATTTAATTCCATAGTAAAATAAGCAGTTACATAAAAATATTACATTTACATAATTATTATTAACATAGTACAATATTGACAGTAAAAACAAACAAATAGGAATTAGGTTGCTGTATAAAAACGAAAGAGGGTTTGTCTGGACAGCCACCAGAAACGTTAAACTAGTGTAGGAATCATACAAAATGATATATGGTATTTGAATAAACAATAACAAAAAACAACAACAAAATAAAACAAAACAAAGTAGAACATAAGCAAAAACAAAAACATACATGTACACCACACAACCCTAAACAAATATGCACTGTGGAGTAAGTGACCTTGTCTGTGGGATGTATTTACCTGCTAGCCTGAAAGCCTCAACGAGACAGAAAAGGGGGAAAGGGCACCATGAAAAGGGTGGCTCCTTCTACTGTGCTGCCAAAAAACTGGAAGGACTTCCTTCGAGTCAATGAGAACAAAACTGAATTGTTTGCTTTCCTGTCACGCGAAGCCGTTCATCTTCCTCTACAGCAGGGCGAGGAACTGCATGTATGCAACAGATGGAAGTGGAGTACTCTGCTCTCCTGCTGAGTCACACTTGGCAGGCCTTGCCCCATGCTCGCACGAGGAGGCTGACACTCATCTACTTCTGCATGTGGCAGATGCTGTCCAAAATAGGGTGTAAAAAGTACCGTTGATACTGATGTGGTTGTACTGGCCGTGGCTTCATTCAGCAAGACAGCCCCTGATGAGCTGTGGATGCCTTTGGTTTCGGATCAAGCTTTCGGTACATAGCTGTTCACGAAATGGTTGTCACCATGAGTCCGACACAGTGTATTACTCTCCAAGTCTTTCGTGCGTTCACCGGGTGTGACACTGTTTCTGCATTCGCTGGCAGTGGAAAAAAGACTGCTCAGGAAACTTGGAAGTCTTTCCCAGAGGTAAATGATGCTTGAATTGATCCACTGTTGCTGCAAGAAAGGGTGCACAGGACGTTGTCAATGTGCCAAAGCTGCACTGTGCTCTTGTTCTGGAGACTGTTAAATTTTGATCGTTACCATTAGGATATTCATAAGTTGTGGACAGTGCTAAATTTATGTGGATATCTATAGCTGTGGTAATGAACAGGATTTGGGTCGTATTTAGAATAGTTTTTTTTTGTCTTCTGGGCCCAATTTTATAATGCTGCTTACTGGTAAGCAAATTTTCGTGCCAACTGTAGCAGAAAAATTTGCTTGAGCAGGTTAGCAAAAAAACAAGGGGTCCACCTTGCACGTTCACAATGGATTTGCATTGTTACAAAATTCATGTTCGTGCAGTAAGCACCGTAAGGTTAGTATGCATTTTCGTGTGCTTACGGTAAGTAGAAAACCGTACGTAATCACAGAATCGGCCGTTCAGCACCTATATGAAATTTTTTCCTGGATAGTCAAGTGGTGGAACATTGGTCTTGTTTATTATTTTTTTAAATATAGACTCTTTTGGTGTCAAAATAGTGGCAAAGTTTTTTTTTAAACTAGATGGAACTTCAACTGCGCACAATTCAAGTTTAATTATATTCCATTAACAGGTTCTCAGAATATCGTGATGATATGCTATTTTTCAAATAAATGTATGACCCCTTTGATCTTTGACCTTATGATCTTACAATCTAATCAGATCATTTGCTCTGCTAGATACATACATGTCCTGAGTCTGCTGGTAATCCGTCAATCGGTTCTTCAGATAACGAAATATCACAAGCTTTTTTAGATATATAATGAGCCCTTTGACATTTGAACTCGTGACCCCACAAATCTAATCAGTTCATTGGCTCTGCAATACACATACATGACCCAAGTTTGGCGGGAATCCCTCAATCGGTTCTTGACTAAACAACGCGATACGTTCGCTACTTTGTAGCGGAAGCATAAAAATCACCTTTTTGGCCTAATTTGACCTTGACCTAATTGCAAATCCCCCAATGTAGTTGGAAATGACGCCTTTAGCGTTTTTCTGGACTATTTGGTTCAAAAGTTAACCGTGTTTGTACATTAGAATAAGCGGGACTGGCGGCCATTTTGGATTTGACCTCTCAGGGTCATCAGAGGTCAAATCTGACTTCCTCCACATCTGAAAATAAATCTTATGGTAAAAGCGAACTATTCTAGGAGTTTCATGCTTTTCTCAAAAAGTGCACAATTTTCTTGATAAGCCGCTGCACTGTGAAAGCTTCCGCGCTTTCCACGGGATGGGCGAAAAATGAATTCAGACAAGGATTAAGATTAATAATCAAATGAAACGTCAAAGCTTCCGCGTTACGCGCGGGAGGGGGGGAACTGTATTCAGACAAGGATTAAGAGTCGAAAACAGTACAACGAATCGTCTTCTTTCTCTAATAATTTAATGAAACATCGAGCGATCGACGCCACTGATAACAGGGACTTTTAGATTTGCACGTCGACAGCTTTGACTGCAATGTGTGACGTCATTTTAAGGCACTGCGCATGCGTCACGTCGTCTCAGTCGGCGATCGATAATGCGTCAACCTTGATTTTCCTAAATCTAGTACGGTACTAGTATGTCGCGTGCGCGCGCGTGCACGCTTATATTACTTCCTGCATGCATGTATATCGTCAAGTGAAATCTAAAAGATTTCTAATTGTAGTCAACATGGGCAGTTGGGTACGTTGACACGCATGATCAGTCGGCGTTCGTCGTGTTCTCGTCCACTCAATCTAAAAGTCCCCAATGACCAGGGGCGTCGATCCCGGGGGGGGGAGGGGGGGGGACACGTCCCCCCCCCCCTCCCCCCTCGATTTTTGTAGGGGGGATCGTCCCCCGGAAAATTTGTAAAAAGTGCATAAAAATAATATACAGCAAATACTGACTAAAGACTGCAACACACTATTATGCTTTGGAAGGCCCAAGAGTGCAGCGTTTAGACAAATACAAATACGAAAATCTTCTGGCTCGGGAGCTATGCTCCCTCGCATAATATCCTTCAAAATATTCAAGTAAATATTGTAGAAAAGTGAATTGTGAAAAAAAGTATATTGTTTCTTTTCATACTATAGTTTTCCTAAGGAATATAATTTTGTAATACAGCAAAACTTCAAAACCTGTGAGGGGGTAGTTACTTCCGTCACCTTCACCCCTCTCGTTCACTATGCTCACTCACTCAGACTTGGGGCTGTTCCCCCCCGCCGATAAAATTATTTCTAATTCGATGCCAGTGACTAATTTACAAATGTTGCTGAAATGGCATGATTTTCTCTGAGCTTCCGGGGGCTCTGCCACCTTACCCCCACCAAGGGCGCTAAGACGGGCCCCTGGTTGCTCAGCTGACCATGATTAAATGCCTAAAACACCTGAGCTTCCGGGGGCTCCGCCCCCTGGACCCTACCAGGACCCTAAGCGGGCCACTGGAAGCTCATCTGACCATATTCAAAGCCTAAAACCTTGAGCTTCCGGGGGCTCCGCGCCCTACACCCCACCAAGGGCCCTAAGGCGACCCCTGGATGATCATCTGATCGTAAGTTCATGCCTAAAACCGCTGAGATTCTGGGGGCTTCGCCCCCTGGACTCCACTAAGATTACGGACCTGCATGCAAGTGTCACAAATAAGGTATCAAAATATGCTCATCTGACCATTATTAAATGCCTAAAACTCTGAACTTCATGGGTCTCCGTCCCTTGACCCCCGCCGGGGCTTTGCCCCTGGACCCACGCTAATTTACGAGCCACTTGCTTTGCTCTATTTGATCGCAAATACTTTAGCTCCCCTCCCCCCTCCCACTTTGAAATGTAACATGTAAGAGCGGTGAAAAAAAAAAGTTTTTGCTCACTAGGTCACTCCTCCCTCGTTCCTCGCGTTTCGTCCCCCCGGTCATGAAAAGAAATCGCCGTCCCTGCTAGTGACCAATTCATGCCGACGACCCCGGCAGGAAAAACAAGGACCCGGCATATTTAGCCTAGCACGTTCGCATGCCTGAGGGCCATCCGAGAACAGGCGCGCATGCATAGGAACATTATTATCGAAGAAGGCCGGAATGTACAATGTAGAATATCATAATAAGTGCGTGCATGCGTGTGTGTGAGAGAGAGAGAGAGAGAGATAGAGAGAGGGAGAGAGCATCTAAGCTTGACGCATTATTACAATTCAATTATACATGTGTTCATGAATTATTCAGACTTTTTCATGCCGGAAATATACATGAAGGTAATGTGATGAAGTTTGATATTAAATTATCTGACAGTGCATAACAGTCTGTTTAATATATATCATGCCTCGCAATACCAGCTCGTTTCTATCGCAACGTGCAATTCAACAACATAACAAAATGGTCGACGCTATCAGTATCTATCCGATACTGCTATCCCATAATTGAGATCCACTCAACATGTTTTTAAGGTAACATGTGTTGCCACCAAATAAAAGAAATAAAACCCCACCTCTCCAAAAAACATTGGCGCCGATACGTATTCCAACTCTCATAATTTCTAAATGTCTCAAAATTCAACATTTGGGTGTAGAATGATAAATTTCATTTCCATTAGTCTTCTTGTAAGCATGATAATTATTTGTTTGTTTATTTTTAAGAAAGTTTCGGTCGGGACAATATGATGACCAACATGAAGTTAAAAATTACTCATTAATTTGGTTAAGCTGAATGTAACCTTGTCGGACAATTAATCTTCTACACCGAGTTTATTTCTTTCTTTTTTGTCGAAGGTTTATAATTCCAAAAGTTCATTATCTCGAAGAACATTATTCCGAAGGTTGATAATTCCCAAGGTTTATTAATCAGAAAGATTCTTTATTCCAACAGTTCATAATTCTGATGTTTGTTTATCCTAACGCTCGTCATTTCAAAGGCTTATAATGATAGATCGAAAGATGAAATAGGGTTTTTACTCCCGAAACGAAGAGAGTTTTTCCTTTTCACAGTTGCAAACCTCGTCCAGAGTATACTGAATCCTATTTTATTCTCAGAATTCGAATAAACGAACTTTTGAAAGTACCATCGTTCGGGAAAAAACGGTGTCATCCATTAATCTACCAAAGCGAGAGCATTAAAGTGTGACGCGTTATTAGTATATGTTGGGCAGGTAATGTGATTAGGCTCGATATCAAATTGTCTAATTATGCATTACGGTTGGGTTCCATTTTTTTCTTGTATCATGCCTATCAATTTAATCAGCTTGTTTCTATCGTAACATCCATCTCAACAACACAAATGGTTGATGCTATAAATATACATCCTGTCATGCTATCCCATAAATTAGCTCCACTCAACATATTTCTAAGGTAACGTGTGCCCCTCCCAAAAAAAAAAAAAAATAATAATAAATAAAAATACAACCCCACTTCTCTAAAAACCATTGTGCCGATAGGTATTCAACATTTTGATAGATAATTCCAAAATGTCTCAAAACTCAACATTCAGGTGTAAAATTTGAAATTTCATTTGCATTTCTCTCCTTGTAAGCAAGATAATTATGTGTTTGTTTATTTCGAAGAAAGTCGGGATAATATGATGACCAACATGATGTTTAAATTGACTCATTAACTCATAGCCTGCCATGAGGCTGCGTGCACGCTATTGTTACTCTGCTTCTTGCATGCTAGCGCGCATTCGTAATAGCAGTTATTGTTCATGCCCATTGGACTGTGCCCAGTGTTTTGCACGCGCTATTGTTAGTACCATCGCGTTAATCCGATTATCTCGTTATAAATCTGGCACTGGGGGATTAGCCCTGTGGCAGGATAAGAGTTAACTTGGTTAGCCTGAATGTAATCTTCTAGGTTAATTAACCTACTAAACCGAGTTTATTTAGGGTTTTGTCGAAGTTTTATGATTCCGAAAGTTCATTATCTCGGAGATACATAATTCCCTATCTATCTATCTGAGTATCTGCTCCCGGTTCGGAGGTTGATTGCAACATCTCTCCATTTCACTCTATCTTCTGCCATTCTGGTGCACTCTTGCAGTTTTAGTCCACTCCAGTTCTTGACATTCTCTTCCCAGTTGATTCTGGGTCTCCCTCTAGGTCTACTTCCTTCCACTCTTCCTTCCAATACATCCTTTAAGAGGCTTTCGTGCCTTTTAACATTACCAAAGTATTTGATTTTTCTCTCCTTAACTAATCCTACTAGTGCAATTTGTTTACGCCCTGCCATAATTCCCAAGATTTAATAATCAGAAAGATTCTTTATTCCTCACAATTCCAAGGTGCGTTTCTCCGGATGCTCGTCATTTCAAAGGTTTATAATGATAAGTCGGGAGATGAAATAGGGTTCTTTCTTCCGAAAAAGGGAGAGTTTTTCCTTTTCACAGTTGCAAACCTCGTCCAGAGTATACTGAATCCTATTTTATTCTCAGAATTCGAATAAACGAACTTTTGAAAGTACCATCGTTCGGGAAAAAACGGTGTCATCCATTAATCTACCAAAGCGAGAGCATTAAAGTGTGACGCGTTATTAGTATATGTTGGGCAGGTAATGTGATTAGGCTCGATATCAAATTGTCTAATTATGCATTACGGTTGGGTTCCATTTTTTTCTTGTATCATGCCTATCAATTTAATCAGCTTGTTTCTATCGTAACATCCATCTCAACGACACAAATGGTTGATGCTATAAATATACATCCTGTCATGCTATCCCATAAATTAGCTCCACTCAACATATTTCTAAGGTAACGTGTGCCCCCCCCCCCAAAAAAAAAAAAAAAAAAAAAAAATAGAATAAAAATACAAACCCACTTCTCTAAAAAAACCATTGTGCCGATAGGTATTCAACATTTTGATAATTCCAAGATGTCTCAAAATTCAACATTCAGGTGTAAAATTTGAAATTTCATTTGCATTTCTCTCCTTGTAAGTAAGATAATTATGTGTTTGTTTATTTCGAAAAAAGTCGGGATAATATGATGACCAACATGATGTTTAAAATGACTCATTAACTTGGTTAGCCTGAATGTAATCTTCTCGGTAAATTAACCTACTAAACCGAGTTTATTTAGTTTTTTGTCGAAGTTTTATGATTCCGAAAGTTCATTATCTCGGAGATACATAATTCCTTATCTATCTATCTGAGTATCTGCTCCCGGTTCGGAGGTTGATAGCAACATCTCTCCATTTCACTCTTTCTTCTGCCATTCTGGTGCACTCTTGCAGTTTTAGTCCACTCCAGTTCTTGACATTCTCTTCCCAGTTGATTCTGGGTCTCCCTCTAGGTCTACTTCCTTCCACTCTTCCTTCCAATACGTCCTTTAAGAGGCTTTCGTGCCTTTTAACATTACCAAAGTATTTGATTTTTCTCTCCTTAACTAATCCTACTAGTGCAATTTGTTTACGCCCTGCCATAATTCCCAAGATTTAATAATCAGAAAGATTCTTTATTCCTCACAATTCCAAGGTGCGTTTCTCCGGATGCTCGTCATTCAAAGGTTTATAATGATAAGTCGGGAGATGAAATAGGGTTCTTTCTTCCGAAAAAGGGAGGGGTTTTTCCTTTTCACAGTTGCAAACCTCGTCCAGAGTATACTGAACCCTATTTTATTCTCAGAATTCGAGTAAACGAACTTTTGAAAGTACCATCGTTCGGGAAAAAACGGTGTCATCCATTAATCTACCAAAGCGAGAGCATTAAAGTGTGACGCGTTATTAGTATATGTTGGGCAGGTAATGTGATTAGGCTCGATATCAAATTGTCTAATTATGCATAACGGTTGGGATCCATTTTTTTCTTGTATCATGCCTATCAATTTAATCAGCTTGTTTCTATCGTAACATCCATCTCAACGACACAAATGGTTGATGCTATAAATATACATCCTGTCATGCTATCCCATAAATTAGCTCCACTCAACATATTTCTAAGGTAACGTGTGCCCCCCCCCCCCAAAAAAAAAAAAAAAAAAAAAAAAAAAAATAGAATAAAAATACAAACCCACTTCTCTAAAAAAACCATTGTGCCGATAGGTATTCAACATTTTGATAATTCCAAGATGTCTCAAAATTCAACATTCAGGTGTAAAATTTGAAATTTCATTTGCATTTCTCTCCTTGTAAGTAAGATAATTATGTGTTTGTTTATTTCGAAAAAAGTCGGGATAATATGATGACCAACATGATGTTTAAAATGACTCAATAACTTGGTTAGCCTGAATGTAATCTTCTCGGTAAATTAACCTACTAAACCGAGTTTATTTAGTTTTTTGTCGAAGTTTTATGATTCCGAAAGTTCATTATCTCGGAGATACATAATTCCCTATCTATCTATCTGAGTATCTGCTCCCGGTTCGGAGGTTGATAGCAACATCTCTCCATTTCACTCTTTCTTCTGCCATTCTGGTGCACTCTTGCAGTTTTAGTCCACTCCAGTTCTTGACATTCTCTTCCCAGTTGATTCTGGGTCTCCCTCTAGGTCTACTTCCTTCCACTCTTCCTTCCAATACGTCCTTTAAGAGGCTTTCGTGCCTTTTAACATTACCAAAGTATTTGATTTTTCTCTCCTTAACTAATCCTACTAGTGCAATTTGTTTACGCCCTGCCATAATTCCCAAGATTTAATAATCAGAAAGATTCTTTATTCCTCACAATTCCAAGGTGCGTTTCTCCGGATGCTCGTCATTCAAAGGTTTATAATGATAAGTCGGGAGATGAAATAGGGTTCTTTCTTCCGAAAAAGGGAGGGGTTTTTCCTTTTCACAGTTGCAAACCTCGTCCAGAGTATACTGAACCCTATTTTATTCTCAGAATTCGAGTAAACGAACTTTTGAAAGTACCATCGTTCGGGAAAAAACGGTGTCATCCATTAATCTACCAAAGCGAGAGCATTAAAGTGTGACGCGTTATTAGTATATGTTGGGCAGGTAATGTGATTAGGCTCGATATCAAATTGTCTAATTATGCATAACGGTTGGGATCCATTTTTTTCTTGTATCATGCCTATCAATTTAATCAGCTTGTTTCTATCGTAACATCCATCTCAACGACACAAATGGTTGATGCTATAAATATACATCCTGTCATGCTATCCCATAAATTAGCTCCACTCAACATATTTCTAAGGTAACGTGTGCCCCCCCCCAAAAAAAAAAAAAAAAAAAAAAAAAAAAAATAGAATAAAAATACAAACCCACTTCTCTAAAAAAACCATTGTGCCGATAGGTATTCAACATTTTGATAATTCCAAGATGTCTCAAAATTCAACATTCAGGTGTAAAATTTGAAATTTCATTTGCATTTCTCTCCTTGTAAGTAAGATAATTATGTGTTTGTTTATTTCGAAAAAAGTCGGGATAATATGATGACCAACATGATGTTTAAAATGACTCAATAACTTGGTTAGCCTGAATGTAATCTTCTCGGTAAATTAACCTACTAAACCGAGTTTATTTAGTTTTTTGTCGAAGTTTTATGATTCCGAAAGTTCATTATCTCGGAGATACATAATTCCCTATCTATCTATCTGAGTATCTGCTCCCGGTTCGGAGGTTGATAGCAACATCTCTCCATTTCACTCTATCTTCTGCCATTCTGGTGCACTCTTGCAGTTTTAGTCCACTCCAGTTCTTGACATTCTCTTCCCAGTTGATTCTAGGTCTCCCTCTAGGTCTACTTCCTTCCACTCTTCCTTCCAATACATCCTTTAAGAGGCTTTCGTGCCTTTTAACATGACCAAAGTATTTGATTTTTCTCTCCTTAACTAATCCTACTAGTGCAATTTGTTTACGCCCTGCCATAATTCCCAAGATTTAATAATAAGAAAGATTCTTTATTCCTCACAATTCCAAGGTGCGTTTCTCCGGATGCTCGTCATTTCAAAGGTTTATAATGATAAGTCGGGAGATGAAATAGGGTTCTTTCTTCCGAAAAAGGGAGAGTTTTTCCTTTTCACAGTTGCAAACCTCGTCTAGAGTATACTGAACCCTATTTTATTCTCAGAATTCGAATAAACGAACTTTTGAAAGTACCATCGTTCGGGAAAAAACGGTGTCATCCATTAATCTACAAAAGCGAGAGCATTAAAGTGTGACGCGTTATTAGTATATGTTGGGCAGGTAATGTGATTAGGCTCGATATCAAATTGTCTAATTATGCATTACGGTTGGGTTCCATTTTTTTCTTGTATCATGCCTATCAATTTAATCAGCTTGTTTCTATCGTAACATCCATCTCAACGACACAAATGGTTGATGCTATAAATATACATCCTGTCATGCTTTCCCATAAATTAGCTCCACTCAACATATTTCTAAGGTAACGTGTGCCCCCCCCCCCCCCAAAAAAAAAAAAAAAAAAAAATAGAATAAAAATACAAACCCACTTCTCTAAAAAAACCATTGTGCCGATAGGTATTCAACATTTTGATAATTCCAAGATGTCTCAAAATTCAACATTCAGGTGTAAAATTTGAAATTTCATTTGCATTTCTCTCCTTGTAAGTAAGATAATTATGTGTTTGTTTATTTCGAAAAAAGTCGGGATAATATGATGACCAACATGATGTTTAAAATGACTCATTAACTTGGTTAGCCTGAATGTAATCTTCTCGGTAAATTAACCTACTAAACCGAGTTTATTTAGTTTTTTGTCGAAGTTTTATGATTCCGAAAGTTCATTATCTCGGAGATACATAATTCCTTATCTATCTATCTGAGTATCTGCTCCCGGTTCGGAGGTTGATAGCAACATCTCTCCATTTCACTCTATCTTCTGCCATTCTGGTGCACTCTTGCAGTTTTAGTCCACTCCAGTTCTTGACATTCTCTTCCCAGTTGATTCTGGGTCTCCCTCTAGGTCTACTTCCTTCCACTCTTTCTTCCAATACATCCTTTAAGAGGCTTTCGTGCCTTTTAACATTACCAAAGTATTTGATTTTTCTCTCCTTAACTAATCCTACTAGTGCAATTTGTTTACGCCCTGCCATAATTCCCAAGATTTAATAATCAGAAAGATTCTTTATTCCTCACAATTCCAAGGTGCGTTTCTCCGGATGCTCGTCATTCAAAGGTTTATAATGATAAGTCGGGAGATGAAATAGGGTTCTTTCTTCCGAAAAAGGGAGGGGTTTTTCCTTTTCACAGTTGCAAACCTCGTCCAGAGTATACTGAACCCTATTTTATTCTCAGAATTCGAGTAAACGAACTTTTGAAAGTACCATCGTTCGGGAAAAAACGGTGTCATCCATTAATCTACCAAAGCGAGAGCATTAAAGTGTGACGCGTTATTAGTATATGTTGGGCAGGTAATGTGATTAGGCTCGATATCAAATTGTCTAATTATGCATAACGGTTGGGATCCATTTTTTTCTTGTATCATGCCTATCAATTTAATCAGCTTGTTTCTATCGTAACATCCATCTCAACGACACAAATGGTTGATGCTATAAATATACATCCTGTCATGCTATCCCATAAATTAGCTCCACTCAACATATTTCTAAGGTAACGTGTGCCCCCCCCCCCCCCAAAAAAAAAAAAAAAAAAAAAAAAATAGAATAAAAATACAAACCCACTTCTCTAAAAAAACCATTGTGCCGATAGGTATTCAACATTTTGATAATTCCAAGATGTCTCAAAATTCAACATTCAGGTGTAAAATTTGAAATTTCATTTGCATTTCTCTCCTTGTAAGTAAGATAATTATGTGTTTGTTTATTTCGAAAAAAGTCGTGATAATATGATGACCAACATGATGTTTAAAATGACTCATTAACTTGGTTAGCCTGAATGTAATCTTCTCGGTAAATTAACCTACTAAACCGAGTTTATTTAGTTTTTTGTCGAAGTTTTATGATTCCGAAAGTTCATTATCTCGGAGATACATAATTCCTTATCTATCTATCTGAGTATCTGCTCCCGGTTCGGAGGTTGATAGCAACATCTCTCCATTTCACTCTATCTTCTGCCATTCTGGTGCACTCTTGCAGTTTTAGTCCACTCCAGTTCTTGACATTCTCTTCCCAGTTGATTCTGGGTCTCCCTCTAGGTCTACTTCCTTCCACTCTTTCTTCCAATACATCCTTTAAGAGGCTTTCGTGCCTTTTAACATTACCAAAGTATTTGATTTTTCTCTCCTTAACTAATCCTACTAGTGCAATTTGTTTACGCCCTGCCATAATTCCCAAGATTTAATAATCAGAAAGATTCTTTATTCCTCACAATTCCAAGGTGCGTTTCTCCGGATGCTCGTCATTCAAAGGTTTATAATGATAAGTCGGGAGATGAAATAGGGTTCTTTCTTCCGAAAAAGGGAGAGTTTTTCCTTTTCACAGTTGCAAACCTCGTCCAGAGTATACTGAACCCTATTTTATTCTCAGAATTCGAATAAACGAACTTTTGAAAGTACCATCGTTCGGGAAAAAACGGTGTCATCCATTAATCTACCAAAGCGAGAGCATTAAAGTGTGACGCGTCATTAGTATATGTTGGGCAGGTAATGTGATTAGGCTCGATATCAAATTGTCTAATTATGCATAACGGTTGGGATCCATTTTTTTCTTGTATCATGCCTATCAATTTAATCAGCTTGTTTCTATCGTAACATCCATCTCAACGACACAAATGGTTGATGCTATAAATATACATCCTGTCATGCTATCCCATAAATTAGCTCCACTCAACATATTTCTAAGGTAACGTGTGCCCCCCCCCCCCCAAAAAAAAAAAAAAAAAAAAAAAAATAGAATAAAAATACAAACCCACTACTCTAAAAAACCATTGTGCCGATAGGTATTCAACATTTTGATAATTCCAAGATGTCTCAAAATTCAACATCCAGGTGTAAAATTTGAAATTTCATTTGCATTTCTCTCCTTGTAAGTAAGATAATTATGTGTTTGTTTATTTCGAAAAAAGTCGGGATAATATGATGACCAACATGATGTTTAAAATGACTCATTAACTTGGTTAGCCTGAATGTAATCTTCTCGGTAAATTAACCTACTAAACCGAGTTTATTTAGTTTTTTGTCGAAGTTTTATGATTCCGAAAGTTCATTATCTCGGAGATACATAATTCCCTATCTATCTATCTGAGTATCTGCTCCCGGTTCGGAGGTTGATAGCAACATCTCTCCATTTCACTCTATCTTCTGCCATTCTGGTGCACTCTTGCAGTTTTAGTCCACTCCAGTTCTTGACATTCTCTTCCCAGTTGATTCTAGGTCTCCCTCTAGGTCTACTTCCTTCCACTCTTCCTTCCAATACATCCTTTAAGAGGCTTTCGTGCCTTTTAACATGACCAAAGTATTTGATTTTTCTCTCCTTAACTAATCCTACTAGTGCAATTTGTTTACGCCCTGCCATAATTCCCAAGATTTAATAATAAGAAAGATTCTTTATTCCTCACAATTCCAAGGTGCGTTTCTCCGGATGCTCGTCATTTCAAAGGTTTATAATGATAAGTCGGGAGATGAAATAGGGTTCTTTCTTCCGAAAAAGGGAGAGTTTTTCCTTTTCACAGTTGCAAACCTCGTCTAGAGTATACTGAACCCTATTTTATTCTCAGAATTCGAATAAACGAACTTTTGAAAGTACCATCGTTCGGGAAAAAACGGTGTCATCCATTAATCTACAAAAGCGAGAGCATTAAAGTGTGACGCGTTATTAGTATATGTTGGGCAGGTAATGTGATTAGGCTCGATATCAAATTGTCTAATTATGCATTACGGTTGGGTTCCATTTTTTTCTTGTATCATGCCTATCAATTTAATCAGCTTGTTTCTATCGTAACATCCATCTCAACGACACAAATGGTTGATGCTATAAATATACATCCTGTCATGCTTTCCCATAAATTAGCTCCACTCAACATATTTCTAAGGTAACGTGTGCCCCCCCCCCCCAAAAAAAAAAAAAAAAAAAAATAGAATAAAAATACAAACCCACTTCTCTAAAAAAACCATTGTGCCGATAGGTATTCAACATTTTGATAATTCCAAGATGTCTCAAAATTCAACATTCAGGTGTAAAATTTGAAATTTCATTTGCATTTCTCTCCTTGTAAGTAAGATAATTATGTGTTTGTTTATTTCGAAAAAAGTCGGGATAATATGATGACCAACATGATGTTTAAAATGACTCATTAACTTGGTTAGCCTGAATGTAATCTTCTCGGTAAATTAACCTACTAAACCGAGTTTATTTAGTTTTTTGTCGAAGTTTTATGATTCCGAAAGTTCATTATCTCGGAGATACATAATTCCTTATCTATCTATCTGAGTATCTGCTCCCGGTTCGGAGGTTGATAGCAACATCTCTCCATTTCACTCTATCTTCTGCCATTCTGGTGCACTCTTGCAGTTTTAGTCCACTCCAGTTCTTGACATTCTCTTCCCAGTTGATTCTGGGTCTCCCTCTAGGTCTACTTCCTTCCACTCTTTCTTCCAATACATCCTTTAAGAGGCTTTCGTGCCTTTTAACATTACCAAAGTATTTGATTTTTCTCTCCTTAACTAATCCTACTAGTGCAATTTGTTTACGCCCTGCCATAATTCCCAAGATTTAATAATCAGAAAGATTCTTTATTCCTCACAATTCCAAGGTGCGTTTCTCCGGATGCTCGTCATTCAAAGGTTTATAATGATAAGTCGGGAGATGAAATAGGGTTCTTTCTTCCGAAAAAGGGAGGGGTTTTTCCTTTTCACAGTTGCAAACCTCGTCCAGAGTATACTGAACCCTATTTTATTCTCAGAATTCGAGTAAACGAACTTTTGAAAGTACCATCGTTCGGGAAAAAACGGTGTCATCCATTAATCTACCAAAGCGAGAGCATTAAAGTGTGACGCGTTATTAGTATATGTTGGGCAGGTAATGTGATTAGGCTCGATATCAAATTGTCTAATTATGCATAACGGTTGGGATCCATTTTTTTCTTGTATCATGCCTATCAATTTAATCAGCTTGTTTCTATCGTAACATCCATCTCAACGACACAAATGGTTGATGCTATAAATATACATCCTGTCATGCTATCCCATAAATTAGCTCCACTCAACATATTTCTAAGGTAACGTGTGCCCCCCCCCCCCCCCCAAAAAAAAAAAAAAAAAAAAAAAAAAATAGAATAAAAATACAAACCCACTTCTCTAAAAAAACCATTGTGCCGATAGGTATTCAACATTTTGATAATTCCAAGATGTCTCAAAATTCAACATTCAGGTGTAAAATTTGAAATTTCATTTGCATTTCTCTCCTTGTAAGTAAGATAATTATGTGTTTGTTTATTTCGAAAAAAGTCGTGATAATATGATGACCAACATGATGTTTAAAATGACTCATTAACTTGGTTAGCCTGAATGTAATCTTCTCGGTAAATTAACCTACTAAACCGAGTTTATTTAGTTTTTTGTCGAAGTTTTATGATTCCGAAAGTTCATTATCTCGGAGATACATAATTCCTTATCTATCTATCTGAGTATCTGCTCCCGGTTCGGAGGTTGATAGCAACATCTCTCCATTTCACTCTATCTTCTGCCATTCTGGTGCACTCTTGCAGTTTTAGTCCACTCCAGTTCTTGACATTCTCTTCCCAGTTGATTCTGGGTCTCCCTCTAGGTCTACTTCCTTCCACTCTTTCTTCCAATACATCCTTTAAGAGGCTTTCGTGCCTTTTAACATTACCAAAGTATTTGATTTTTCTCTCCTTAACTAATCCTACTAGTGCAATTTGTTTACGCCCTGCCATAATTCCCAAGATTTAATAATCAGAAAGATTCTTTATTCCTCACAATTCCAAGGTGCGTTTCTCCGGATGCTCGTCATTCAAAGGTTTATAATGATAAGTCGGGAGATGAAATAGGGTTCTTTCTTCCGAAAAAGGGAGAGTTTTTCCTTTTCACAGTTGCAAACCTCGTCCAGAGTATACTGAACCCTATTTTATTCTCAGAATTCGAATAAACGAACTTTTGAAAGTACCATCGTTCGGGAAAAAACGGTGTCATCCATTAATCTACCAAAGCGAGAGCATTAAAGTGTGACGCGTCATTAGTATATGTTGGGCAGGTAATGTGATTAGGCTCGATATCAAATTGTCTAATTATGCATAACGGTTGGGATCCATTTTTTTCTTGTATCATGCCTATCAATTTAATCAGCTTGTTTCTATCGTAACATCCATCTCAACGACACAAATGGTTGATGCTATAAATATACATCCTGTCATGCTATCCCATAAATTAGCTCCACTCAACATATTTCTAAGGTAACGTGTGCCCCCCCCCCCCCAAAAAAAAAAAAAAAAAAAAAAATAGAATAAAAATACAAACCCACTACTCTAAAAAACCATTGTGCCGATAGGTATTCAACATTTTGATAATTCCAAGATGTCTCAAAATTCAACATCCAGGTGTAAAATTTGAAATTTCATTTGCATTTCTCTCCTTGTAAGTAAGATAATTATGTGTTTGTTTATTTCGAAAAAAGTCGGGATAATATGATGACCAACATGATGTTTAAAATGACTCATTAACTTGGTTAGCCTGAATGTAATCTTCTCGGTAAATTAACCTACTAAACCGAGTTTATTTAGTTTTTTGTCGAAGTTTTATGATTCCGAAAGTTCATTATCTCGGAGATACATAATTCCCTATCTATCTATCTGAGTATCTGCTCCCGGTTCGGAGGTTGATAGCAACATCTCTCCATTTCACTCTATCTTCTGCCATTCTGGTGCACTCTTGCAGTTTTAGTCCACTCCAGTTCTTGACATTCTCTTCCCAGTTGATTCTAGGTCTCCCTCTAGGTCTACTTCCTTCCACTCTTCCTTCCAATACAT
The DNA here is from genome assembly GCA_035222895.1 of Strongylocentrotus droebachiensis. NCBI lineage: Eukaryota > Metazoa > Echinodermata > Echinoidea > Camarodonta > Strongylocentrotidae > Strongylocentrotus > Strongylocentrotus droebachiensis. Next base: position 500,536 of record JAVYIG010000505.1, read on the forward strand.
CCTTTAAGAGGCTTTCGTGCCTTTTAACATGACCAAAGTATTTGATTTTTCTCTCCTTAACTAATCCTACTAGTGCAATTTGTTTACGCCCTGCCATAATTCCCAAGATTTAATAATCAGAAAGATTCTTTATTCCTCACAATTCCAAGGTGCGTTTCTCCGGATGCTCGTCATTCAAAGGTTTATAATGATAAGTCGGGAGATGAAATAGGGTTCTTTCTTCCGAAAAAGGGAGAGTTTTTCCTTTTCACAGTTGCAAACCTCGTCCAGAGTATACTGAACCCTATTTTATTCTCAGAATTCGAATAAACGAACTTTTGAAAGTACCATCGTTCGGGAAAAAACGGTGTCATCCATTAATCTACCAAAGCGAGAGCATTAAAGTGTGACGCGTCATTAGTATATGTTGGGCAGGTTATGTGATTAGGCTCGATATCAAATTGTCTAATTATGCATAACGGTTGGGATCCATTTTTTTCTTGTATCATGCCTATCAATTTAATCAGCTTGTTTCTATCGTAACATCCATCTCAACGACACAAATGGTTGATGCTATAAATATACATCCTGTCATGCTATCCCATAAATTAGCTCCACTCAACATATTTCTAAGGTAACGTGTGCCCCCCCCCCCCCCCCAAAAAAAAAAAAAAAAAAAAAAAATAGAATAAAAATACAAACCCACTACTCTAAAAAACCATTGTGCCGATAGGTATTCAACATTTTGATAATTCCAAGATGTCTCAAAATTCAACATCCAGGTGTAAAATTTGAAATTTCATTTGCATTTCTCTCCTTGTAAGTAAGATAATTATGTGTTTGTTTATTTCGAAAAAAGTCGGGATAATATGATGACCAACATGATGTTTAAAATGACTCATTAACTTGGTTAGCCTGAATGTAATCTTCTCGGTAAATTAACCTACTAAACCGAGTTTATTTAGTTTTTTGTCGAAGTTTTATGATTCCGAAAGTTCATTATCTCGGAGATACATAATTCCCTATCTATCTATCTGAGTATCTGCTCCCGGTTCGGAGGTTGATAGCAACATCTCTCCATTTCACTCTATCTTCTGCCATTCTGGTGCACTCTTGCAGTTTTAGTCCACTCCAGTTCTTGACATTCTCTTCCCAGTTGATTCTAGGTCTCCCTCTAGGTCTACTTCCTTCCACTCTTCCTTCCAATACATCCTTTAAGAGGCTTTCGTGCCTTTTAACATGACCAAAGTATTTGATTTTTCTCTCCTAAACTAATCCTACTAGTGCAATTTGTTTACGCCCTGCCATAATTCCCAAGATTTAATAATAAGAAAGATTCTTTATTCCTCACAATTCCAAGGTGCGTTTCTCCGGATGCTCGTCATTCAAAGGTTTATAATGATAAGTCGGGAGATGAAATAGGGTTCTTTCTTCCGAAAAAGGGAGAGTTTTTCCTGTTCAAAGTTGCAAACCTCGTCTAGAGTATACTGAACCCTATTTTATTCTCAGAATTCGAATAAACGAACTTTTGAAAGTACCATCGTTCGGGAAAAAACGATGTCATCCATTATTCTACCAAAGCGAGAGCATTAAAGTGTGACGCGGCGGTGTTATTGATTATGATGAGGCTCGTTATCCAATCGGCGTTAAAAGCAGCTATCCCATGAATTCTGTTCACAATACAACAAGCTGCTTAAGTAATGGGTGAATTTACAACAAAAACTAAAACCAAACAATCATCATATTAGCTCCATCCCTTGCAGAGCTATCCAATCATCTTTCCCATTAATATCAATCCACCAATCATCATCATAATTTTGATCGACCAATTGAAGGTGTTTCCTTTTTAATCTATCTGATTTGTTCATATAAATCCCGTTCTCTTATGAGATCACCGCCTGCAGAGAAGGACAAACGTATCATTTACCATTTACAATTGGTCGAACGTAGTTACCTAGTCATATGTCTCCTGCGATTTCATTTGACCTCCGTTGATCAGTAGCTTTAGCCTACAGTTTGAATCTTACGGTTAATATTTCCCGCCTTTCTGTATTCAAGCAACTGTTTTCTTCGTTGCCAAATTTGTTCATTTTTTTATCCGAGAAAGACGTCAGGTTATCATCGTGCTGTTTGATTATTTTGGGAAGCCCTTGAAAATCGATCTGTAAAATGGTAAGTGTTTTATGTTTTTGTTTTAATCTTTAATAGTGAAATGGCCATCATGAGCCTGAATTGATTTCATTGCCGTTGTACTTAATGCCCGTTTCAATATAAGCATATACAAGATTCCTTTCTAGATTGAGATATAAATGACTTTGTTGAAAGGATGTATTTTGATTTAAATTAAAGCAAATTCGTAATAATTTAGTTAAACAAAAAAATTTTCAAGATGATTCACAAAATTATTGCCTTAAAAAAAAATTCGAAAATCGCAAATTGTGAATAATAATTTTTGCACTTGTGACAAATTTGTATGAGAATATGTATGAGAATGATGACAGAGAGGTATATTGCAGTAAATAAAGAAAAATATATGTGTGCTTTATTGACTACTCTAAAGCATTCGAAAAAAGTCACCACGACAAATTGATTGAAAGCTTACGAAAAATTAATCTAGATGGTAAGAACATACGTCTCATATTTACTGGGAGCAGACAGCTGCCATCAAAATTAACAATGAAATTACAGGTTACACAAAAATCGAAAGAGGAGTACGTCAGGGTTGCGTAATGTCCCCATCTCTGTTCAACTTGTGCACTGAGTTGGTATTCAGGGAAATTTCAGATATGAAAGGTGTTAGTTTTGGGGGTGTAAATATTAATAATTTACGTTATGCTGATGACACTGTACTTTGCGCAGAGAATGAAGCAGATTTACAACATGTATTGGATATTGTAAAAGTCAATAGTGAAGAGTTTGGTCTAAGCATGAATGTCAAGACAGTTAAGTCAATGATTTTTAGTAAAACAGAGAATAAGCCTAGAATATGTTTGAAACTCGATGGAAATATCATTGAGCAAGTCAGTATAAATTACATCTACTTAGGACAAAATATCACAGATGATGCCAGATGCGAAGCAGAAATAAAAAGAAGAATAGAAATTGCTCGGAATACATTTCTGGCAATAAAAGGATTATTCACAAATAGAAAGGTGAAATTTGCGCTTAGGTTGAGACTAGTAAACTGTTATGTATGGTCTGTCCTATTGTATGGAGCAGAAAAATGGACAATAAAAAAGGCAATGGAAAATAGAATAACATCTTTTGAAACGTGAATCTACAGCAGAATGATGAAAATATCCTGGAAACGAATGAAAACGAACAAAGAGATATTGCACATGGCAGGGCGTAAACAAATTGCACCAGTAGGATTAGTTAAGGAGAGAAAAATCATATACTTTGGTAATGTTAAAAGGCACCAAAGCCTCTTAAAGGATGTATTGGAAGGAAGAGTGGAAGGAAGTAGACCTAGAGGGAGACCCAGAATCAACTGGGAAGAGAATGTCAAGAACTGGAGTGGACTAAAACTGCAAGAGTGCACCAGAATGGCAGAAGATAGAGTGAAATGGAGAGATGTTGCAATCAACCTCCGAAGCGAGAGAAGATACTTAGATAGATAGATAGAAAAAGTTGATTCAACGTTTCACTAGTTGATGTATTGCAAGGATGTGATTATGTTTTGGAAAATAATATATAATTTGATATTCCACCTATTCAAAGTAGAACTTCAAATCAGCCAAAACATATTAGTTGTAGGTAAAGACATATAGAAACAAGAAATACACTCTCCTGAATATTATGTTCAATTATACGCAATATGCAATTTATAAATGTTACGTTAAAAAGATTTAAAAGGTTCTGTTATTTACCCGCATACTTTGTTATTTTAATTCAAGCAGTTGCTAAAATTGTTTTTTTAAGGTATGAATGTGTTGGCAAAGAATATAATATAGGATTTCCCGGCCAGATTCGCGTGTTTGTCATTCGAATTCATTTACTTTGCATTTAAGTAAGCGCAGATCGGCTTTGCCATGCCAATTATCATTAAATTTTCCATTTTTTGTATTTAATTTAGGATGTTGGTCGAAGAGTTTCATAGATCTGTCATTCAATTTAGAAATTGCTCAACTATCATTGAAATTAATATTCACTTGTCGAAGCGTAATTTTTATCATTCAAATTAACACCTGTCATTCGTATTCGTAATATTTTTATTCAAGTTAGGAATGTTAGGGGGAAGAATCGCAACAAACTTTTACAGTTTTTAAATAATGCAATTAAAATGCATGAATTGCCATTGGGGTCTAAGCTGTTATTCCATTTATTTATTTTCAGGACAATGCAGATGGATGTAGTCAGACATAAAGTAAAGAAGGGGCGAAATCAAGGGATATGGCATTTCTGCACGGACATGTTCATATACCCGGGAAAGGTGGGGGTACCCTCAATCGCCCCTTTTTACTACAGACTCGGAATTTTACAAAAGTAATTCACATCGTCTCTTATACCCAGCACACCCCTCTTTTTTTCTTAAAGAGTTTCATAGCTTACTTGCCCGCCAGCATATCGATGGCTAAAGACATGGCTAAATATTAAATGAATCATGTTCAAATTGTTGACTCTAGTCCCTACCCCAGTCACAATATTGTACCCTTCTTCCATAATGAAATTATGATGAAATTATGATAAATTTATGATGAAACATAAGACAAACAACTTCCTTACATGAACATTTACAAATATACTGAGACCATCAGGTCCGTAGATGCAAGTCGTTTTTTTCTTCTTAACAATCAAACTTAAATGATGATGAATAAATGCTAATTTAAATGCTACAAATGAATTAGAATGATAGAAGTACACCGTCGTGTTGTCAGAAAATCGTGTTGCGCCAAATGGAATGACCAAATAGGGAAAGAAGCACATTGTTCATTAATTTGAATGAAACATACGTAGATTCTAACGAAAAGTCCATAGATTTGAAAACTAGAAAAGGGAATAAAAACCCGAGATATACCTGACTGCACTAAAATCGTCGAATTTGAACGCAAGTCAAATTAATTTGAATGACAAACTCGCGAATTTGACCGGGAAATCCTATACTTAGCTGGAAGAATTGTTGTACATAGGCCTACTTTAATTTTTAGCCAATGTTATTTTTAATTCAATTATGTAGTAATTAATGTAAATATGTATTAAAATTATGGAAATAAAGACCTCGCTTGAGGAAAAGAGAAGAAAAAAATATGATACACATCGAAATGATAGAAGGTAATGAATGTGTAAAACAAACAAGATAAAGAGAATAGATTTGTTTTCTTAAATTAAACATAAATGACTCAAACAGAGAGGCATGATATAGGAAGCAATGTTCCTGTGATGAAAAGGAGAGTGACTCATGACTAAATGAATAATAGCTGCGTGGTTCAAGTTTAAAGAAATGTAATTGCACATGAGACTTCAACCAAAAAAAGCAAAAGCTTGAGTTAGACTGGAGTCTGTAATCATTCGATACAAATGTTTAATATGTGCTAACTACGAACTCGTCTATTGGGCAAATTTCATGCTCTTTTTAGTTGATCGTCCATCTTTGATCTACATCAGGCCTAAAAGAAGAAAAAAGAATAAGGATGAGGAAAATAGAAAAGAAAAATGTTAAAGAGCAGAAAAAAAGAGAAAACATAGATTTTCCCGGCCAATTTCGCAACCTTTCAAATCCATTCAATCGAAATTGATTTGTCCCAGTCTTGCTATTTGAATGTACAAATTCATTATCTGTGCATTTAGATTCGCGTTTGATTCAATCAAATTAACATGTTTCTCATTCAAATTCATGGGTTATGCACGCTTTTCGTCAAGCTTGCATACATTTTAGAATGACATGATCACATAATCCTGCCCTTTATACATTCAAACTAATTTTGAGCATCTAATTTAGCATTTAGTTCATTGAAATTACTTCAATTTCTTTAACAGTTCTCATCTTTCGTAATAATCATCTCGTATTACATGTGTGTAATGTGTCTCGCAAATATGTGTCAAATGACGTCTAAGTAGAACAAATAGGCCTACTATTCTTAAAACTTCTCTGTATTATCTGAAATAATACTACTTAATAAAGACACCTTCATACAATTTAACACCCCATTATATATAATCTTTTTTTCTGCTGGGCGAGAACAAAAGCGTGTTCAACCAATCAACGGGCCGCTGGCTTGGTGCGGGCCGGCTGGACGGGGAGTGTCGTGGCGGCGTATCGTACGCATCCAAAATTCGTGGATATCGTTCCCGTTGTCTCTGTTGAAATTAGGGACTTTTAGATTTACACGACGAGAACTCTACGTGTGGTATCCCGTTAGCGTCTTTTTTTTTCGTACCAGGCGAGCCCAGATTCCAGTATGAACTCATTTTCATACAGAACAAGCTAGGAAAGCTTGCAAAGAGGTCACAAACAATTGGACTTTGCTTTGCCTCACTATTTATAAAGGCAAAAAAACTAAATAAACTGAGATTTGAACCCTCACGTCAACTCCAAAGTTGTATTAGTATCACGCTGTCTTTACCGATTGAGCTAACGATGAGTTGTTGAAAGCTTGATTTGTATAATTACTATCACCCTATTAACCACCCTACCGGATTCCACGTGCGCATGCGCTGGATTCCTTCGCGAGTGCGCATGCGCAGGTTCCCCTCGCGAGCTCAATCTGGGCTCGCCGTGGTACGAAAAAATAAGACGCATCCCGTTAATGTGACGTTCTTAATAAGGCACTGCCGTCGTGTAAATCTAAAAGTCCCTAATAATGGGATTGAGACGGAAATTGATAGCTTCTATAACCCTCCGTGTGTACCGATGTCGTTCTTGGGAAAGGCATTGAACCCCGTCCCAGTCTGGCTGATGCTAGTTATCCCAAGCATGTTCGGCTACGACTAAGTTGTCAGTTGTCATTGCGAGACAAACGAATGTCACTAGCGATATTATTATTTTCGATACTATATCCGCAGTGAGTAATATATTTAGCATTAGTTTAACCTTTGATGACTTTTATTGATATTTTGATATATTTACACGCCATGGAATCTTATTCTGCTTCCGAAACAAAAATTTTGAAAAATTGGTCACAAGTCTTGCACATGCATTCTGAACACGCTGCACCTTGATTATTCGTCAATATGGCAAGCCAAACGATAATCCATTACAATAACCAAGACTTTCTGTGCTTCTGTTTAAGTTTCTATACGAATTTGATGGAGATTATGTAACGTATAAAAGGCAGATTTGCATGTGTTAGATGTGTGCTATAATATAGGATTTCCCGGCCAAATTCGCGTGTTTGTCATTCGAATTCATTTACTTTGCATTTAAGTTAGCGCAGATCGGCTTTGCCATGCCAATTATCATTCAATTTTCCAGTTTTTGTATTTAATTTAGGATTTTGGTCGAAGGGTTTTATAGATCTGTCATTTAAATTAGAAACTGCTCAACTAGCATTCAAATTAATATTCACTTGTCGAAGCGTAACTGTTATCATTCAAATTAACACCTGTCATTCGTATTCGTAATATTTTTATTCAAGTTAGGAATGTTAGGGGGAAGAATTGCAACAAAATTTTACAGTTTTTAAATAATGCAGTTAAAATGCATGATTTGCCATTGGGGTCTAAGCTGTTATTCCATTTATTTATTTTCAGGACAATGCAGATGGGTGTAGTCAGACATAAAGGAAAGAAGGGGCGAAATCAAGGGATATGGCATTTCTGCACGGACATGTTCATATACCCGGGAAAGGTGGGGGTACCCTCAATCGCCCCTTTTTACTACAGACTCGGAATTTTACAAAAGTAATTCACATCGTCTCTTATACCCAGCACACCCCCTCTGTTTATCTTAAAGAGTTTCATAGTTTACTTGCTCGCCTGTAGATCGATGGCTAAAGACATGGCTAAATAATGACTCAAGTTCAAATTGTTGACTCTAGTCCCTACCCTAGTCACAATATTATACATTTCTTCCATAATGAAATTATGATAACTTTATGATGAAACATAAGACAAACAACTTCCTTACATGAACATTTACAAATATATTGAGACCATCAGGTCCGTAGATGCAAGTCGTTTTTTTCTTCTTAACAATCAAACTTAAATGCTGACGAATATCAGATAAATCTAATAAGTATAAGTGTATAAATGCAAGAAAATGAAATATGATGAAATACACATGAAAAAACAATTTTGAAAGAAAAAGAATGAGCTATAAAAAGTGTGTAATAATCGAGAAATGTATATTGACCATCAATTTAAGTGCACAAATTACTAATTTGAATGCTACAAATGAATTAGAATGCTAGAAGTACATTGTCGCGTTGTCAGAAAATCGTGTTGCGCCAAATTGAATGACCAAATAGCGAAAGAAGCACATTGTTCATTAATTTGAATGAAACATACGTAGATTCTAACGAAAATTCCATAGATTTGAAAACTAGAAAAATGAATATAAACCCGAGATATACCTGACTGCACTAAAACTGTCGAATTTGAACGCAAGACAAATTAATTCGAATGACAAACTCGCGAATTTGGCCGGGAAATCCTATATTACATTAACTAGTATTATTATGTTGTGGTCTGTTAGAATGATACGATTCAATTTATATATTAAAAACGATCAAGTTTATGTTACTTTAGTGACATGTGCTACACGTAACCGTAATTGCTCTTATCAATATTTATATCAAAATATAATCATTATCATCACCTTAATCATCATCACAATCGTCATTATCACCATCTTCAATAATTCCATTAGCATCATTAGCTTTTCTGTTGTTGTTATTTTTGTTCTTGTTCTATTTGTTTATGCCATGTTAACATTTTTTTCTAAATACAGACTAAAGACCAAAAGATCGGTGTAATGTGGAAGTTGCTGTTTGGTACCGTAACCTGTTTGTTCTTTGGTGAGAATAATTGTGATTTCATAATTATATGCGTCATATTTTCATGATTTTACGAATGCTACTGAAAAAGTTGGCTTATAAAATTACCATAATGAAACGAAATAGGAACGAGGTTTAAAATCTACGTGGAATCTCAAATAAATAGTTCGACGTTTGGAAAATTCCACCTAATGAATGTTTTAAACTATTTAAAGGGAAATTTCATTCATAAGGGGTAGGGGAGGGAAAGGATAAATAGGAGATGGGGAAGGGGGAGGGAAGGAGAAATGTTAAGAGGTGACGGGGAGGAAGAAGAGGAGATTGAGGAGGATGAGGAGGAGTAGGGGAGAAAGGGAATGATACTAACGGGGGGGAGAGGAAGAGGTAGAAGCGGATGAGGTAGAAGAGGAAGAAAATGGGGGAGGAGGAGGGGAGGCGGTGATGAGGAGGGAGGGCTGAGGAAGGGGGAGGTAGAAGAAGAGGAACAGCTGGAAGAGGAGGAGGAGGGGAGGCAAGGGAGGAAGAGGGAGGATTGGGGAGGGGAGTGGGAAGAGGGGAGGCGGTGAGGAGGAGGGAAGGCAGTGAGGAGGAGGGGAGGCGGTGAGGAGGAGGGGAGGCGGTGAGGGGGAGGGGAGGCGGTGAGGAGGAGGGAGGGCTGAGAAAGGGGGAGGTAGAAGAGGAGGGACAGCGGGAAGAGGAGGAAGAGGGAGGCAAGGGAGGAAGAGGAAAGATTGGGGAGGGGAATAGGAGGAGGGAGAGCAGTAGGAGGAAGAGCTCACTAGCGATTTTTTTTTTTTTTTTTTTTTTTTTAAATTCCACACAGCCTTGCCCGCTTTATCGGATTCGTCGAAGCTGACGAAAACATCTTGTCCAGGCGAGTTCAGGAAGCAAAGCACCTTGCCGACATCATTTAATTGTAAGATGGTGCGACTCCCCGATGGCACCATGTTGCAAACCGTCCCAAAACTCTTCTCTTCCCCTGCCGTCTTCGCTGGAAAAATTCCTGGCCAACACATAATATGCAGAATCCCGGGTAAATCTCATGCTTCCTTGGTTTTATTTTTGTAATAAAATATCAAATCCCTTTAAAAAAACTAATCAATCAATAATAGTACAGATCATACATTTTTAATTGACATTATAAATATCCGATCCCACTATCATTAAAACTACTAACAATACTATACGAATACTACTAGAGGTCTACCACCACTACTACAACTACTACGACTACTATACTACTACTAAATGTTTACTACTATTACTACCACTACAATTACTACTACCACTGCAACTACTACAACTACTACTATTACTACTACTACTACTACTACTACTACTTCTACTACTACTACTACTACTACTACTACTATAACTACTACTACTACTATTACTACTACTACTACAACTACTACTACTCCTTCGACTTCTACGACTTCTACTACTACTACTATTTGAAATTCCTCTCTAGATGTTTAGTAAAATCTATCGAAAATAATGAAAGGAGCATCAAATTATCTAGCAAAACAATATTCTGATGCGAGACGAGCAACAATATTTGTGAATTCGTATTCACCAAATAATATTCTCGTTTTTCCCTTCGCTATCAAGTACCAGAATTCGAAAACAGTGTGAAATAATTATTGTTTTCTCACTTGAATTAAGGCCTAAATGGATGGGCTTAAGTAATTGTTAAGTGCTAGAAAACCAGTGACAAACTTCGCGGTCTCGGTTCTAAACAATTTCTTTATTTTTAGGCCGCTTTTTCTATATCACGATTTCTTTTATTACAGTACAGGTACGTAGGAAGATCTAAACAGGGCAAGGTTGTACGACACTTGTTTCTGACGAAAATTGCTCCACGTTAATTTCTTAAAGGGGAATCCAAATCTTGTTAAATATTCATTTGTATGAAAGTAGAAAAGTAAGAGAAAAAGATTGGCAAAATAAATCGAATTAACTTCAAGGGAGTTATGCATGATTGAAATATGAGATCACTAAATATATGCCAATCTCCAATTGATTGTGACATAGTCATGGACAACTTTCCCGTTCGTCGTGGATAAAAACGGTTAATTTCTGTTTTCTTTTAAGTGCCTTCTCCCTTGGGGCAGTAGGCAAAATATATTTCGGATAGCATATTATCATCGGTTCTCTCAAATGGGAAGGCCCTCCAGAGTCAAACATTTGGAAAAATTAACATTTTAGTCATTTTGTGTGTTGAAACAAATTTTCTTATTTTTTATCCGATTCCATTCGAACTTTCATCAGTCTGCATCTCCGATATTTCTGCTTTCTTTTAGAGTAGTTGTCTATTATGATTGGGTTTTCCTGTAACTGTAACAAACACTATACCTGACCCTAACTCTAATCCTAACCTTAAAGCCAATTGCAACTCTTACCCTAATCATAAACCTTTGCCAAAATAAAGCCAGGAACAATTAACGGAGGAATTTAAAAAAAAAATAGTCGGGAAGGGCTGTGAATTACACCGGGCAAAACAGAACAAAATGTAATCATAATTTGTTAATCAATATTGAGTTTTATCCCATTTATTACTTATTTCGCAGATTGTGGCAAAAACCTCTGTAAAAACGGCTGGTGTGAGGAGACTATGGTAGGCTACAACTGTACCTGCTCAAGTGGGTTTCAAGGGAAACACTGCGATGAACGTAGGTGTAATATCAACGTAGGCGTATCTGGGGAGGGGTGGCTAATTAATAAACAAAGAGCATGATGAAGAGACTTTCTACAGGGGGTAAACGAAAATTCAGTAGTTGCAACTGAAGAAGAAGAAGTAAAATATGATGTTTAAGAAGAAAAAAAGCTCGCGGTCCTCTTTCGGAATTTGTTGATAGAATTGGGATTCCCACAGGAAAAATGTTTCCGATTTCTATTTGTTCCCCCCCCCCCCCCCCCCCCCCGCTTTGATCATATCCCTCTCCCTGACCAAGAGCGCCTGGAGACAGCCGGCGGTGAGATGATTTCAGAATAAATATTATGCCATGTCATCTACCCCATGTTTTTTTCTTCTCCACAGAGTCAACGACGGGAGCGACGACCAAGCCTACGGCGAGCCCTTCGACTACGATGACGGAACGCTCAGACACAAAGACTTCTCAAAGCACCACTACCTCTGGTATGTCTAGGCAATAGCTTCATGGAAACAACGTCATGCATTTGATTATTATCATAATGGGTCTAGCCACTATATCCCCTTTTTTTTCTCTCCCTCTTTCTCGGTCTATATCTGACTTTATATACCTCTCTTAAGAAATCCAGCCATCTGATTGGTCGAAATTGGAGTCGTGATTTTAGCCATTCTCGAAAAGAAACAAAAAATGCCAATAACAGTTAAAAGTCCAAGAGTGAGATCCCTCAAAAGTCCGGTTTCCATGAAAATAGTAAAATTTTGCTGCGATACCCATTGGTTTAAGACGTAAACATTTCCTTTGTGCGAGCGCGGACACCGCTAAACAAAGATAAACAGACAGTTTCTCAGATTTTCCGTGATGTTTTAACCGATCTATACTCAATAAAAGGATAAGGTAAGAATTCTTGGTAGATTTTTGTTTCAATTCAGCATATAAAAGAAATATCGACTGCTTTAATATTCGAGGTCTGGCTGATGTATAGGCTCTCGAGAGCTTGCACATCTTGAGCCTATTAAACAGCCAGGCCTCTCGAAGCACTCGATATCTCTATACTTTTTTCGGTCCTTTCCGGGCGTCGCTAAAACATTTTTTTAAGGAGGGGGGGGGGGGTGACCGTCTAATTCTTACTTTTATAGTCTTATTTTTATTTGTCCTTCTTTCAAGAGCGTCGCTAAAAGACTTTAGGAGCACGTCAATTATTTAAATAAATATTTTTCGTATAAGTTTAACGACACTGTTCTTGATGTTGTTTATCTATAATTCAATCAATTTTAATGTAGTCCTTAATTTTTGTTATGTCATATTCTTCTTTGCCGTTTACTTTTAATTCAATATTTTCAAACATGTTTCTTTAGTTCTCACTTTTCCTTCCTTTTCCTTTCTTCTTGCGCTTAATAGAAACATTGTCTTAAGCGCTTAATAAATGAAATGTATTATTATTATTATTATGTTGTTGTTGTTGTTCTTCTTCTTCTTCTTCCCTCTTCGCACATTCTTTGTCTCTATCTGTCTGTTTTCCTATCATTTCCTGACTCCGGCTTCCTTTTCCCCACTCGATTTAATACATTTTTTGTTCATTTCGTTCAGAATGGGTGCAAACGGAAGCGAAAACCAAGTCCGCGACGAGCCCAACGACCACGATACCGGAACGATCAGACGCAACGACATCGCAAGAAACCACAACTTCCAGTAAGAGAAACATTGAAATGACGTCATGTGATTAATATCACAATAGCCCGAATTCACAAAAGAGGTTTGTCGAGAAAACTCCTTTGTGAATTCGGGCCTCTGGGTTTAGCAACTATAGCCTCTCTCTCCTTTTTTCTCTCTCTCTCTCTCTCTCTCTCTCTCTCTCTCTCTCTCTCTCTCTCTCTCCTGTGTGTCTCTCTCTCTATTTGTATATCTCAGTCTTTATCTGACTTTTTAAAAGTCCTTTCCTATCTCGGGCGTCGGTAAAACATTTGTTTAAGGGGGAAGTGACCGTCTAATTCTTTTGTCCATGCGTTTAACAACAGTCAACACGCCATATCAATACATTTAGATAAATGATTTGGCAAAATAAGACCCTTCGACTTTGTCAAAGCACCACTAAATCCAATGTCCTGACACAAACTAAACCTCATAAAATAAATAAACTGTTAAAGTTTATTTTAAAAAATGTTCTTCGTTTTGGCCTTCTATTACTGTTGAGGTGTCATTCCTAATCTTATTACTTTGAACGTGTGGCTTCATTTTTTATAAACGTTTCAGAGTCAGTGGAATCATCAACTACGGACGCAACGACCATTGCAACGACGAGCCCTAGGACCACGATGTCAGACACAACGACATCGCCAGAAACCACCGCCTCCAGTAAGTAAGAGAACCAATGAAATGATGTCATGCATTTGATCATTAATATAATATGTCTAGCCACTACCCCTTTCCCCTCTCTCTCTTGCCCTTCCCCCTCCCCACTCGACTCTCTCTCTCTCTCTTTCCGTCTCTCTCTTTCTCTTTCTCTCTCTTATTCTCTCTCTCTCTCTCTCTCTGTCTCTCTCTTTCTGTCTCTCTCTTTCTGTCTCTCCTTATTTCACTTTTACTTTGCTCAACCTGAGGCAACATCCTCTTTTAGGCACCCGCTCAGGCGTCAAAAGCTAAGAATTGAATAAATATCTGATGATTCGTCTAGTAGGATTATCTATATTTCGAATAAATTTGGTTGTATGTGAAATAAACCCCATTTTGGACCAAGAATGAATCATCAGCGAGTCATCTTTTATTCTTCAGCATCTACTATACTACGCAAGACACCACACCATCTCTCTCTTTCTCTCTCTCTCTCTCTCTCTCTCTCTCGCTTCTCTCTCTATTTTCTCTCTTTTCTCTCTTTGTGTCTCTCTCACCATTTTCATCCTTTCCTTTTAAAATTTTCTCGATATTTTCATTAACCCTCATTATAAATAAATGTATTTTGCCTCAGATTGTATAATCAGGGCCCCGTCTTTAATATAAAGAGTTACCATTGATCCAAATCAATCGTAAATCCTCGAATTAATCGCGAATTTGCAGCCTCCTATCTCCTATGTACATAGTTGCGATTGATATTTATCGAAAACAAGTTGCGATTGATATCAACTCTTTGTAAGACGGGGCCGAGGTGTATAATAATTATATCATATTTCATCTTCAGAATCGACTACTACACATGACACCACAGTGATGTCCACGACGGAATCCACCACCTCACATCCTACCACAACTACTCGTAAGAAAAATTCATTTACACTATCTCTCTCTCTTTCTCCTCTTCTCTCTCTCTCTCTCCTCTTCTTCTCTCTCTCTCTCTCTCTCTCTCCCTTCAGTCTCTCTGTCTCTCTCTCTGTCTCTTCTCTCTCTCTCTCTCTCTCCCTTCGCTATCTCTGTCTCTCTCTACTACTACAATAGACAGATATTTGACGTTTGTAAACTTTGTAAATTTGTCTTTTGAGGTGGGTAATTCCAGATTGACGATATATTATATATATATATTTATGTATATATTTATTAGTTCAATTTTCTCTTTTTTCCCTCGATATATCTGTCTTATTTGTATTGTAAACTATATAGATGTAACCATCCATTCGTTAAAGCTTCTTGGTGGAAATATGAATGAAGGAACACTTGCTTTAACGTCCTCCTCCAGTCCTAACACGTACGTGCTGGTACATCAGGATCATTGGAACACAAACTTATCTCAAATGGCATGTCAGTATCTAGGGTTTGAAGGTAAGACATTATCATTATCATCTCAATGGCCCTCCATTTCTGTCTCTTATTAGCTATACTTAAATTGCTGATATTGCTTTTTTCATTTTTGGTTGCAAGTTTGTTCAGGCTTTGCAAATGTGCGCACCGTTGCCTTCCCCTGATTCTCTTTCCAGCAATACTCCATGTTAATGTATATATATATATATATATATGAGTGCAAGAATTCTCAACTCTGACATGACAACCGGTGTTCCAGAAAATGTAGGCGTAAAGAAATTGCATAATCATTTCTAAGTTTATTCCGAAGTATTTCTCGAACTAATTGATGCTATGTTCATGATGCTTGACTATGATTGAGTGATATTAAGTTTGTATGCCATGTATATTTGTTCATACAATGTATTTGTTTCTGTATGTGTTTTCACTTCGAAACCTGAAGAAGGCCTCACAAGCCGAAAGCTCGTAATAAACTTGAAAAGTACAGCTACGTTCCTTGACCATTTTTTGCACGTCTATATATATATATATATATATCAACTTTTTTCTAAATTAACCTTTCTGCATGATAATGTTACCAACAAATTATATTTGCCTCTTTCTTATTGGGTTGATGAGTGGTGGTTTGTTAACACTTCTTCATTTGTTATTTTTCTGTTCACGATACCTTCTCATTCTCAACAATCAGGTCTTTGTGGCCTTTGATCTTTTCTCAATCTCTTCGTTTATGTCCAACACTCACACCCCTTGTGAAAAACTTATCAGATATAATGATTTAAAGCTACGGATTTTGGTTTTCATAGTTATGTTCTTATTCATTTATTACGGATTTCATTAGATTAAACGTACCCCTTGCCTTTGTAATCTTTTTATTTATCTCATGAATACTTTTCCAATCTAATGTTATAGTGAACCAAGGTATTTAAAAGTGTGGACTTCCTTCATTGTTTCCCATTATTATTGAGATTCCATGAAGGTGTTTAGTCTCTCTACAAATATTATCATGCACTCTGTTTTCTTGTTTTGAAAAATAATTATTGTAAAAATATATTAAATTATTAATGTATTTACTTTTTTTTTTTAAATCATCAAGCACTGGTGTTATGATGAGGAGTATATATATCCCGGTCGAGTTGGAGATTTAAATTCCCTTTCCAGTTGATTTTCTCCCTCTTTAACATGTTTCCCTCTCTTATCCTTTCCAGTTTTCAAACTGTTGTATCGAGAGCC
The DNA here is from genome assembly GCA_035222895.1 of Strongylocentrotus droebachiensis. Classification (NCBI taxonomy): domain Eukaryota; kingdom Metazoa; phylum Echinodermata; class Echinoidea; order Camarodonta; family Strongylocentrotidae; genus Strongylocentrotus; species Strongylocentrotus droebachiensis. The sequence continues at coordinate 517,058 of JAVYIG010000505.1, forward strand.
TACCCTAATTGCATATGTTGTATGTCATCACAAATCAGTTCTTGTGGTACTCGATGAAGTTTGTATTTTTGTTGTGGTTTGCATTTATGTTCTTCAAAATAATATTGTGACTACTTTTGTATCCTACTTTTACTTCACATTTATTGAACAAGGAGTATTTGCGACGGTGAACGGTCCACTGTACGATTCCTCGTCTATCGATGCCCCTGCTGAAGCCGAATCAGTGATATGCCCTGCTAACGCCACAAACATCACCGACTGCTGGTACAGTGAGATTAAAGTGGGACTAATAAACGAGAGTGAAATTATTTCCATTGTGTGTTGCCCCGGTGAGTACTAATACTAACTAGAAGGACCCGTGGAAAATCCACGGGATTGGGGGAGGGGGGGGGGTGTAAATAGATATATGTGTGAACGCAAATAAAATTTGATGATTTTGTTTTCTATAAACATTGTAAAAATTGTAAATTTTGGATTTTTTTTAAATCTCTGTAGTATTTATTTAGATTTTATGTATGTAGTGGGACGCTCATTTGGGCTAAAGGGGGCGCTAGAGTCATATAAGAGCCGGGCTGGGTTGATTAATTGTATTCACCTAAAAGTTAAAGATTAATTGTATTCACCTAAAAGTTAAATAGCATTAATTATGTTTCCAATAGTATGCCGGGAACGGGTAAACAACCCCAGGGTTTGAATTCTTGCATTAGATTAAAGTGTTCATTTCGATAAGCACGTTGGAAATGAATTCTTGCATCAAGATGTACAGGTGTTCATTTCCAAAAACACATTAGACAATAGACTGTTTTGCCGGGGACGCGACATTCTCGCGAAGAGATAGACTCCTCCCATTTTTGTCGGTGACCAGTTTAAATCACTCGTATCTATGATGCTTTGTCATTGGTTATAATTAATTAAAGGTATAACTCTTCTCTTAATTGGTCGGATGACCTAAGGGTAGTTAGATATATCCCGTCTTGTAATTGGTTGTCTTCGTAAGGGTCCTCCTGGTTGGCTGGCGATATCTAAGCCTCGTCGGGTGCCGGGGTATTTAAATGCGAGGTGCGGGATTTTGGAGTCAGTTTTTAGTTGATATTATTTGAGAGTAGATATTATTTGAGAGTTGATTTCATTCCGTTATCATGTTTAGGATGTGCTGCTAGTTTACTGTCAATATGGCTGCCCAGCCTCTGAGAGAAGCAGCTTATTTCCAATGTTCATATAATAATAATACTCTTCGTTTGCAATGATTGAAGCTTCGGCTGATATATATATTTAATAAAGTGGACTTCAACTGTAATTCCGAGCTTCTTGTGTTTGCATTTATGTTTAAACTTGTCATCTTCAACTCATTTACTGGCCCACCACATGTACTTATACAATTTAAGGAGAGGTTAGAAGATAATTTCACCGAGGACGGTAAAATGCATTTTAAGATATCATAATGCAACACCGCGTATACTGATGGCTTTATGACTTGGTATGGTGTGAAATATTATTTTCACTTTCGTGTTTTATTTTCACTTCTAGGCCTCTGTCTTTCTACTCCGTAATATGCTTTTATTATTTATTGGCCTTATTTTCAACAGTAAACCGGTGTAATATATCTGGTCGACCACTCGGCCTTGAAAGTGGTGCTCTTCCCGATTCAGCGTTCTCTGAATCATCCTGCCACTCGGCGTCCACATGCAGCCATTTTGGCCGTCTGAACTCCGAGAGGGTTTGGATCCCTGACTCGTCCGACCAGGACCCATGGATGCAGGTCCATTTTGAGTCCAGTTATATCGTAACAGCCATAACTACTCAGGGTAGAAAACATACTTACCATGAGTGGGTGACGTCATACACCGTTTCATCTAGTTTTAACAACACGGCTTGGACTGATTATTTGAACGTATACTCTGGATCAATTAAGGTAATTCCCAAACTGCGGTTCCTCAATTACATTTTCTTTAACACTTAATCAGTAGCCTTTGTGTTCAGAGATATACAGTGTGACCTCGTTATAACTCTGTGGGACTATGGACAATTTGCTGCTATAATACAGCTTTGTACGGCTGCAATAGAACCTCACAAATAAACAAACAAAACACATTATATATTACTTAGGAATAAGACCGCTTGGACTGTCTTGCTGAAGTAAAATTTAATACAACAATGTTTTTATATTACAAGGTCCCACTGTAGTTTATATCATTAATAGTATTATGGTTATTATTATTGTTTTATTTGGCAATCAAGAAAAGACATAGAAAATTAAAAAAACAGACATTTGAGCAGGTATAGATAAAGGATAGTACAACCACTTGAATGCCAGGGACAGAAAATGTTAGCCTTATACCGGTAGTAAAAAGCTTTCTTTCCCAGTTCCAGTGGTTGTGAACGTAAACTGGTTTTAAAAATAATATTCAGTATAAAAATTACAACCTAATGTAATCTTATAATTAACACAGAATCAAAAATCATGTCAACAAAACATTCAAAACAAAGATTGGATGAGAAACTAAAGAAGGTAAAAAAAAGGAGAAAAGGTGGAGATAAAGAAAGAAAGAGTCTTCCAGTGTAACACAGGATGAAACAAAGTAAGAAAAAAAGAAGGGATAAAATATGAATGAAAAAAAGAACAAAAATATCCATCATATTCCATTATCAATTTCATGCATAAACTTAATAAATCGCAGCTCTCCTGGACAAAAAATCATTAAGTTAGCAAGGTTTATGAAACTTAACAATAAGTTTACTTTTAGCCAAGTGCCATATTTATTTTTAAGTTCCAAAACTGGGGAACAGGAAAAAGGGAAAAGGATCTCCCATTTCTCGTTTTATGTATAATGGGTGACAAAAAAGTATAATGGGCAAAGAGGCAATACACATAATACATGTATAGGCCTATGTATATCAAAACAACAGAGGATCACTATTACAACATTCACAACCCAATAATAATTATAATACATTTGTTTGGTATTTAAAAAAGAATTAAAAGAAACAAGAAACACAAATCTTGAAAATGACACCTTGGTTGAGCTAGCCATGTTGATGGGGAGGTTTCGACCACCCCCGGGCGCAGGAACTCGGGAAGCTCTTCTCCATTTTACACAATACTGTTCAGGATACTTAGATATGGACTTGTGATACAATGATGGGGATGGGGAAAGAAGAAGAACAAAGATGGCCATGATATACGTAATTGGCTCTTCTTGACAACAATGTGTTTAGTCAGCGTTTTATTAATTTACAGGCCGTAAAGGGTTAAGAATTAACGATGAGCTTCATTAAGAATGAGTTTTCTTTGCAATATTACTTAATGTCATTCTCATTCAATTTATTTTTTACAGATATTTCCTGGAAACTATGACCGTAATAGCCATGTGACTCACACGCTTGCTAGGCCGATAGTTGGACGCTCTTTCCGGATCCATCCAAAGACCAATCACGTTCAAATTTATTTGAGGATGGACCTATATGGGTATGGACCTCTAACTGATGCCATAGGTAAGTGCAGAGTATTTTGCAAGAGATGGTCAAAACTTGACAACTCTGGACGAAAAAGTTGTGGGCAGTCCCATTCACCCGTTTTTTTCTTTTCTTGTTGTTGTTGTTCTATTTTGCATGCGTTTGTTTTTATTAGTACGTCATATGGCTTGTTGACAGGGTAGATTTCCGAATTACATTTAAGAAAAAATATTTTGAAAGGTCAACCTTGCCTTACGAATAATAGGAAATATAAGAAAAGTAGTTAGAAGGTCAGTTAGGTGTTTTTGGGTTTTTTTTGCAGCGTCGCTGAACCTTGATGTGAAACTTGGTTGCACTCCTCCTGTTCTCGGCGAAGGGCTTGGCGTGGAAGATGGTCGGATACCAAACTCTAGTCTGACCTCGTCATCGATCCTAGATTCCTATCATGCAGCTTACAGAGCAAGGCTGAATGAAGTTTATAGTGCAGGGTTAAGCCCCGGTGCATGGATCCCTGCCCGTTCAGACAACAATAAGTGGGTTAAGGTAATTTGCTCCAGCATGTCTAAATGCGCATTGAGATGATTTAAATTAAAGTGTACCCATATCAAGAAAACAATATGTGTACAGCTAGAATATATATAAAATCAACCTTCTATTCGTGATAGGCTGCCATGCGCGCCGAAAGCAGTTTGGGATTGGGGGGGGGCAAACATTCCAGGGGGCTCACCTTCCAGGGGCAGTGACATAATGAGCAAAAACGTTTGGAACGGGGAGAGAAGAAAAATCTGCATCACCACCACTCTTACACGTTACATGCATGCCCCGCGGAACGTTTCTCAAAGTGGAGTATTACAGATCAGGTAGAGCGTACATTGGCGTACACTGTAAATACTGCAGAAATATGATCGATCTCGATGCAAGCAAAAAGCTAAAAGCTTTTGTCAATCCGGGTCACTGGAACAATACTGCGCTCTGACTGTGGATTTAGCGCCTTTTGGAACTAAACAATTTTTTTGTGTCAATTTTTTTCATATTTCTGAAAATTATTTTGAGAAAAGGAATGGTGATTTAAATGCACATGTGCAACTGGTATGTACTCATACTAATAACTCCATTTTGGTAAAAAATGGATTTAGCGCCTTTTGGAATTAAGCTCTTCATATATAGTAATTATAATATAATAATAATAAGAATAATAAGAATGAAAATAAGAATAGGAATAATGAGAATAATAATAATAATGAGAATAATGTTAATAATAATGATAATAATAATGATGATGAGAATGAAAATCAAAATGATAGTAATAATTAAAAAACGAGCCGTTGCTGTACGAGAACATCCTCGTGTTGTTTATTTTATTATTACTCTTATTATTATAAGTATTATTATCATTGTTATTATCATTATTATAATTATCATTATTATTTCCTAAGTATTATTATCATGATCAACATGGATGTCATAATCTTGATTTTGATTGGATTTGATTTTCCCTATATACCATCACTCATAATGTTTAACATGTATGTTCACATAAAGTCATACATAGAAAAAGGGGTCGTTATAAGCACAGCTTGAGGTGACGTCCTCATCATAAATAATAATGTAAACAATGCACAGTGGAAAGCGGAAGGTCAACACAGACAAATGAGAGAAAGATAGAGAGAGAGAGAGAAAGAAGAGAGAGAAGAGAGAGAGAGAGAGTGAAGATAGAGAGAGAGAGAGAGAGAAGAGAGAGATAGAGAGAGAGGGAAGAGAGAGAGAGAGAGAGGGGGAAGAGAGAGAGAGAGAGAGAGAGATAGAGGGGAGAGTTGCGTTCACCTGGAAAATGTCAAGTCTGTAGACACCAACAACTTTGACTCAGATGATTATATTATAAGGTACAAGGATACATGCTATAAAATACAGTCTATATGTACAAATACAGATGTTACCAATAGAGGCATTAATAGAAGAAGAAAAATGTTTGTAATAAAAATGTTTAAGGGCTGGTCAGACTCAACCTTCAACGGAAACGAGATTTCCCTCTTAAGGTCTACCCTAAATACAGTATTAAAGGGCGTACTTTGTTCAAGATATATTGTAAAACAGCATCTGAGGAACTAATATTTTAGCAAGCTCTGCTTCTAGTTAGTTCCTCTTTGCTCGCGCTATTTCTATAATATTTGTTGTTTCATTGTTTATTTTTTGTAATACACATATTCATTGTATTATTTTTTGCATCAGAAATAAAATCATTTTAATTGAATTACCTTCAATAGAAAATCCCGCTATCGCTATCATTCAAATCTGATCAGGCTTTTCGGTTTGCAAATATTGAAAGCAACATGTGTTCTAAGGGTCCATGTTTTTATATATATTGCTTGACCTTAGCATTGGTATCAAATGCAAAATAATCTGCGATTGAATATACTAATATATTTCTTTTTTTCATCATTCAAACCACTCAAAGGTTGATCTCGGCGAGGATACTTTGGTAACTGGTGTTATCACACAGGGACGGACCGTATGGGACCAAAGGGTTACGTCATTCCAAATCTCCTACTCAAGGGACAATACAAATTGGACCTTTGCTCTGGAAGAGCAGTGTGTGGTACGAAAAGTGAGTTTCATTTTCGCGCTTCCAAAAAATGCTTATTTCATCTTACTTTTTATTCATGGTCTTGTTATTACTTATTATGTATTTTTTGAATTTCTGTATTGTTTTTGCATGCAATTATTTTCCCATATATTATATTAACACATCCAAAAGGATGAATTTTCTAGTATGCAAAATTAAAGGATTGAAAAAAGTATTGAACAAAAATAAAAAGTTCCATTAAAATCAATTATTTATGTGCTTTAGCGATGAAGTCTCTGTGCCATATTGCACTTCTCATGGAAGTGTTATACCAATGGATTTGAGGCAAGACATTAATCAACATTTGCCATTCCCCACCCAAGTGTAAATTGGTACCTGGAAGTTTACGGGGGTTATATGAAATGCAGGGCCCTTGGGAATAGCAGCAGTGATACTCATGAGGCTTTTCTTGGTTAATACACAAATATAGTTTATTATTGTTATCATCATTATTATTATTACAATGATTATTATTAGAAATAAACATTCTCAAATGCTTTCGTTCTCTTTCAGACATATGCAGGAAATTTTGATGGTGACACATATGTGACATTACTGTTTCCTGAGCCAGTAACCGCACGGTACGTCAGGGTTCATCCTGTAACATACTTTCATGATGTGTCTATGAGATTCGAAGTACTTGGTATTAACAATTGAACCATAACGATTTATCATTAAATTGATTTGTTGTTTTATTAATTTGTTTCATATTCATTTACTCATGTACTCATTTAACTATTAATATATCCATATATGAATTGATTAATTAATTTATTTATTTACTAATTCATGTATTGAAATACTTACCGTGCTATAGCACTTTAATTAATGGGTGAGTCGATCAAAATTATAAATGATTTGAGTATAGCGCTATAGTTTTGTTGTCAGACGTTTACACGCTTACAGGCGACAGCAAGATCTTTAAAGACAAATAATCTACTATACAGTGGGCTTGCGGGTGCACCATGTGAGAGAGAGGGAGGATTGAGGAGTCCTGAAAAGGACTCTCGGTAATCTTTCTTGAGGGTTTGTAGTCCTGAAAAGGATTGTTGGTTATCTTTCTTAGCTTATAGTTCTAAGGAGAACTATAGCGGAGTGGCTCGACGTTTCGAAAAGGTTGACTATCCGTCGTCAGGAGTGGAGAATAACTGGCGTGTGTTTATAGCTTAAGTAACCGGGGTGCGGACGTCGGGGGAAAATACATGACCGTGCGGGCTTGAGTCATCGGGGAGTGGACATGGATGGTCTGCTAGTACGCCTGGCTGTCCGTCTGGGCTGGAGGCTCCGGGTTGCGGACGTCAGAGAGTTTCGAATCCATGATTTGGGTCTGCTGTCGGCAAGACGCTGTGTGTGTCCCCGACGTAGGCGGCGTTGTAGTCTGCTGTCGTATGCTGTGCATTGTAGCTGTAAGGCTGGCGGCTGCTTTGAGGGTTCGGTGGGTGGCGGTGGTTGATGTACGGGTGTCTGCGGGGGTGGTGAAGGCGGTGGTGGAGGTGGTGGTGGAGGAGTAGTGACCGGGTACTTGTTGATGAGGGGTTTCCAGATGTCGTTGATGTATAATCCTGAGTCTTGGGGCATGGTGTTGTGGCGGTGAATTTCGATGGCTTCTCGGATTCGGCGTGTATGCCATTGCTTCATTGTGGAGATGAGATGACTGTTATCCCATTCGATGGTGTGTTCGTGTTGCTGGGCGTGTTTGACGATAGTGGACTTATCCCAATCGTTGAGTCTGAAGCTGGTTCTGTGTTCCTTGAGTCCGAGGCTTGAGTTGATCATGCATGATTTGAATTCATCAATGTTTTACGACTGTTTGCATATTCATAAGCTCAATAAGTAGGGCTTTATTTAATCGTTGGTATTACTTATTCCTTCTTTTTTTTTTATCACAAAACAAGAAAGGAGAAAGAGAAGGAACTTTCAAAATGTTATTAAAGAGTTTGAGACAATTACTTTTGACGTAATGCTTTAATACCAGATTCGGATGACTAGGTTTTGTTCTATACCATAACTCATAAATGTGTTTCTTGAAAGTTATATAGACTTGGTAATTAAACTTGTTATCATTTTGTGTAAAAAAAAATCGAGCCAAAGTGCATAGGAGGTGCGACAGCTCAGTCGGTAGAGCAGTGGTCTCGTAATCCGGTGACCCGGGTTCGAAACCAAGTCGATGCGCTAGTGCCCTTTGGTAAGGCATTACTACCAACAAGCATTTATACTTTCTTAGCAGTCAGGTAAAATAACCACCACCATTCAATTCAAAGTCCATTGGTTAGAGTAAGCACTTTCTGTTCAGCGCATGTTTAAATACAAATGCTATGTTATAAAACAACTGAAAATGTTATGTTGACATTACAGGAATTTCACCCATACATGAATGTATAAGTTAATATAGGTTTGATGGGAAGTACAGAATTGAAAATGATTGTATGAGTAAAGGTCAATTAATTCAACTTAGACATAGTTTTTTATAAAAAGTGGAAAATGTAAGAGGTGTAGCGCCACCTCGTGCCGGAGACAGGAAGGGATACATGTATTCAGACACATATAATGTATGATGTGTTCAAATTTAATTGCTGTTTTTATCTCTTTTAATAGATGTGGATTAAACTAAATGTAATTGAATTGAATCATCTGTATTGTATTACCTGTATGACATAGAGGCTTGTTCAGACACAGATAATGTATGATGTGTTCAAATTTAATTGCTATTTTTATCTGTTTTGATAGATGTGGATTAAACTAAATTTAATTGAATTAAATCATCTTCATTGTATGACCTGTATAACATAATGGCTTGCTCAGACACAGATAATGTATGATGTGTTCAAATTGAATCGTTATTTTTATCTTTTTCAATAGATGTGGTTTACACTAAATTTAATTGAATTTAATCATCTGTATTGTATTAACTGTATAGCATAGAGGCTTGTTGAGACTCAGATAATGTATGATGTGTTCACATTTAATTGCTATTTTTATCTTTTTTACTAGATGTGGATTAAACTAAATTTAATTGAATTGAATCATCTGTATTGTATTACCTGTATAGCATAGACGCTTGTTCAGACACAGATAATGTATGATGTGTTCAAAATTAATTGCTATTTTTATCTTTTTTAATAGATGTGGATAAAACTAAATTTATTTGAATTGAATCATCTTTATTATATTACCTGTATGACAAAACGGCTTGTTTAGACACATATAATGTATGATGTGTTCAAATTTAATTGCTATTTTTTATCTTTTTTAATAGATGTGGATTAAACTAAATTTAATTGAATTGAATCATCTTTATTGTATTACCTGTATAACATTTAAGTTTTCTCAGACACAGATAATGTATGATGTGTTCAAATTTAATTGCTATTTTTATCTTTTTTGAATAGAAGTGGATTAAACTAAATTTAATTGCTATTTTTTATCTTTTTTAATAGATGTGGATTAAACTAAATTTAATTTAATCAGTTCATCTTTATTGTATTACCTGTAAAACATAACGGCTTGTTCAGACACATATAATGTTTGATGTGTTGAAATTCAATTGCTATTTTTATCTTTTTTTAATAGATGCGGAATAAACTAAATTGAATTGAGTTAAATGGATAGATGAGTTCTGTTGCAGAGGGCGCTAAACAAAATAATTTTATTGTGAGATAATGACTAACGGAGTGTTAAATTTGAAAGAACATAATATTTAGATGACAAAATCATCTTTGTTTGATCAAAATCGGTTCATAGACGGCTAAAATATAACGATTTCCAATACTTTTGTACCACCACAAATATTAGATATTTTAAAAACTTTGAAAAAACCGTTGAAAAAAACGAAATGACGCCTTTTACGTCATATTTCAGCCAATGCCGATGTTGGCTTTTTTGTTGGCGGCATTTTTGTGTTGCTTATATTACCCGGAATTAGTCGGCTCATGTATTGTTATTTTTAATTAAATAATTAATTAACGGTCACCGTGTTGTTTTGAAAGTGGAGCTGAAAATGGTATGATCGTATTGGCTAAATTTCACACATTTTGGGGTCTAAAATTACGTTTATACCAAATTTAGGTTCTAAAATGGCACTATAAATGTCATAGATAAGAATAAGAATAAGAGCAATAACCATGCACTTTGAAGGCATTTGCGTTCTGAAAACAGAACTCAGCTGTCCCTTTAAGTCATCTTTATTGTATTATCTGTATAAACATAAAGGCTTGTTCAGACACAGATAATGTATGATGTGTTCAAATTGAATTGCTTTTTTTATCTTTTTTTGATAGATGTGAATTAAACTAAATTTAATTGAATTGAATCATCTTTATTGTATTACCTGTATAACATAAGGCTTGTTCAGACACAGATAATGTATGATGTGTTCAAATTTAATTGCTTTTTTAAATCTTTTTTGATAGATGTGAATTAAACTAAATTTAATTGAATTGAATCATCTTTATTGTATTACCTGTATAACATAGAGGCTTGTTCAGACACAGATAATGTATGATGTGTTCAAATTTAATTGCTATTTTTTTTTTTTTGATAGATGTGGATTAAAATAAATTGAATTGAGTTAGGTCATCTTTATTGTTTTACCTGTATAACATAAAGGCTTGTTCAGACACTGATAATGTATAATGTGTTCAAATTTAATTGCTATTTTTATCTTTTTTAATAGATGTGGATTACAACTAAATTCATTTAAATTGAGTCATCTTTATAGTATTACCCGTATATTACATAAAGGCTTGCTCAGACCATGGACCTATTACGGATGGACATTCAACGTGATTCTTTCTTTGATCCAATGATTGTCGCCGCCTTCTTATTATGTGCATCATAATGAGAACATTCAGCTGTTTTAACAATAACGACTGCGTAAGCATTTTCGGTCATTGACAAAGGAGCAGTTTCCCTCTCTTGGGTTTGTTTGGATGGTGTGGTCTGTAAAAGTGTGTCATTAATAAAAACATCCCAATGGGGAGCAGCAAAGTTGAAAAGCAGACGATTTTGGTGATATAAAATGTATTATAACTGATTCGCAAACTTTCGCACACACCTATGACCTTATAAAACAATTAAAAGGCCATGCTCTGTATCAACCTTGTGCGTTGTAACTCTGGAATATTATGAGGACATAGGGAGAAACGGGATTTTAAATCGCAACCAACATATCCAAAAATAACCTCTATCTGGTAATATTAATATGTTTTTTCAAAATAAAATATATGTACAGTACACGGAACAACAATTTCCGATTATAAGCCAGAACTGCACATCTATTTTCCATGATTTAGGCGAGTTATTATCTTCTGCGCATGTAGATTAACATGTGTAAAATCACTATCTTGATTATGTCCCGGCTTTTTGGCGGTGACCATCATGAGATCAAAGTGAAGAAATATGTACGGAATGTTATTGAGACGACATTGACGGAGTCAATCACAATGAATTCGTTAAGAAAACGATGAATGTCCATCCGTAATAGGCAAAGATAATGTATGATTTGTTCAAATTTACTGAATTGCTATTTTTATCTTTTTTTAAAAGATGTGGATTAAACTAAATTTAATTGAATTAAGTCATCTTTCTTGTTTTACCTGTATACCATAATGGCTTGTTTAGACACAGATAATGTATGATGTGTTCAAGTTCCATTGATATTTTTATTTGTTTAAGTAGATGAGGATTAAACTAAATTGAATTGAATTGAATCTTATTTATCGTATTACCTGTAAACCATAATGGCTTGTTCGGTATGGCGTGGTGAAGCAGGGGCGAATTATTCGTGAGAAAATATTTAGTGGCGAATCAGCAGGCGAATTAGTGGAGGGGGGGGTAGTGAGTACTTCTCCTTCTTCGTTGGGGCCGGGGGCGTCTCCTTTAATGTTTATGTCACGGCTTGACGCTCATGCGAAATTTCGATCCTTGTCAATTTTGTAATTAATAAGTATCTGATAATGTTTACGCGATATTCGGCCAGCCTTAAATAAATATGTTAAAACTTAGATTAATAACATGTAATATCCCCGCCCCTTCTCTTCCTCTCTCTCTTCGTATACACTATCAATGTTGTTGTTTGTAATTAATTATTTTCCATGTATTAAAGATAAAGACCAGTTATGGTCATGCGATTGCATTGTGAAAGAAACGTTGTGGAATCGATCGGAAAAGGTTGATCATCTAGCACATAAGTATTGGTGTGTACTGCAAGGTTCTGGAATCATCAACATGATAAGAAATTCGGCCCAGTCTTCGTAAAGTTACAAGCACTGTACACAGAAAGATGTATATGGGACTACACACACGTGCGCGACACGTGCGTTTATCCCTCACACACCAATAGATAAACTAATTTACCAAATATATCAATTAGTAGGCGGTTTCCCGGCAACATTTTTATCATCATATTTGTCCAAACATACTCTTTCACATGATTGGTAATAAGAGCTTCCATTTCAATTTTTTGAAATTGGGGCGTTTCCAATACTGGTCTTTACCTTTAAGCATTAATTTTCATTTTCATTCCGCCTTATCTCTCTTTCCTTCTGTTCTAAGTGCATAGGGACTTTATTTGTGTTAGTGATATGCGCTATACAAATAACGTTCATTTTTATTATTATTATATTCCTTATTTCTAATTATCACTAGAAAAATAATAAAAGCCCCATCACTAGATAATTTTAAATCAAGACTGAAAACCCACTTGTTCTTATGGTATGTATAGCACAGCATTTACGAGCTCTTGCAGCGCAGTAGAATTTTTCACATAGTTATTGCGCTTTACAAATGAATATCATCATTATTATTATTATTATTAAAATGAATATTATTATCATTATTTAGGGATTAGTGATTTTAAGCGTGCGATAGGCTTTTATTTCTCGATTTCAAAGCCTTGAAATTCAATCGCATGGATCACCGTCCAATGTGGTTGTAGATGTCGCACAACAACTTGGGGTACTAACTAGCTGGTAACAATTCATGCTCATTGCCATTTCGTCATATTGCTCCGGTTGTCTCATTTTCGCCTGCACAAACGTAGCTAGTTCGCGTATACAGCAGACGGCAATCGGCGGATCAGACGACACTTGATAGTGATTTTGTATGTGAGATTGCTTTGCTAAATATAGAATACAAGAATCTTTTCCATATCTTTAAACTATCATTGATATCTGATAAATAAACAGTTAGTAAAATAAACTTACCAAACTACATAATACAATGAAATACTTGACTGAAAGTAGGGGAGTTTGATGTGGTGCACAATTGCATCCCTCTGTTAATAATCGAATAGTCCGTGGTGTTCATGAATATTCATGTTTTTGCTTACCTCGGCAAAATGCTTGCCTATACTAAATGGAAATATTACGGTGGGGGGTTGGCTGAAATGGACATAATGAACTGATCTACGATAATTCATGCTTCTTATCCTTCGTGTGCTTGACTTATAACCTTACAATCGAGTGGTAAATTGCGTCCAAAGTTCGACTTGTTGGACATGTGTTATATAGGCAATGGCGAGCTGGCGACCTATTTTGACCAAATTACGGTGGGTGAACTTTCAAAAGTCAATGGAACATGAGGGTTCCAATGAAAGAGCTAGTGATAACGTACGTCGGGGTGGATGTGCTTTTCGTTTAAACAAAAAAAAATGAATTTTTAACGATTTTTTTTTGGGGGGGATGGGGGGGGGTAAAAGTCCATAGACTTACATGTTTATAGGCTGCTGGACTCTGACGATAGGGGGCGTTGACAAATGAGACTAAACGGAGCTATATATTTAGATAGGTATTATTTTCAAGAGACAAGATTTAAGGTAAATACACAGTTTAGCTATGTCTCATGAAAATAATTGTTTCTATTCTGTTCAAATATCTGACCCCGCCTATTGTTGCCATTCCCATCCCTTCCTATAATTGGACCCTGTTTAATTCTACGATTCCGTTTTCTTGTCTCCGATACTTCTTTTTTTCTCCATGTTTGTGCTTTACCCTCATGCATGTAACCCTCCCTCCTCCCTCCCCACCTTCCCCCTCCCTCTCACGCCTTCTCTCCTTTTCTACCTCTGCACCTTCCTCTCTCCCTCGTGCTCTCTCCATTCACCCCCTTCTATCTCTCTCTCTCTCCTTCTCCCTTGTTCTTTTAACCTTGTTTTCCCTCTCATACTCTCTCTCTCTCTCTTTCCCTATGAGGCTTTCTCTTGTAGCGTCCCGATAGTGATGCATACAGATACTTCTTACAACAATACTCAGAACACACATTTAATTATTGCATAATTCTACATAATATTCATTTATTTCAAGCTATCCAAATATTATTTGATCCAGATAGAACCACTAATGAAATGATGTGACGTCACACTTAATACTGCGCAGTAATTGGTCAAATCAGCTTCTAGTCTTCTCTCGGGTCGTATTTGTGCATCCCTAAACAGTCCATGGTCGGGTTCGTTGGCTGTGAGATTCAGCGGGTTAATCTAGATTCCATTACCGCCTCCTTGGCCTTTAGATAAACAGACAACAATATGACTTGTAAGATGCGATGACCAAGATATGACCTATTAAACCCCTTAACAACAATAACCACGAAGAGAAAGCAAGCAAAAGAGAACAGGAGGAAGGAACGGAGGAATAAAGGAAAGACTAAAGAGAGGGGGAAGAAACAAACAAAGAGAGGTAGAAAGAAAGAAAAACAAAAAACAAAGAAAGGGAGGGAGAAGGAAAGAAAACAAAAACAAAGAGAGGCTTAGAGAAAGAGAAAACGAAAATGTTCGATGAGCGTCATTTGGAAAGGGTTAGAACAAGGTTTCGAATTATTTGATTTACCTTAGAGCATGTGTAAAGTATATGCAGATGAAAGAAAGCTTTTATTATATGACCCCCTCTTGACATAAATTTACGCTTCTTGTGATAACTATTATGAATCTAAGCTGTATTTCTTTGGGATCAATCCACTAACATCAGATTAATCCATCCATCAAATATGTCACAAATATATAGTAAATGGCAGGTTCAAATCCCACAGGTTCCGAGACTTTTTCTGACTTGTCTATAATTACAAGATCGAGCACTTGATCTTTATTGATTGGATGCGCGCAGAAATGTATTCATAAACTGAAATTACTTCCAAGATGTCTAACATTCAAAGCTATCGGTGCATGTGTTGTACAACCCTCATAACAATGCCCCCCCCCCCCCCTATGATAACAGTGCCCCTGCAATGGCTGGACTCACTCACGCCCTGCCATTGGGAGTAAATTGGTTTGGTTTGAGAAAAAAATTAAATCTAAATCTAGACCTACTTCGTGAATTCGAACCATTAAATGTGACAATGACTTACCAGCGCAGAAAGCGACCTTGTTGCTTCGTCTACCGCACCAACAGTTCTCCATAGCATCACAAGCTGAACAGAAATGATAGAAGAAATGAAATTGGTATGCGTGAATTCAGGGGCGTACGCAGGGGGGGGGGGTTGGGGGTTCAACCCCCCCCCCCCCCCCCCCTTTGGTATTTTTATGTGTGTAAACCCCCCTAAAAAAACCTAAAACCCCCCCCCCCCCCCTTTGGATTTTTTTTTTTTTTTTTTTATTATACAAAAAAATGTTTAAAAAAAAAAAAATGCCCACGGCTAACCTAAAAAAAGTGACCTTACCCCCCCCCCCCCCAGCCCCCGATGAAGAAAAATGTCAAATTTTCAAATTTCGAGACCAAAAAAAAAAAAAAGTGTCCGCTAACCCCCCCACTGAGCGACTTTTTGGCTGACTGAGTCGTTGCGATTTTTTTGAGACTCCCCTCCCCCCCCCCCAAAAAAAAAAGTGTACGCTTACCCCCCCCCCCTCCCCCGCAAAGTATTTTGGGCCCGATTTTAAACCCCCCCCCCCCCTTGAAAAAATCCTGCGTACGCCCCTGCGTGAATTATAGATTGAGGATGAATGCACGAATAAGGAATGTATGGATAGAAAGGAGCCACTACGGGCGGGACGAGAGAGATTTTGAACACAAATAGGCTAAACGTTTCGGAAAATTGGGAGAATATTTCTATAATTTTTTAATATTTTCTAAAGCTAGTTCTTGTTTTTGCTTTTTCCCGGGGTGTTTGCTAGTATGTTTTTTGTGTACTTTCTTTCTTCTTTGTTTCAAACGTTTTAAGACATGTGCCCCTTAAAAATGCCCCGCCCCCTTTTGCCGTACACGAATGGCTGAATAGATTAAAATGTGCCCCCTTTCAAATTCAGTTTTTCTTGGTTTCGTTTTTGTTTTGCTTGCATGTCTTTGCTGTCTTGCCTCTCATAATCGGATGATGTAGGAACCTTTATTTTTCTCTCTTTTTTAAACTTTTTTATTTGTTTGTTTGCTTCATAGGTTATCAGAGATGCATTATCTAAATCATGGATGTCTTTAGATATTATAATTGCACATAAACAAAGAAAATGGAAGTTAATGAGAGTGTCTGTATACATAGCAAACGGGGTTTCCTCGCATGATCTATTACATAGTTGCTAGTTTGTGTTCGATTGATTACAGCTTCTTCTGTTATGGATCTTTTTTGTTTGTAATTGAATTTTGCGCAATCTATCACCGACCAGTTTCTCTTATTTTCCCGCTTGTATTAAAACCAACTAAATAATTGGGTGGACTTCGATCTTTGGATTCAACCATGTTAATTAAAAGTGAAAGATAACTCACGCTTGTATTTCTTCATGGACTGCCCTCTCTTGACAGCTAGATAGTAGTCTTGCATGACGGGGTCCCTCTTCATGAACTCAGCGACATCGAAATCCTCATCGGTCTCTTGAAACTCGAACGCCATGGCGACCACCAGCATGGCCATGAAAGCGATCAGGATCTTGGAAACCATTGTCTGACAAGGAATGAAAAAATAGTTCTTGATGGATTCTCAACTTGTCTAGTTGAATTTTAGAGAACTGGAATACGACCGATATAAAGCTCGAGATCATTGCATGGAATGGTTTATAACTTTGACATGTTGGTTGTTGTTGGTTTTTAATGGAAAAATCCAACTTTAAAAAAAAAAGTGTCTGATATGGGTAGTGTAAGTCAAAATAAGAAGATGATAAGGAATACATGATACCTCTAGTGTCGGGGAATCTACTTTAGGCTGAACCTGACTCTCTCTTCTTTAAGTGCATTATCTTTACAACCTTTAAAAACATAGATTTGGGATGGGTGTGTCAACTTTCTCAGAGAGCACACTCGTTTTTCAGTTGAAGTAATGCTATAATTGAAGAAAACAAGGGCAGGGATGGGATTAAGTTTTTACTAGGCGAGAATGAAAAGGGGACAGTGCAGTTTGATGTCCTCTTAAGATATTGATCAAATAAAAAATTATTAAAAAAAAATACTTATAAAATGAAGACGAGCAGACGCCTCGTAATGTCACAAGTGGGATACAAATTTATAAAAGTATAAAGCACAGGTTTGTATGTTGCATTTCTAGATCTTGAAAAAAAGCTCTTTGAAATATTGTCATCATAACTCTTGCAATAAACCGATTATACACATCACAGAAATTAATTAAATTATAGGAACATTATGAAACAATACTGTCCACAATTTTGAAATAAAACAAAATGTTGTAAGGTGCAGCAATACTTACGATTTTGTGAAATTGGCTGGCTTGGTGAGAGAAGTTGATTAATGCTCGTTGATCGCCTTAGCTCTTGTTCTTCCAAGCCCAACCCATCCTCCCTTATATACTCTAACCCCGTCTCTCATGACTGAACCATCTTCGGTCGCGGTAATGAACCTGGCATTTGATTGGTTGATCCTTTATTAAGTTAGATAAATGGAGCTTATATAGTTACTCAACCAAGAAGTTCATTCCTTTCCTTTCTTTCGTTCTAATAGGGTAGGCATTACCAGGGTTGCTTCATATAGGCATACGTTTGATTAGTCCTATTTGTTTTATTGGTGTTAATGTTTTCTTTCGAATATTCTCAAGTCACACGTACGAGACCAGGGGCGGCGGAGCGTCTTCCGAAGTGTGGGGGGAGCCAGCAACAACATAGAACCTTTTCCGGAGAGAAAAAAGGCACCTTCAAAGGGAAACCTCAAAGCTAAAAAAATAAACAAATGTTAAGACATTGGTTTAAACCCTACATTGTGATTACATTATAAAGGATGGTTTTAATGTTAGTTTCTCTCTTTTCAGGTCCAATATACTGCTTTGGCATTATAATTTGCAGTTGGGTGTGATGGTCTGAATATATTTATTTGCAAGCGAGCGAGCAATTTTGTTTTAATTCGTCAGGTCGCAGTGCGAAAAAATGACATTTTTTAAGATGAAATAACAATGCTGATGGGTTTTAAGCACAATATAGTCATGAAGGACTGGAAAGATCTCTAAAAAGGAACATCAACTTTAAGTGCTAGCGAGCGAAATGAGCGAGCTTTTGAAATTAAAGAAAAAGCTGCTCTTACTCGCGTTAAATTAAGAGCACATTTTATGGTGAAATGAAAAGGGGGCATGTATAAAAATGGAAAAGAACACTTAATAGAAAATAAAAATAACGCATGTCAAAATAAAAAGTGAATTATCAGAGGTCAAAATGGGACACTTCTTGCATGTGATATGAACACTCGCCAGAGATTTTTTTAAAAAAACAAATGAGAAGGGGAAACGGCACTAATTACAAAATATTAGGGCACTTTTTAGAATAAAGATTTAAATAGGGGCAATTATGATAGGTAAAGGGGACACTTATGAGAGGTGGTAAGATACTCTTATTACAGAGATAAAGAGTGGTATCTTTCACATTTGAATAAGGGCACTGTTTATTTAACTAATATTTGATTAAAATTGTGGCAATGGTAAAGGACGTAACAAGAAGGTACAAAGTAAAACAAGCTCAGAGTATGATTTGGGGGTCGATAAAATACTTGCTTAGGGTACATTTTAAAAATCTATGTATGGGCATGATGTACACACTGTAGCACAAACGTGATCTGATGCACAATTCAAAGTGTGTCACAGTGGAACAAGGAATCTCACGATAAATACAATGTTCAACCATTATCAGCTTCCGGAAATGAGAGGAACAAAATCAACCACTTTTTTGTGTCCCCGAGAAGTGATCCAACTTGTTTTCTTCTCGGTATTGTGGTAGACAAAAGATTTATAAGCAGCTATAGCATCATGCATTTGCAGCATATCAAAAGCCTAGTAATAGCAATTGCTTGCTTGTTTGTGAATACGACCTGTTGACATGTCCTCTAGCACTTTCTAAAAACTTTGATTAACATATTTAATGATTGTTTTAAGAGGAACGAAGCTGATCTTGATCTCATGTTATTTGTTCTGTAATATTCATTGTGTACTTGTGGCTCAAAGTCACACACTAGCACTAGCATACGACAAGTGTATCCATATTTGAATAGTTTCATTCCAAATGGAGATAAATCCACTTTGGGTACTTTGAGTAAATCGCCTTTGTTATTACTCCACTTTCCATTTAGCCATGTACATTCATGTTGTTATATAATTATGTTAATGGAGTCACCCTGGACCACTAATATATGATAAGAAAACATTTACCAGTTAATTCTGATATTTTTTTATTTTTTTTAAACTAGTAGATTTTGTATCCAGTGGATTTAGCTCCTTCTGGAATGAAACATGGATTTAGCTCCTTTGGGAATCAAACGGTTTTAGCTCCTTTTGTAATAAAACTATGATTTGTTGTTTACTTTTTTTTTAAAGGTTTTTTAATGGTGATTTCACTATTATTATTTAAAAGGAAAGGTTTGCTACTAAATTTGAATAAGTTTCAGTGACTTTATTGAAGAAAGGAAAAATATTTTATACACACATTATCCTACACGCAACCTGTTAACTTTTGAGAATATTCTCTCTCACCACTTTCTCAGCACAAAGAACATTTCATGCGGTCCGTAAATAAACGTAACAATTATACAAAAATATTATTATTGGAACTTTTCATTTGAGAACTAATAATTATCATTACTCAAAGAGTAAAAAGCACTATCAAAGTTTAAACAAAATCAAAACTGCTTTGAGAGTAGATATACAGTGACTTTTTTTCTCTTCTTCGAAAATGGATAAATTCATTTCAGTTGCACCAGGCAAGTATTACATAAAATATGCATGACGTTTCCTATACAATCAATTTTGCAACCTTCTTTTAGATTGTAACTATGAGCTTGAAACCTTTAAGTTCAAACCTGCAATTCAAAATCATGTCATACTTCATGTCACATTACACGGAAATGTGTTATGTAGTCATTTTACAAATCTTATTAGTCCAGGGGTGGTTAAACTGGTTCTGTTAAACTTCAGATAAAAATGAACTGAAATAATAATTCAACATAAATTAACATTTTCAAGTACAATATAGAAAACAGAGAACACACAAAAAAATGGAAATATTTCTACACCTATACCAGAATTATACAAAGTTAATAAATAGACAAAAATTCGGGAAACTGCAAATAAAACCTGTCGAGGCATTCCCTGTTATTAAAAGATACATGCAGATTACAACAATTATCTATAAAAGATATAACAATAGAAAAACAGTGTACACAACATAATAGAAATTAACATCCATATAGTATTATTGATTTAAAAACAGATGAAGTATTTTTCAATATTTTATTTAAAAGAGTTGAAGAAAGTCGAATGTCGGATATCTCTAGGGAGAGAATTCCAATTTTGGGGGCCAGTGTGTCCAAAAGTTTGTGAAAAGAGCGACAATTGCTCTACCAAACAAATCTGCCACAAACTTTAGAAATATGTGAAAAGAAGGGATGAGACGGTAGTCGCTTATTTTATATTATGAACAGAATTTTATTTGTCGCTTAGAGAATGTACTAATGAAGATAAAGGGTCATTGCTAAATCTATAATAATAATAACATAATAATAACAACATTTATAATGCGCACATATCCACCCCAAGAGATACTCAAGGCGCCTAATAAGGTAAATACTTTAAACTTAAGAAAGTACATGATAAGTTACAGAGAACGAACATAATTTAACATAATTAAATATAGTTCAACAACGTTCATTACATCAGATTGTGAAATACACTACGTCTTAAAGGTACTATGTCCCATTTGCAGGCCAAAAAATGAAAATGTTAAATTCCAACGGCATTTGAAAGATAATACTAATTTAGAACCTTCCTTAAAAAAAGGGGAGCTTGAAAATGATTTTAAGTGGGAAAATAACGACTATTACTTGTCGAATCGACTTAAAAGCTATAGAGCCAGTAAGTAATAGTCTGATTTTTCAGACCACTGTACCGAATGGTCATACGTTTTATTCTGCGCAAAGATTCAATCAGTTTAATTTTGGTCATTACGAGAAGTGGGTTATTGATGAAGACAAATGCTCATGTACCCTTTACAGCTCATTTTATGTATGTGTAGCCCTCGTTACGTTTGTAAGAGTAGGGTACCAAAAATAGAGATGAGATGAGTCTGTAAACTGTAAAACAGGAGGCGAAGAAAAGATGTGTGATGGTTAAACTCGTGACACGGACTGCCTTTAATAAAGTAATAATATATATAACACATAATTGTATATTCATATACAAACAACAAAGTCACATAATCTAAACACAAATACACTCCTATAGTAATGTTCCTATCCTACTTACATATAGGTTTACATCCAAACTTAGCCATTAGATGAAATAGCAAAGTAAATACCAACAACATGTCCCTTTCCAATATTTAACTAAACAAAGACTTACCATTCACTAGAATGGATAATGTATAGTAACTATTAACTTAATAACAAATACTCGAAACGTATAACTGCTGAATTACGAAGATAACCAATATCTAACTCGACTAAACCTAAACAAAGTAAACAAGACGATAACAAATATGTAATAACTAATTATAACGAAGAAACTATAACTAACATAATACAAATAGACTAAATGGATTTATACATGTCTGACTAATAATATACAACTGGAGACTACTGAATGATAGATATATAGTGCTTTCGTAAACTGGACATATATCGTGCAAATGAATAATAATTGTTGCTCTCTAACTTAATTCATTGTTGTAAAGGGCGGAATAGATAAATGAGCGTTTTGGTCTTTTGGACCATAATAAAACCCACTCATACATATATAATAGTGACGGCTAAAGCATATTTACTTCAGCTACTAATACTATAGTACCTGCTCTATACAGATTACAGAGTTGAGACAAATAAACCTAAAAAGCCCAAGTTCCTCTTTGTCAAGGTAATACTTGTACTGGTACTATTAGTTAAAAGTTGTAATCCTTTCTTTGTTCTTAACGATGCGCTCACTCCCTACACACCGTGTGAACGTACATAGTCTAATCACGCAGACACCAATGTATCGTAGATAAATGATTATAAAGTTATCCGCAATTCCACACCAATCCCTGGTATATCGGAACACATACTAACATGATTATTATCTTGGCATGGTATTGTAAGATCATAAACAAAATAAACGACATAATAACTAGATACATATTATAAGAAAGTACGGACTTATAGACTAGCAAAATCTGGCCGGTTCATTGTCAAATCGAAGGTTATCTCCTTCTGAGATGGAAATCTCTCAAAACGTTATCAAATCGAATATGGAAAATCGTAATAATATTTCCCCAACTAGAATATGTCACATGCTAACTAGAATCACAATAGTGGTTCATAAACGACAACATATTGATTAGCTCATATCTTTAAGTAAGAAAGCTAAATAGTTATGTACAATGTGAAATATATATATTCGCGGGTACCATTCACCCATACAGTATAACGCTTCACAAATAGTTGTAAGAAAGCTACACTTTCTTAACTTAAATTCTTCCCTTAAAACAACGATATCTACCAATGCGAACATCAGAACATATCCAATCATACATCAGTACCACCGCACAAAGTTATGTAACATGATAATAATGATTTACTTAAATATAAGTATAATACAAAATATGGTAAATTACCTGTAAAACAGGAGGCGAAGAAAAGATGTGTGATGGTTAAACTCGTGACACGGACTGCGAGGAGTCAAGCGGGTTCACGAGTTCAAGGTGTTCAGAAACAAAGGGACAAAGTAATGTTGCGGGGTCACGTGTTAAAAGATATTTGCATAAAGTGAGTCATGTAATCCAGCATTTTATGTGGAAACAGGATGTTGGTATGTGACTAGTCTTTATAGAACAGTCACCTGGTTACACTCTCCCTTCCTTCGAAACAATGCCGTCCCGGCATATAAAACAATTTATAAAAAATATAAATAATTACAAAAATTAACATTCAATAAAATCACACTATTGTAAAATGGTGTTTACAAAAAATGTCTCCTATGCCATACCTAGCTTAGCCCTAGCTATATTCATACCGGGACTCTTCCACCGTGCCCACAGCTTCTGCCCAGCCTCTAATTTTGTTTGATAAACGGAGAGATTAAGGAGGTGACCGAGAGTATTGTATTGGAGCCGTTCAACAGGGCGACGCGTTCGTCCACTGCGTCTAATCGGGGTTCCATGATCGAGATCTTCAGTGGGAGTTTGCTCACCTGAAGAAGGAAGATTATCTAAGGGGCGTTGGTTATTCGAAAGAGGAGGTTCATGAGTGTGGGATGAGTCGTCACAGGGGGCTGGATTATCAGTGGGAGGTAGGTCATCTGAAGAAGGGAGATCATCTATTGGGTGTGGATCGGTTATGGGAGGTGGGTCGATCGGTGGGTCAGCGGGGGTTAAGTCAATGATGGAGGGTGGGTCTTCAGCAGGGCGTTGAGGATATTCTACAACCTCTGGGAGGATCGGGACCCTACCAGTTCCCTGGTGTCGATCATGATGGGCTCGGGCTGGACCAATCACTTCAGGCACCCGAAGTAACAGATCTTCTGTTTCTTCGTTATGAGAAGATTCCATCTTTGGTCCCTCAGTCTGGTCAGCCTTAGGTCGATTGGTCGCTATGTTTGGTTTGGGGGCGGTTTCTTCAAGGGGCAGGAACATACAGGGGGTTAAAAGGTTTCGGTGAACAGTCCGCTCCCGCTTCGTGTCTGGTCGTTGGACCACATACACTGGCAGCTCGGGATGTTTACTCAACACGATGTAGGGTGTTGACTCCCATTTGTCTGCCAGCTTCTGTCCGCCTGTGGACTTGTCCATGACCAGCACACGATCTCCCGGTAAAAGTGATGTCAGCTTGGCCTTCTTGTCGAATTGGACCTTCTGGCGATCTTTCGCCAGCCTTGATTTCCCTGCCGCAAGATCGTAGGCTGATCGAAGACCTTCCCGGAATCGTGTGACATAGTCATCATATCCCACATCTTCACTTTGAGATGGGATGCCGAAGATGACATCTACCGGGAGATTTGGGTGCCTGCCAAACATAAGATGAAAGGGAGCGTAACCCGTAGACTCATGCTTCGTTGCATTATAGGCATGGGTTAGATGTCCAAGATGATCCTTCCAACTGGCCTTCTGCGAAGGATCTAGAGTTCCGATCATGTTGATTAGAGTCCGGTTAAAGCGCTCTGTTGTTCCATTCCCCTGTGGATGGTAGGCAGTGGTTCGGCTCTTTTTGATCCCCGCCACTTTGCAGAGTTCTGCAATGAGGTGGCTCTCAAAGTTTCTCCCTTGGTCTGCGTGTATTCTGCGGGGAAACCCGTAGTGAACAAAGAAATTATCCCACAAGGTCTTAGCCACTGTTGTAGCGAGCTGATCCCTTGTGGGGTAGGCTTGTGCATACCTGGTAAAATGGTCAGTTACCACAAGGACATTCTCGTAGCCACCTTTAGATTTATCCAACTTCAGGAAGTCAATGCACACCAGTTCCAGCGGTTCAGATGTGTGGATGCTCGAAAGGGGAGCACGGTTCCCTGAAGTCGGTGTCTTCCTCAGGCAGCATCGCCTACAGGTGGTACACCAGGCATGCACATCTAGTGCCATCCTTGCCCAGAAGAAACGCTGTCGAAGATTGTCCAAAGTTCGTTCAGCCCCAGGGTGACCAACATCATCATGGAGGTGACCAAGAACCAGTTTGTGATGACAACGTGGGAGTAGCAGTTGATGTCGCAGTGTCCCAGCAGAGTCCTGGAACCGCCGATGAAGAACTCCTGACTTTAGTTCTAAGCGTTGGTACTGCCTGAGAATGAGCTTAGCATCTGGAGAGCACACTTGAAACTCCTGCTTGGTAGGTTTGGAGCCTCGCTCCACATACGGCATAACTACCGATAGATCAGGATCCGATCTTTGCTGCCGAGCAAGCGTTTCCACTGTAATGATGTCGATGGAGGGTGTTCCCGTCTCACTTTCACCTTGGTTGCCTGGAGAGCCTGGGTTAGATGCACCGGCTGCCAACTGGAGAGCTGTGGGATGAACAAATCCAGACGGTTGCAATCCTCCTTGCAGAACGGCTGACACTGCTAAATGGCTGCAGTCGACTTGCACATCTTGAGTTGGTACTCCAGCCGACGCCTCTGGCAACCTTGAAAGAGCGTCTGCTGCGGCGTTGAGCCTCCCACTCCTGTATTCCACACTGAAATCAAAGTCTGCAAGAGCTGCAACCCATCGCTGGCCAGTTGCATCCAGCTTTGCCGAACTGGTGACATATAGGAGTGGATTGTTGTCGGTCAGGACATGGAATCGGCGACCTAGGAGATACTCACGAAACTTGTCTACCACAGCCCACTTCAACCCCAGGAATTCAAGCTTATGAGCTGGGTATTTGCTCTCGGATGGTGATAAGGCCTTGCTTGCGAAATCAATCACCCTCTTCTTACCATCCTGGAGTTGACTGATGACTGCCCCAAGGCCAGAACCAGACGCATCAACCTCAAGAAGGAATGGGGTCTCAAAGTCTGGGAAGCCGAGTACTGGAGGCGACGTTAGTTTTGATTTGAGTAGCTGGAAGGCCGCTTCACATTCCTCATTCCAATTGAAGGGAGGGAGGGGTTTCCGGGTAGCCTTGCGTCGACCACCTCCTTCTGTGAGCTGAAACAATGGCTTCGCTGTTTTTGCGTACCCTGGGACAAACCTCCTATAGTAGCCTGTGAATCCCAAGAACCTACGTACGTCCTTGCTGGTCTTCGGACGAGGCCAGTCCGTCACAGAGGAGGTTTTCTCAGGGTCAGTCTCGATTCCCTCCTGGCTGATCACATGACCCAGATACTTGACCTTGGTCTGAAGGAGGTGGCACTTCCTAGGCTTCAATTTCAACCCTTGTTGACGGAGCCGATTAAATACCAGGGTTAGGCGATTAAGGTGATCTTCAAAGGAGCTGGAGAAAACGATGATGTCATCCAAGTAGATTAATAGGGACTCGAACTGTTGGTCCCCTAGACATGACGTCATCAGGCGCTGGAAAGTTGCCGGAGCATTCTGGAGACCAAACGGCATCCTGATACATTCAAAGAGTCCCATAGGAGTCGTAAAGGCCGTCTTTGGTCGATCCTTCTCCGCAACCTTTACCTGCCAATACCCACTTGTTAAGTCCAGGGTGGTGAAATACTTTGCATTCCCAAGGGCATCGAGGGCCTCATCAATCCTGGGAATTGGGAAAGCATCCCGTCTCGTCTTGCTATTCAGATGACGGTAGTCTATGCACAGACGAATGGAGTCATCCTTCTTGCGTACCACCACAATGGGAGAAGCGTACGGGCTATGACTTTTCTTGATAACTCATGCCTGTTCCATCTCCTGGATGTGTCGTCTCACCTCTTGGAACTGAGCAGGGGGAATTCGCCGGTAGGGAAGACGGAATGGATCTTCATCTACAAGTGGGATGTCATGTTCGATGTCCTTAGCCAACCCATAATCAAAGTCATGTTGTGAAAACACGTCTGAGTATTCAGCAAGAAGATGCTCCAGCCGCAACTTTTCTTCCGGAGTAATGGGGGAGCTGGCTAAGTCGAGTTCAGGGAAGCTCGCTGAGGTCTGTGCCAGCAAGGGGGAAGGTCCTGAAGGAGGTGTGAGCTGATTCTTAGAGGCTTCTTCGATGGCACACACTAGGAAAAGTTGAGCCAGAGGGACATTCTTGCCGATGGTGATGGGTCTGTCGGACACATTCAAGACTCGGATTGGTATGTAGCAACCCGGAGACGCATCTACGAGTGTCCTTCCTACCATCATCCGAGATCCCTTGATTGAATGCCCTATTGGCTCCACTATAGCTGTACAGCTCGGGCAGTTCCTGGCTACCTGGCACATAACCTCCACTTCCGAGCCCGGCTCAATCCTTCGTCCTCGGCCACGGTGAACTGCTATTCCCAGATTTCCCCGGGCGTCCCCTGGTCGACGGCTTTCGATTGCAGAGCAAGCAGCCGACCATGACTTGTTCTGCCTCTCCACTACCTGCAGGTATGTCGCACCGTGTAACCTCACCTGGTCTTGCTGGGCTAGCCTGATGAGGTTGGTGCCAATGAGGGCGTCGACACCGGGTCCATAGCTTCCTGGGGGGACGATGAAGGCTGGGACTTTGGAATAAGTGCGGCCCAGGCACTCTACCTCTAGAAGGATAACTCCTCCATGGGCCAAAGGGTGACTTCCAGCGCCTCTAATCTGTACTGGGGAGGGAGTAGGGGATAAAATACAAAGGGACGGACGGGAGGAAATGAAGGAGGATGAAACAGTAGTCACCTGGGAGCCCGAATCAATTAGTGTAGAGGCGGGTACACCATTGATGACTACCGTGTCCAGGTTTGTTGGGCCGATCACTGGTATAAGTTCTGGGTCGATTCTATTCTGCTGGATACTAGTACTTGATAAACTATTATTTGGTAAACTATTATTTAAATCAATTTTGCCCACACTCCCTTTCTTTAACTTCGGTGCGGGCCGAATCAGTTTAAACGACTCGCTTGGTGTAGGGCGTCATTTTGGCTCCCGGTTATGTCCGAACTGATCGGGGCTCTCCTCCGCTTGGAGGGAGTGCTCCTCCGATTTGGGCAATCCCTCCTCCAGTGCCCATCCTGACCACACTCCCAGCAGTCCGATGAAGGGCGCGTAGATGAAGGGCGCGTAGATGTAGCCGGCTCTTGCACTTCCAAGGCCTTTAATCTTCTGTCCAGGGAAGCTACCCGCTCATCAGTTCTTCCCTGCTGGTCCCGGATATCCGCTACCAGCTTCAACACGTCTTCCGTGTTCTTGGATATTTGAGCAAGCCTCCCCTGAGTTTCACCTGGATTGCTAGGAGAAGCCTGCTGAGCGTAGACAGTGGGCCTCCTTGCCTTGGTATGGCGCTCCCTTGCTACGCGTCTGACCTCCTCCCGCAGGTTCCTAAAAGTCATCACGCGAGGCCTCATTGGTGCGAGGCGAAGCCTCAGATCCTCCTCCCTAAGGCCTCGCATGAACTGGGTACACATAACCGAATCCCTCTGTGCTCCGTTTACGGCTGTCGGGAATTCCCTCTGTATTGCCTGGAAGAGCGACTGCAGCGCGATGGCATAGGATTGAGCGGTCTCGCCGTTCCGTTGCATCCTCTCGTAGAAGGCGGCGAATGGGTCCTCTGTTGGAGCGTCCCCATACTCTGCCTTCAGCTCCTCCACTGCGTCGGCCGCCGTCTGCTCCTCCAGGGGTAAATTTAGAATGAGACGACGTGCTTCCCCTCCTAAATTCCTCACGATGGTGGAGTACTGAAGAGAGGGTGGTGTACGGCTCGCAATGAAAAAGTACTCTATATCTCTAGCCCAATCTTCAACCGATATTTTGGATTCCCTCCCATTGAAGATAGGGACCCCCCTTACTTTTGTAAATGCTGGTCCCGTAATTGTGGGTGGCACTTCTGGTTGGGCGGACAGGTTGAGTGGGTAATCAAACATGAGTTCTGGTTCTGCTCGAGTGGCCATTATAAATTGTGGGTATTATAGAGCTTTACGAAAAAAATCTTTAAATACAAAATATGATAATGTCAGAGATATAAATTATATCAGGGGATGGAGAAGCTATGGACAGGTCGTGAATAATGAAATAAAATAAATGGTTAGATTTAAACATTTACATCAGATAAGATATAATTTTGTAAGGAATGTGTCAAACAAAAGGCACTCTCCAATCGTAAATAAGAGGAAGAAAAGAAAATATTAGATTAACAGGCTCAAAACAAATAGGTTACATTCGAATAAATTTGAAACGACAATAAACTATATCAATAAATTATATCACTTAAACAATAATATTGTTATAGATTATTCCCTTGAGTGAGGTCTGCTCTGATCCATCCCACAGTCAGTCCAGATCCTCGTCTGCTCAAGACCGTCGTCAGTTCCGATCCTTCCCACCGTCAGTCCAGATCCTCGTCTGCTCCAGTTCGGCGTCCGTCTTGATACCTCCTTGTCAATGTTGGAACACGGTCGTGTGTCCTTCTTCCTTCGCAATAGTGCCGTCCTGTGTTTAAAAAGACTGACAATCCGTCCGACCCTGCCGACTACGCCAAATGTAGCCCTCGTTACGTTTGTAAGAGTAGGGTACCAAAAATAGAGATGAGATGAGTCTGTAAACTGTAAAACAGGAGGCGAAGAAAAGATGTGTGATGGTTAAACTCGTGACACGGACTGCCTTTAATAAAGTAATAATATATATAACACATAATTGTATATTCATATACAAACAACAAAGTCACATAATCTAAACACAAATACACTCCTATAGTAATGTTCCTATCCTACTTACATATAGGTTTACATCCAAACTTAGCCATTAGATGAAATAGCAAAGTAAATACCAACAACATGTCCCTTTCCAATATTTAACTAAACAAAGACTTACCATTCACTAGAATGGATAATGTATAGTAACTATTAACTTAATAACAAATACTCGAAACGTATAACTGCTGAATTACGAAGATAACCAATATCTAACTCGACTAAACCTAAACAAAGTAAACAAGACGATAACAAATATGTAATAACTAATTATAACGAAGAAACTATAACTAACATAATACAAATAGACTAAATGGATTTATACATGTCTGACTAATAATATACAACTGGAGACTACTGAATGATAGATATATAGTGCTTTCGTAAACTGGACATATATCGTGCAAATGAATAATAATTGTTGCTCTCTAACTTAATTCATTGTTGTAAAGGGCGGAATAGATAAATGAGCGTTTTGGTCTTTTGGACCATAATAAAACCCACTCATACATATATAATAGTGACGGCTAAAGCATATTTACTTCAGCTACTAATACTATAGTACCTGCTCTATACAGATTACAGAGTTGAGACAAATAAACCTAAAAAGCCCAAGTTCCTCTTTGTCAAGGTAATACTTGTACTGGTACTATTAGTTAAAAGTTGTAATCCTTTCTTTGTTCTTAACGATGCGCTCACTCCCTACACACCGTGTGAACGTACATAGTCTAATCACGCAGACACCAATGTATCGTAGATAAATGATTATAAAGTTATCCGCAATTCCACACCAATCCCTGGTATATCGGAACACATACTAACATGATTATTATCTTGGCATGGTATTGTAAGATCATAAACAAAATAAACGACATAATAACTAGATACATATTATAAGAAAGTACGGACTTATAGACTAGCAAAATCTGGCCGGTTCATTGTCAAATCGAAGGTTATCTCCTTCTGAGATGGAAATCTCTCAAAACGTTATCAAATCGAATATGGAAAATCGTAATAATATTTCCCCAACTAGAATATGTCACATGCTAACTAGAATCACAATAGTGGTTCATAAACGACAACATATTGATTAGCTCATATCTTTAAGTAAGAAAGCTAAATAGTTATGTACAATGTGAAATATATATATTCGCGGGTACCATTCACCCATACAGTATAACGCTTCACAAATAGTTGTAAGAAAGCTACACTTTCTTAACTTAAATTCTTCCCTTAAAACAACGATATCTACCAATGCGAACATCAGAACATATCCAATCATACATCAGTACCACCGCACAAAGTTATGTAACATGATAATAATGATTTACTTAAATATAAGTATAATACAAAATATGGTAAATTACCTGTAAAACAGGAGGCGAAGAATAGATGTGTGATGGTTAAACTCGTGACACGGACTGCGAGGAGTCAAGCGGGTTCACGAGTTCAAGGTGTTCAGAAACAAAGGGACAAAGTAATGTTGCGGGGTCACGTGTTAAAAGATATTTGCATAAAGTGAGTCATGTAATCCAGCATTTTATGTGGAAACAGGATGTTGGTATGTGACTAGTCTTTATAGAACAGTCACCTGGTTACATATGCTATTACCAAAGAAGAAAAACAAGCCAGTCAGTCACTCAGTAGTGTCTGACAGTGAAGTCTAGCAAGTAAACGGGTTTCCTTGCATAATTTGAATATTAGGACATTGCTAACGTTCAAATTTTACAGATAGGACATACATGACATATTCATAATTCCTGCAGAGTTCTACAGAATTTGATGTTGGCTGCAAATGGGACATAATACCTTTAAACTAAGGAATTCAGACATAAGATAGGTTTTCAAGTTTTTTTGGAACAAATTTTGATTGGCTGACATTTTGATTGAATGGGGTAGGGAGTTCCATAACCGGGGTGCAGCAGCTGTACAAGCTCTGTCACCCCAACTCCTCTTTGTTCTTAATTGTATTAAATCTGTTGAATTGGAGGAACGAGATCTGCACGAGAACTTGAAGAAATATTAAGAAGAGAGGAAATATATTCAGGGGCAAATCCATTTAGTGAACGGTAGGTGAGTAGTATAATTTTATATTTGATACGCTGTTCTATTGGAAGCCAGTGAAGGTTCTTGAGTATTCGAGTAGTATGGGTCGAAGGTTTAAATTTAGTGACAAGGCGGGCAGCTGCGTTTTGAACCTTTTGTAGTCTGTGAATTTGGTATTTAGGAAGTCCATAAAGGAGAGAGTTACAGTTATCGAGATGAGATGTTACAAAAGCATGAATCAATTGTTGAGTGGTTTGGGGGGGTTAAAAATTTCGTATAAAT
Source organism: Strongylocentrotus droebachiensis (assembly GCA_035222895.1). NCBI lineage: Eukaryota > Metazoa > Echinodermata > Echinoidea > Camarodonta > Strongylocentrotidae > Strongylocentrotus > Strongylocentrotus droebachiensis. Next base: position 549,093 of record JAVYIG010000505.1, read on the forward strand.
CTTTAGCAAGTGTCTCAGTCAGTAAAATGAAATATTGCTTCGGACCACGATTTACGTCATTAAACAAAAATATATTGACCTGCCAGTGTCACACATAAGGTATCCAAATATGCTCATCTGATCGACCGTAATTAACTCTCTGCTCTACCTGATCGTAAATACTTTAGCCCCCCCCCCCCCCTCCCACACACACACTTTGATAAACGTTCTGGGGGCCTGTCATACAATGCAATAGGGGGAGTCATCCATTTGTTTCAGTCGAATATATAGAGTCTATCAGGAGTGCAGAAAGCGATCTCTCCTGTTCGGTACTGTTGCAGATAGTACCACTCACTCGCATGCTCCTCAATCTTGTAATCAATGACGATGTTCTGGACATGCTTCAGCTCCTTAGTGTACTCATCAATGCTGACCAAACCTACATCGCGTTTCGTGGTGGCTATCAGGATTGTATTCCCCTGAGACACAGCAGCGGTTACTAGGTAACCCCCTAACTTCGCTAATTTATATTTAACAACACCTTGTTTGTCAAGCAATCGTATTGTATCATCAGATACGGTGATCAGGTGATCGTTACAACTAGTAATCTGCCAAGGTTCATACCAATCGCATGGTATCTCCCTGATCGCCTTCCCACCTGCTGGTGAGAATACATGGATCTTCTGGGCTTCCATGTAAGTCAGATAGATCTGATCATCGTTGTCTACAGAGAGGTCAGCAAACCCCCCTTCATCGTGACTCAGAGTCTCAAACATTACATTCAATTGTGTGTACTCTGGTGTGTACAGTGTGATATTGTTTGAGTTATCAAGTATAACACACCGATCATCAGAGAGGAACCCTACTCCACGAATCCTAACATGTTTGAGAAATGTCTGCTGGAGCTGGCCATCAGCAGAGAAGATCTCCACGCCACCTGTCCAACATCCCACTGCCATCCTACCATCAGGTGTACCAACCATGGCATTCATGCTTTCCTTAGTAGGCAAATCAATGTTCTTTGCAACTGCACTTACGATCTTACCGAAAGCTATCTCATCCATTCCAACGTTCCTCTTAAAACTGACACTTTTCCCCTTCTTGCTCGATTGCATCGGCTGCTTGTAGTCAGGATCTTCTTGTTTCAAGGCCTCCTGTAAGTCCTGACATAGAGTGTCGTGTGCAGCCAAAGCATCCATATCTAACGGTACCTTTGTCCTATTGGTTACCACGTCAGCTATGGTGGTCAAGTGAGTGATGTGCTCTACAATCGGCTTCTTCATTTCGTTCAGTTCTTTCTCTACACGTTTGGTCCTACCCTTGACTTCACCAATGAGGATTTTTTTCTTCTTTGTCAACTGCCGGACTGATTCTTCAAATGCTTTGTTGATATCATCTGTACACTGCTTCTGAACATTGCTCACATGCTCCTTCTGTTCATCAATGAAGTCAATGTATTTCTGAAAGCAAGTGCGTTTATCGTCCGCCTTTGATTTGAGGTCCTCGATACTCTTCATATGGCTGCTTTCATAAACAGCTGCCTCGATGACCTGATGTCCTTCTTTTGTATGCTCCATGACAACACACCTGAAGCAGGCAAATCTCCTGCATTCGGAACAGAAGCACTCCTCATCCTCTTTGGGGTGTTTCTTGCATTTACGATACCTACGTACTGACACCTTCCCTGATTTGATCTCACTCATGGCTAAGACGTCATGACTGATGAAGTCTTGCCACAGAGAGTGATTGTTGTGACAAGTGATACAGAGATATTTGCCACAGTCTTGACAGTAGACAACAGCTTGGGGTTTGTCCTCGGAATTACAATTCGAGCAAAACTGATATTGATTATTCATGTCTTCTATGAGAGACTTCAAAGCTAGACTTGCCGGTAATTTGCTGACTTCTCGGTTTGGGACCTGTGTTTCAGCTCTGCAGACAGGGCATCGGAGCATCTGGTCGTTACCATGGCATTCCAAGAGTTTGTCCAGGCAGGCCTTGCAGTAGGTGTGAGAACAAGACAGGATCTTGGGATCGGTGAAGGTATCCAGACATACAGGACACTCCAGACTCTGAGCAATAACATTCTTTAATGCTTCAGCCATGATTCGAATTCTACCAGGATACGAGAACAAAGAAGAGGAAAAACATAATGATCAGCTAGTGTAGCTTTGATTCATCTGATCGCATTAAAAGGAGTGTTTAATATAATTTTCCTCACGCCCTTTCCCTATAGAATAACGCGTACAAAAATACATACCTTATTCTAAAATGGAGTCTATAGGCTTTGAACAACTCAAAAACTTAGTAGGCAACATTTTATATTAATGTTAAAGCTGATGAAGAATCAAAAGCAGTAGGCCTACTTTAAACATGTTAGGCCTACTATGCACACTGGAATATACTTTTTTTAAACAAAATCATGATTGTACAGAAGAAATTATATTGACCTGGTTTGGCAATCACGTAATAACCTGAAATATTCCATGTGTATTCATATCTACATAACATGCAATTATAATAGTGTATGATACATTTGTTATTCTAATGTGATCACAACAACACGATGATTTTTGCCCAGGACAAACAAACACTGGGAAGTTATACTTATGAACGATATCAATATGATCACGAGTTTTCTAATGCCACAAACATTACTTCCGGGTTCGCGATCAACACAATAAACTCTAGATCTTATGGTCTGGTTGCATTTTTGCAGCCTGTTTCTTCGTGGTTTACCAAACTGATATCATTTCCTAAACACCCGTCATTCTCATCTTGGTCTTAACTCAATCACTCTCCATTAATATAATGTATAAACCAATACCCAAATATATTTTCAGTATAAAGACAAAGATAACTTTATAAAACAGACATATTAAAACAAAGTCTCAATAGTGTCTGGGAGTTGGCCTTAAAATAAATAGTGACATGTATATACGATAATGTAAAACGAAAATATTGCAAAATATCACTGTATTTCTTTTGGAAATTACATACATGTAATTATATTCATTTAAATTTACTCACGTCTTTTTCCTTCACTACGTATCGGTCTATGTGTTATATGGATTCAGTAAACATGTATACTCTTTGCCTTTAGTGGTGCACTGCAGGTATAGTGCACTGATCATAAGTGGTACTATATACATGAATGCATTTAGTTTGTCGATCTATTTTTGGTACTGGGAATTCCCATCAACCTTTTACAGTTGGCATGTCGAAGAAGGCTACGTTTTGCAGGCCACAGCTGTAGGAAAATCAATGAACCAATATCTCAGCTACTACTCTGGAAACCAAAACATGGGAAGAGGAAACCTGGAAGACCTCATCTTACTTATACAGACCTACTCAAGAAGGACACGGGACTTGAACTGTCAGAGATAAAAGCAGCCATGCTGGACAGGAATGTGTGGAAGGCCATCACAGCTCGGGCAGTTGACGCGACTTAAAGATGAAGTTGAGTTCTGGTCATGCGATTGCATTGTGAAAGAAACAGTGTGGAACCGACCAGAAAAGGTTGATCATCTAGCATATAAGAATTTGTGTGTATTGCAAGGTTCTGGAATCATCAAAATGATAAGAAATTTGGCCAAGTCTTGGTAAAGTTACAAACACTGTACACAGAAAGATGTATATGGGACTACACGAACACGTGGCGTAAAAAACCGGCCCCCCGATTTTTACGATGTTACATGCATATTTAGAATATGAAGGCATTTGAAGAGCCATGCTTTTCAGGGAACATGTCTTATCTGATGTTCTTCCACACTTGCATAATAAGAATGAGTAATGCTCACAAATTATTTTTCACCTCTTCCCAGAACTCAACCTTCTCTTTAAGTAAGTAAGTATGTCGAAGATAGCGCTATCAGTGGCGTACGCAGGATTTTTTTCAAGGTTTTTTGTTTTTAAATTGGGCCAAAAAATTCGCAACGACTAAGCCAGCCGCTGATAAGGGGGGGGGGGGGGGGGTAAGAGGACACTTTTTTTGGTTTCGAAATTTGACAAATTGACATTTTGTTCCGTTGGCATAATTTTTTTTCAATTTTTTTATTACAAAAAAAAACCTCAAAGGGGGGGGGGGGGGTTTCCAAAAAACATACACAAAACATAAACATAAACAAAACTCAAGGGGGGGGGTTAACCCCGAACCCCACCCCCCCCCCCCCCCCCCCCTTCCCCCTGCGTACGCGCCTGAGCGCTATAAATGCAAACCATATCAGACTGGAAAGGAGAAAAGTAATGAAAGAAGATATTCGATCTTAGACTATTATATCTTTACTGGACTAACCATCGTCTTGTTGAGAAAACTAAGAAGTTGTTCGATTAATTAAAGTTTTGGGTTGATTAGGGGCTACTATGCCCTAATTTCTTAGGCCTACACAAAAATGATGGGGCGGAGGGGCTGCGCCTCCCTCCCATCAAATTATAAAATTGCAAATTATATATTCGGGCACGTTCAACCGCCTCCCGATTTTGACAGGTGCGTAATATTGAAAGAAAGCCTGTTATCCTACTTAAATATTAATATGTTATTTTGTCCCATTAGCGGGTCTAGGGGGGGGGGCACATGCCCCCCCCCCTTGCCCAACAAAAAAAACAAAAATTAGTGCCCACTACCCCCCTCCCCCCCCCCCCCCCCCCTCACTGAGCGAATTTTCAAATTTTCGGGAGCCAACAAAAAATAGTGCTCACTACCCGCATACTAAGAATCTTGAAATCTGATTGGTTTTAACGAGGTCACATGATTAATAATAGATAAGTACTCCCTGCGATAGGACTTTTGTACAATAATTTGTTGTTGCTGCCCCACTTGCCGATTGAATAAGCATAGCAAATTAAAGTAGGTTACGCGAAATGGCAATGTCAATGTCAAATGAGCGCGCATCGACTTTATTACATTTATGCATCTTGTACGTGCTTTGTAAAAATCTAGCTGAAGCTAAACTGTCTGCAGAATCAGTGTTTTTTAATTATGTAAAATTCACTTGAAATAGACCTTATTGCCGCGATGTGGGATATTAAACAAATATTAACCTCCTTTACTCGGGTAAGTGGATACAAGTGGATACAAACTATCATCGCCTTGGTGATCTCGGGGCTACCATCATCACTCGCCTTGCGGCTCGGGATGATAGTAGCCCCGAGATCACCTCGGCGACTGGTTTGTACCAGTACCATCGTAGTCGTTTAATATTTGCTTAATCAATTATTGAATGTGGTAATGACGTTATACATGTAAAATATCAATATGATCAGAAGCGAGGTTTTCTCGGTCCCCCCCCCCCTCCCCCCCCCCCTCCCCCCCCCCCCCCCCCCCCCCACTCAGTGTTATTTGGGGTGCGCATAATGCGTGTTCCCTACTTTTTGAAAACACCCACTAAGTCCGGTGTGTAAAGTCAATTTTGTGTAAGTACGAGCCGGACTTTGGTGCGTGAAAAGTACCCCTTTATCGGACATTTTGATAACACGCGTGGAGTGGAGGGGGGGGGGGGGGGAGTTTTCTAACGCAAGAAACGTTACTCCAAGGTCACGATCAAGAATATTAAATGTTGGGAGCCATCAAAATGCGATAGCAAAGTTTCACTTAAATTGTCTCACAATGTGAAAGAGGATGTCACTTGAGGCACATTTTCTGCATGGATTTTTAAAACTAATGTGTTTGAAGACAAAATTTACGTCATTAAACAAAAATATAGCGACGGCCCGTTCCTAGAAACCGTCATAAGTCTAACTTCTTGACTATCCCATTGAAACGCGTGTACGTTTCAATGGGATAGTCAGAAGTTAGACTTATGACCGTACGGTTTCTAGGAACGGGCCCCAGCAGTGTCACAAATAACGTCTCAAAATATGCTCTTCTGACTTTTGATGACGTCACACTTCACCACTCTATACGTATCTCTCCTGCTTTCACGCAGCCGCTCAATGAGTTTTTGTTTTGTTGTTTGTCTCCCAAAAGTACCATAGACGTCTTCGCCCGGATAGGTCGCACTTTCGCACTCTCGCGTTACTCTTGGATTATATCTTTGACTTTGTTTCTCACATGGAAATTGGGTTGTTCTTTTTGAAGTTTTTTGTTTTGGATTTATGTGACCACTTTTGGAATAGGAATTTCTTGTAAGGTAAGCAAACACTGTGGGCTTTTCATTTCATTTCATTTCACTTCATTATAATTAGCTGTACGATACGCGCTATTCAAATTTCGCGCCTTCCCCCCCCCCCCCCCCCCCCCCCCCACTCAGCGGTCGGAATGACCGCATGCGTGTTGCCAAAATGTCCGGTAAAGGGGTACTTTTCGTGCGACAAAGTCCGGCCCGAGAATTGTAAAAAAAGGGTGTATTTGACTTTTCACCGGGAGATTTCTTTAAAAAGGGGTGTTTTTCTTTTTTTCTCTCATCTCTTTGGACTCATGAGAAATTATTCCGAATTTAGGGGGGTACATTGAGCATTTTTCCTGATTTAGGGGGTTTCCAAGGCAGGAAAAGCTCGCAAAAAGCCCGCGAAAGGGGGGTTCGGAAATGTTGGCAGTCCTCAGATAGGGGGGTGCTTTCAAAAAGAGGGTACGAGCATATGCGGTACCCTAAATAACACTGAGTGGGGGGGGGGGGGTGTTACACCCACAAATGTAATAACTCCACAAATGTAATAACGCCCACAAATGTAATAACACTTTACCCACAAATGTAACAACACCCACAAATGTAATAACACTTTACCCACAAATGTAATAATTTCACCCACAAATGTAATAACCACTTTACCCACAAATGTAATAATTTTGAATCACCCACAAATGTAATAATGACTTTACCCACAAATGTAATAAATTTGAAGTGATATTTTGAATCACCCACAAATGTAATAATGACTTTACCCACAAATGTAATAAATTTGAAGTGATATTTTGTCGAATTTGTTCAAAACTAAAACCCTGTAATAAAGCATGGGTATAGCTAACTACCACCTAGCTAACTACCCCCGGACATCTACCCCCAGTCAACTACCCCCTCCCCGGACATCTACCCCCGGACATCTTACCCCATCCAACTACCCCTCTCCCTGGACAACTAACTCCCCCTCCAACTACCCCCCCCCCCCCGGACAATTCCCCCCAAGCAATTAAGGTAGTTGGGGTAGTTGCCCGGGGGTAGTTGGATGGGGATAGATGTCCGGGGGGTACTTGACTTGGGGTAGATGTCCGGGGGTTCTTTCCGGGGTAGATGTCCAGGGGTAGTTAGCTGGGGGGGGGGTTATCATTCTAGGGGGTAGTTAGCTGGGGTAGTTGGCAGGGGGGGTAGGTGTCCTAGATTCCCGATTAGAGATTATGTCTGACATTTCTTTCGGGGGAGTCCCCCACTCTCGTGGTTGTAGCTCCATGGTAATGAGCAGTGTCAGAACACTAAAGTTACAACAAAGTTATTTCGATTAGGATAAACTTTAGTTTTCGCTGTGTTTAGAAGATCTTCATTGAAAAAGATCGCACAACCAAAAACAAACTAACAATTATGCATTAAACGGGTTAATCCTCACGTAGTATATTACAGACCAATCATGTGTGATTCTTTGTCTACACTATGAGTGTATAAACCGTTGTAAAGAAAATGTATGTGTCATATGAGCGAACTATATATCATAAAATATGTTATCTCAGTGTTAAAGCAAATATCTGGAAACTACATGCCTCTATTGCTTTTTAAAATCACTAACATATTCATGTATTTATAATCCTTATACAAGTGTATGGTTTGTTTTGAATTCATGTCTTTAACCAGATTTCTGTTTAAGGTAGAAAAATGGCTCAAAAGTGGAAAACGCCAAACTCTTCAACAGAGATCAGGTAAAGGTTGTTAATATTCTTTATCTCATTGTATAATTAAAATAATTATTTCCTTTTGATCAGTCATACTTCATTTCAACTCCGTCTACTCTTAAAGCATCTGAAAAGTATTACTGAAAAAGTTTTGGAGTTGTACGTGTTAAGTAGTTTTATATGGACGAATACTAAGTTACAGAAAGCCAGGTATTTTAGTATTTCGGCATCTTGTTCTCTTGTTTTTCCTAGCTTAGAAGAATTGTCACGTGTTAGGTTGTTTGCGTTTTATATCAAGTTCAGTTGATGTTATCAGGTTCAATATTGCCCAAATTATAACCTTGTTTGCTTGTAAAAGACATGTGAGTTACTCCACCTTTTTATACGTAATAATTATTTTGGTTCTGTTACCGTCTGTATATTAATGAAACAACCTCTTCATTCGTTTGGAATAAAATACTTTCTATTTTACAAAATCTATGTATCCATCATTGCATTTAATACTATAAAAACCTCTGCAATTTTACTCACATTGATTGAGAGAGTATATAGATATTTATCAGTC